>JBBPDC010000129.1:13035432-13045612 GCA_037974485.1 Hemigrammopetersius urotaenia | reverse complement strand
GTGTGTGTGTGTGTGTGTGTGTGTGTGTGTGTGTGTGTGTGTGTGTGTGTGTGTGTGTGTGTGTGTGTGCTTGTGTTCCTAGTGTCAGTGTTAGATTGTAAACAGAGTGTCTGACCTTCTTAAATGAAATAGAGTGTCGGGGCGATTTTGTCGCTACATGTGTTAGATCTGAGTAAATGACACGAGCTGAAAGTCTTTCTTTGATAGTGCTGGAACCTGGCACCTTTAATGTCCGCTGACAGAGGACTAGAGGCTGTGTCCATGAAAACTCATCTTCATATCTAATGGACTTCTCTCGCAATTCTAGTTTTGAAAATTCTGAAACCGTAGTATCAGCTTTAGCTCCAATACTGGAGCCAATTTGAGTTGATTGGTGTGTGTGTGAGTACGTGCCCATGCATGTTATGTGTTTGTGTATGTGGGCGCTCTCACATGTGAACTTGTAACTCAAAAGGAAAATACGACTCCCAAAGAAAAACAAAAAACATGTACAAACCAGAGGAGAATATGTGCCTGCGATATTTTTTTCTCCAAAATGTATTGTCCTGTAAGACAGAAGGGATTATACCTCTGGGGTGGGCTTGGTTAAAAAAAGAGACTTATTTCGAAAAAAAACAAAACAGCTAACCTATTCACAGTAACACAAATAGTCCTGTGTTGTCATTTGTCTTTGATAAATAAAATAAAGAACTGGCTAAATCGGATCCCGCATGGACAAGTGTGTAGAGGTAATATTAATTTATGACCATGACTGTGTGTGTGTTTATGGCTTGCAGAGTCTCCGCCCACTTTGTTGGAGCATTTTGCCCTCAGGCAAATCTCTACTGAATGCCGCTTGCCCTAATGTCACGAGTGTGTGTGCGTGTGAGTGAGTGTGTGTGTTTGAATGTGTGTGTATGTGTGTGTGTGTGTGTGTGTGTTAACCTTAATGGCTGTGTCCTTAAGGGCTAAATGGAGTGTGTGTAATTGGGGACACTGATCGCCTCAGAGGTGCTGTTTCCACCCCTCCTCCTCTTCTCCTGTCTGTTCATTTCTTTCATTCATTCATCCACAGCTTCCTCTACCTCTCCTCCTTTCCTCTCAGTCAAAGCCTGTGGTTTTATAGAAACTGAACACACATGGATACGCGTTCAATTTGTCTGAATGTTAAGATTCTGTGGATTTATAAATATTACGATCTACTTTTGGGTCGTAGCATGACAGTCAAATTGGGTTGTATTGTTATTGCATTGAATATGTTTGAAAGTAATTGTTTTTGATACTGATCTTGTCTTTCAGTCGCTCTGCAAGAAGGTCCGAAATCATCTGCCTTTATATGGGCAATCGAAAGGATAAAATCCCAGTAGATGAAAGTGCCTATATGGTGGGAAGAAAGCTTGAACAGAGAAGGGAAAGCATAATCCTGTCTGTGTGCTGATCACGGAGAAACTAGACTGAGTGACACTGAGGCCAGTGTAGGGCACGGCAGAGTCGGGGAAATGAGATAGCTTTGCCTTGAGCCTGACTCCTATAGTGTGATCATGCATACTGTACATGCTTCTCATTTTTCACAAAGGGAGCTAAACAGACCGAATGTAGGCCAAATCCTATTTTAGACAGAAAAAAATAAGTGATGCAGAATATTAATAATTTCAGCTGAAATTGGAATGTCATCACAGAATTGAATTTTATATCATTTTATTTTTTTGTGAATGACTTTTTACAAGCTTACATTTAAAAGTGTGACACTGACTCTAAGGATTAATGCCTCTATTTTTGGCAGCCGCTGTAGCCCCTTTCTTTCTCAACACCTGGGACATTATCGAGATGCTCCAACGCAGCCCTTGAATGGTGTTTTATTAAAATGCACTTATTAATGCCATGAAATGCCGTGTTCTGGTCATGCTACATTGCTTTTGTACAGATACACCCATCCACAAGCACAAAACAGGGTTGTCCAGTCTTTATCTGTAAAGGGCTGCAGGTTTTCACTCCAACGAAGCAGGATCTCGATCAGCTGCTTGAGATCGACCGATTAAACAAGAGGAATCATGTGTGTTATTTTTTGCTGAAGTCACACTGGCCAGTTGTGGTTAAGACTCTGCTCTAGAATCACCTATACAATTTACTAATGCAAAGCTAACTGTTATAAAAGTAGTGTCGCAGAAACTCTCAGAAATTCCTGGTTATGCATTTGCTTCAGTTCACACACAGTATCTCTTAGTGATTTCTAGGGCTGCACGATATTAGGAAAACATGCGATATGCGATAATGTTGTTGAGTGTTGCGATGGCGAGATCACATGTGATAAGTAAGTAAAAACGTAGCCTTTATAGTGTTAATGTTTTTCTGCTTTGGATTTGCTGGTGATATAGACTCCAGACACTGACTAGTCTATGCAGAAACAAAATGAAATGCAATATTTCCATTCCAACGTGTTTTTTTTTTAAGAATTTACTTAAACAGAGCATTTAATGCCTCCCATAAAACATTTGAACCATTGAACATTGGAAAAAAAAACAATGTAAACATAATTTAAATTATAGTAAGTTCTTAGCCAGAAAAAAAAATAGCAAAAGGAACAATCTATATTAGCAGCACAGAAGATGAAGAAAACTGCCCAGTGATTTTTTTTGCCCTCTTCTCTGTGGCACTGGGTGAAGAGTTTTGGAAAAACACCATTTATTGCAGTTCAGTATATGTGTATTTTTTCATGATATGTATATTGCGCATTTTGATATCAGCCCTAGTGATTTCCCAGGATTTGTACGAGGTTTCGTCAAGTTAACTCACCATTTACCTTTACTAGGATTCTCCAGCTTTCATTCACACTCACCCTCTTCCCATTTTAATCGCCTTTAAATTCTCAGGTAAAAGTGCATGACTGAACGGAGCTTATGTTGTGATGGAATTAGAAAAGGGTTTCATGTAGTATTCTTTTCCACACTTCCCCATTCTGTACGCTGTTCACACAGTCGCTCTCTCTTCCCTGTTCCTCTTCCCTTACAGTGCGCAGAGTGTGGAGACTTTTAAACACAGCTCACTTTGTGACCACATGATCTCTTTCTACAAACAATGTAGTGGATCATGACGGGGGGCAGAGAGAGAGATAGAGCCAGAGAGAGAAAAAAAGAGAGAGAAGGAAAAAGACAGAACTCCAACTAAGATTTGTAACCAGCTGTTACTCAATCTTTCTGAACAATGTGCTCCTTTAACACAGCAAGCACATTCCCCCCTACATAATGTACCCCAGCAGTGTTCTGTGGGGGGCAGTTTGACTGTCATAGATGATTGACTCACAGGTTCAGGACTTGCACACTGAGTCATTGTATGCACCTCGTCAATCCCGTTCGTAATTAAACAGTGTTCCTGATGACACCTAACAGGTTTCTGCACAAGGTCAGCATTGTGAAATGAGACCACAGTTGATACAACCTACTCGCAACAGTCCTCCTTTCTTCGTTTTGTAACAAAGTGTTTAAATTATTTTCGCAGTGAGAATACCGATGCTTCATACCTTTCTGGTGATGTTTATAAACCATAATAGCAAGTTTCGCTTAGTTATCAGCAGAGAAGCATCAGTACATGGATGAGCAGGGGGCGTTATATGGCTGCAGTTCTGGGATCAGGGTCTGCTGTAAAGCTTCGAATGACTGGAGATGAGCAGAGGTGTAGGAAACCTGATCCTAAATTGGCGGTCCTGCTCTGAGAGGCTCTAGGCACCCAAGCCTCAGCCTTGACTCCAGCTAGGATGAGACAGCAAAATGGCCTGTGTGGGACTGTGATGGATGGTTTGCTTTAAACTCTGCTCTCTAGTTTCATATGCTTGGATATC
This sequence comes from Hemigrammopetersius urotaenia, assembly GCA_037974485.1. Classification (NCBI taxonomy): domain Eukaryota; kingdom Metazoa; phylum Chordata; class Actinopteri; order Characiformes; family Alestidae; genus Hemigrammopetersius; species Hemigrammopetersius urotaenia. The sequence goes on along the minus strand of JBBPDC010000129.1, from coordinate 13,041,798 downwards.
CGAACCCACAGATTTGTCTCAGAATAGACTGTTTAATGAGTCGGCATACTGTATCACATTGTAAAGTCTATACCACAGTATACAGTATAGCTGAAAAATAAATTCTCTCAAATTATATTCTCTTAGAATAGCATTATTGTTTTAGGCACAGAATACGAGAGTATAAGTTAAAATTGTAGGCAATTTTTTGAAGTCATGATAGTCTGTACTGTATCATACATTATGATACCACACTGGCTAATACAGGATTGTCCTTTTGTTTTTGCAGATGATGTCTTTTCTATTGCCTGAAACTTGTTAGAGTTTGCAGTGTAGGTATTGTTCTTCAAGCTGTGTCTGTCATCTGGTTCGGTTGCTTTCTTCTTAGTTTCAGTAATGACAACACGGATCACCATGCAAAATATTCAGACAGGCAAAAAAGTAGCTAAGAGAAATGTGTGACTGCTTACGCTGGAATATTTGTCTAAGCACTGTTTATTTTTCGAGACGGAAGAATTTATCAGTTAGGAAGCACCGGATGATGTTGCACTGAAGGCACTTTTCAAGTGCTGTGGCCTCGAGAATGCACTCCAGCGTTTGGACATGGGCTGTTAGCCTTGAAAGCTGCCTGATTCTCTGCTGAGCATGGGGAAAATCCCAAAGTGGGCTACCGCTTCGACTTGCATTGTTGCAGGAGTCATCCTGAAAGTGATTAGAGCCAGCTACACTGTGGTATTGAAACAAGAGGTGAGGCTTTATCTTTGCCTTTGCTTCAAACTATATCTTCTTACTTTTCTCCTCAGTTACAGCTTCATAAGAGCAGCTTTGATCCAAGCAAAAACTCTGAGAGCCTGCATGTTGCTTTGTATTATAGTACGCGCTGAACATGGAATAGACTGCCTCTAGGCTTGATGGTACCATGAACATTCTAAACACCCAACACAGCTGGATCTTGTACCTGTTGGCTTTTCACTTTTAAGAATCGTGACTCACTTAAGCCTTAAAGAACATTTTCTTGGTGTGTTTTAGATTTGGACGGGTTTGGGTGATCTTTTTTTAACTTGTGTCCTTATTTCTAGGCTTGGTGTGTCTTTTAAAGAAAGGCATGATCTTTATTCTTTGCAAATAAACCATAGATGGTTTGAGGTTAATTAACTTTATGGAACACTATGTGTCATTTTGCTCACTTCCTTTTCCCACTTCTCTCAACGTAAATGTCAAGTGACTCCTTATGTCTGAAATGTCACCTATGAAAAGCAGCATTGGCCTTTGACAACTTCTTTCTTGCAGGTGAAACATATTGTTGCCATAATTTGTGTGTGTGTGCTTTATTTTCCGAAGAACATTTTGGAGAAATGGTAGTTCGTTTTGCCTGCAGTTTGAATCTGCGTTTTCAAGTCCATAGTTCCTCCATGACTTCACCATCTTCACTAGCATTCTTTTTTCTTTAGGCCAACTGCACTCTGACCCCACCTAGACCCTCCTTATTTATTAAGAGACCATTTTCACTCAGTCATAACGTCACATTTGAGTTATGAGTTCTCTGTGAGTGCTCAGTTCTGCTCTGCTGGATCTTGTATTTGTTTCAGAGCTGTGCAAGCTCAGGCCTGTTATTAGAGACAGATTTACTCTGCTTTGATCTCGCCAAATGACTTGGCATGGTCATCAGCAAGCTCATATAAGTACTTTATGGATAAGAAGCTGTTAGACTAGATAAGTGGCATCAAATCAAGCTGCCATCAGACTGCACAACTACCTTTTCTTAAAGCAAGTGTGCTGCAGGTCTGTGACAGAGAAAAATCAAATACACATCACTTGTTTTTCCACCTAGAAGTCTGTTCTAAAATCTAAATGTCCCTCAGATTTGGGCAGTATAACATTTGCATGTGCCAAGTCATCATTCGTTAGCCTACTTTGACATTGCAGTTAATACAGTTTTTTTATGAACTGGTCTTTTTTTCTGCCAAAAGTGGAGTTGCCTCTGCAGAGACAAACAGGAAATATAATGCCTTCAGTCACTTGAAAGCATGGAATTAGATTCAGCTAAAAAAAAGCTGCCTGAAACTTGACGTATATCAGGTCATGTGTGAAAGTGTGTTTTTATTGCAAGATAGAACATTTGTCAGTGTATAGACATGGGCTGGTATGTGGCTGTACACAGATTCTAATATGTGGTGTCAGAACTCAGCTCTCAGTGGAGATCTGTGGAATTTTTTGCTCTTTCTATAGCGGTGTTATTGTTGGCAGTCAGAGAACTGAACACATGTAACCTCTTCATTCTCTGTGCCTCTTATTGTCTCAGATCTGTGGTTCTACAAAACGAAATCGAGAATGATTCATCAAAATGTGCTTGTCAAAAAAATTCTGCTTTTATGAACTGCTTTTGCGCATAGTGAAAAAAACGCCATTTTGTGTTTTGGTTAAAAATGCCAATATGCCAATTTTTTGTAGTGTAAACCCTAAGTATGCATCTCAGAAGGTCGCGGGACAAAATATTGGGACACTGTGGCGAGAGGAAAGTTTTTCGGGAATAACCCCTGATCTACTCGGGCTAATAATACAAATGAGGGCTCGTTGGAAAGATCTCCTGGAGAGGAACCGAACTGTGGAGTTTGAAGTGTTTGAGTGCTTGCACCGCTGAGAAATCACGCTTGGAGCACGGGTCTCAACCCGGCTACAGACTGCTCTGAGGACCCTTGTGTGAAAACATCCAGAAAAAAATATATTTATTGTCACAAAAAAAGCCAAAAAGGCCAGAAGATATTTGCAGTTTCCATGTTATTGTGGGGATTTCCATGTAAAACTATGAGTTTGGTGGCTGAATCAGCGACTCTTGAGCCGCGTAAAACTGGGGGTTTACTGTATAGCGAAGCTTGTGCTAGTGACTGTAATGGCTTGTTGGGTGGGACAAGTGTTGACAATTATTAGCTGCTTGTGGAAATTCAAGTGGTTGTCACATTATGCACATGTTTTGGCTTTTCAATCCTTGTCACAGCACACAGTGACCACTTATTTTGGCATTGATTTCATTTTAATTTGATTTAATTGTTGTAGTCTGACTTGTACAGTTACATTTACAGATCAAGTATACTACAGACTGGGTACTGTTGATTCCTCTCTACGTCTGAAATGACTTATTGCTCTGAGATTCTACTTGTTGAGCTGTTCAGACAATAGACACAGTCATAAAGATCATTTACACTAAATGCACAGCAAACATCAGATACGTTTAATGGCCTGTTGCACTGCATGAGAGTCTTCTCGTATTTTGACTCCTGAAAGTCTGAACCGAGGCCTGAACCAAGTCTCATGTTTTTGTTACATTGTTTACACTTACATAACTTACCTATTTCCTTTACTGCATTTCCCTATACTTGCTTATAGATGCGCATTGATGTCCACCTGATCATCATTCAGCCTTTTTCTTTTCTTGCTATCATTGTTCATTTTACTTCTTTCTATTATTTAATAGGTAAGGATAGATTCTCATAGCATCCCGATTTTAGGATATAATTTCTTCACAAAATTGCAAATTTACATTTACGGCATTTAGCTGAATAAGTGTTAAGTCCGCCAAGGTGCCTTTAGTTCTGGCTGCAGTCTTGCTCATCTGTGAGATAAAACCGTTTGGCCCTGACACTGACTGTCTGACCATCTGCCTTTCCAGTAATTGCGGACTGATGATCTCACAATGTCCTGAACTTATTGATCCACTGGTTCCTTGTGGTAAGGAGATTTATGTACATGATAGATAGCCTGCCTTTATTTTTATGTTACACGATGCTCATTGTCACAATTCGTCTCCTTTCTCTTTGTTTCCCTTCTTTCTGTGAAAACAGTCTGTAAATAAAAATGTGTAGAAGTCTATAGGGCTGTTCTATTGTTTATATGCTGAAATATATGGAGAGTATGCAATCCATATTATTGCAGTGTCTTTTTTAGTCTGCGCTCTCTTTGTCTTTCTGTCTTTTTGTCCCCTGCAGTGCATTAACAGTTCCATTCCTCTCTCTCTCTCTCTCTCTCTCTCTCTCTCTCTCTCTCTCTCTCTCTCTCTCTCTCTCTGTCCATCTCTCCTGCATTCTCTTTCTCTTTCTGGCTGTGATCATGTTTCAGGAAACAACAGCCCCCTCTCCCCTCCCCCTTTTCCTCCACCCCCTCTCTCTGTCCCAGCTGCCAAACCACATACACAAACCTCCGCTTGCCTTTGCTGCATCTGCACCCAATGTTTAGAGGACTGGCTGCATTCAAGAGGGACAGGATGAGGGACTGCCGAAGCGAGGGACTTGTTTAGGAGACCTTAGGAGAGGTTTTGTATTCATGCTAGAATCCGATACAGGACTATTTGACCAGTACATGGCACTCCCTGCGCGTGTTTTCCCTTGTCTTCATGTGGACTTAGCAGGAAAGTGCCGGACATGTCCTTCAGCAAAGCCAGAAGCGGGAATAAGGATGTCTCGGAGCACTGCGGTATGATGGTGACGTCTTTGGGCAGACCATCTTTTGTCTTTTCTCATTTGCATCCCGGTAGCCAAGATGTCACTCTTCCTCTGCTGAGGATCCAGAGCTTGGATCGTGCTGATTGCTGACAGGCAACCATGAGCTCTGTGGTATTTGCGCGTTTGCGTCTTTCCCGGGCTCTGGAATGTCTAGCTGCTCCGGGTGCAGTTTCTCAAAGCTGATGAAAGCTGGAGCTGAGAGCTTTTACTGTGTCGGAGCAAAAGAAGCCAGTGGCCTCATCCAGACAAGCCACAGCCACTCTCTGTTAGTCTGCTGTTGATAAGCTGAAGTTTCACAGCCTGTTTCTTTTCAGCCTGGAAAACTTTCTTCACAGCATCTTTCACCTTAAGACTGTTTTTAGTTTGGGTTTTTTTTGTGACTCCTATCCATGCCTGTTGTTACCCTTCAAGTCAAGGGGTAAGTCAGTGCACTTTTATCTTTGCCTAATAGCTAATTAAGGACCAAATAATGGAATAACTTGATCTTCAGAATGGCTCTGTATTTGAAGACAAAGTTCTCTGTTTCATAAGTAATCAATGATGGGGTGACTGAGGCTATTTTAACATTCTAATAGGGCTAAAGCATTCATTTAATATAGCCTGGAATTTCCAAAAAAAAAACAAGGATACATTTTCTTTGTCAAGGAAAACAGCTGCTAAAGATGGCAGCTTGGAGAGAAGACACTTTGACACGAGCCAGTGGAATGATAGGCCTGATTGTTTGTTGCTATTGAAGGACGAGAAGACCATTCAAAGGCCATCTGTTGATTTTACAGAGAGGAGCACTTCAGTAGCTCTCTATGTGTCTTATGTTATTATTAGTCTCATGTTATTATTAATGCAATATGTGTGTTATAAGCAGTGGATGGATGCTGATGGATGTCCTGCTGTTTCTGAAGTTGTAAGCTCTGGTGAATTAATGCTTAATGAATAGGAAGTGCACTGCTGTAGGGCTTGTCTATTTCTCATAGGGGTGACCTCTAACAGAGACACACAGTGATTCAAACCACCGCAGCATTGTAAAGTAGCCATTGCATTTATTGTATGTATAAAAATATGTCAAAAAGACTACCTGAGGAAAGATATGTGATTTAAGAGGTTTTATTCTGATTCTGACACCACGTATAGCAAACTAACCTTATGTCATTACCATAAGGAACCAAATTCCTGTATTATGTACTAGGGTTTTCATGATTTTGACAGCAAACAGGTATCTTTCTTCTTGTGGTTCATTCTTTTGGGCGTTTAAAAGTCTGTGTTAAATCAGTGTTAAAACCTTAATGCTGGGCTTAAAAGCAGTTGTTTTCTGCCTTTTATTAATGCAATGATTTCTCCATGCTGCTGTTCATTTATTTTGATAAGTAAAATTGCAAAGCTGAAATGTCATGGTTTATTTCGCTTGTCACAAGCCATTTAGACTAAGTAAATATGTTTGTGCTTCACACTTCAGTTGCCTTTTATTGTTACCCTGTTCAAGTAAATCAATAATAAGCGCTTGGTACTCTGAATTGTGAATGTGTGGATTAGGCAAGAGCATTTCAAGCAAAAATACTATTCAGTTTTATTCAGAACTATTCAATCAGTCCCCCTCTGCACTCGCACATGTACACTCACACACAAACATACACACACACACGAACACTCTCACACAAACATACACACACACACACACACACAAACATACACACACACACACACGAACACTCTCACACAAACACACACAGACGAACACTCTCACACAAACATACACACACACACACACACACAAACATACACACACACACACACGAACACTCTCACACAAACACACACAGACGAACACTCTCACACAAACATACACACACACACACACACACAAACATACACACACACACACACGAACACTCTCACA
>JBBPDC010000129.1:13011324-13027374 GCA_037974485.1 Hemigrammopetersius urotaenia | reverse complement strand
TCTCTCTCTCTCTCTCTCTCTCTCTCTCTCTCTCTCTCTCTCTCTCTCTCTCTCTCTCTCTCTCTCTCTCTCTGATCTGGTTACTGTAGACAGGAAACACTAGAACTATTGTTGGCCTGAGGAATGCGACATTCTGCTTCTTATAGTCTTGTCACAATCACAAACCAAAGTCTAAAGCGCAAGCCCTTATTTACTCTGATCAGCGAAAGCTGCGAGTTCTAATGTTGGTAAAAATGAATCCTTAAGCGTTTTAGACAGTGGTGTAATCTGGATTTTGTTGCCATGGGTGGCTCCCAAGAACCTGAGAGAAAAAGAGGCCTCAGTATTGCATCAGTTCCTTCCTCTTGACCTCCTCTTAAAGTAAACATGTCTTTATGTAAGACAGGAGGCTAAAACAGAGCCGTCCAGTTCAACGCGGGACCACACAACTTTGCAACAATAGAAAAATATTTCTGAACTGATTGGATGCTTATGGCTGACTCATTGTTTTTGAAAGCAGGGAGCAGGGGTGGGTGATATGGCAAAAGCATCACCGTGCTTCAAGTCATTTTCACAATATTCTGTTTTTCTGAAGTTTGAAAAGAAGTTAAACTAAAAGAACAAGCGGCGCCACAGTTTATCTACACTATCAAAAACTACAAAAGGCTATGATTTTACTGCAGTGTTCATATACTGCACTAGACTGAATCCACTTTAACGGGACTGATTATGCTCTCTTTGTAATGAAGCATGCACCTGTAAATAAATATTGTCATCCTGACCACCCTAGTAGGGCATGAACTGAATAGGGCCACTAATGATGTTTGTATTGTGCTTTTAGACACTAATTATACCAACAACAAATAAATGCAAGAGTAATAAATGCTGCCACTCTAGCTGTGATCAAAAATAATTTGATCACAGCTGCACACGCAAACAATTCACAGCAAAGATGAAAGTGAAACTTCCACAGGACAGGGCTCCTTAAAGAAGCACTTGTGAATGTGTATGTGTGTGTGTGCACTTGAGTGCAGTAGGTTGCTTTTGAATCCTGGCTGTGTCACAGCCTGAAAGTGTGGCATGGGCACTCAGCCAAACCAAGCTGCAGAAATACAGAGGCCTACTCCACAAACCTGCTGCCTGCTGGTACCTGCCCTATACATGCACCTGTTCCTGCACAGCATGACACCAAACCACATCTTATCCACTCTACACTTAATCTGAATGCCTGACACACTGTTTGCCTGTAATAATACCTATGGCCACGTGTGGTATACAGAGATTGAAGTTTTATGGTTAAAGACCGCCATGGTACCCACGGTAATTGCAGAAAGCCTCTTAATTTAAAAATTATGCTCGTTCACAAAACCTTTTACACTGCGTAACCTCAGAAAGCGTTTGACTCTAACAAGTTCTTCTTATCCACTCAACACCACATTCCCCAAATCCTTAGTACTTCTGTTCCATTCCTCTTATTCTTGCTCCATTTTTATCTCCACTCTAATATTGATTTACCTACTGCACAGAAAGTTTTCCCTTTGCTGGATGAGTATAAGAGGCAAACAGAGGAAGAGCTCTGGCACCCTCTTCTCCTCCAGTAATCCTGAAGTTTCCCACACTCCACCATTGTCTGCTGCCTGCTGGGAAAGAGTGATCTACTCTGCATATTTTTCTCCTTTGAATAACTTATGACACAGCACTTGAATTAGTTTCAGCCCATCATTTCTAGACTGCCAGGGTCAATGAGCGATTCACTCTGTCTCTCTGACCTATTTTGTGCTTGTGGTGCATTTCAGCGTCCTCACAAGTTCTAGAAAAATTGTCTAGAAGGTGTCCTTTTATGCTTTTAAGCTTTGAAAGAGTTCACCTTATATGCACCAGAGGAGCATATTCTAACCTTGACCTTTTTTTAAATAAGCAGCTAATCTGCAATGTAGAGCCATTGTTGTTGTTAAATTAGGCAGCTAACATGATTAGCATTAGCCCCTTTGTGGCTGGATACAAACTGCAGTTGTAGTGTTCTGACATTGGAGAAGACCCTTTTGTTTTCCTTCACTACTTAGGAAAAGTAGTGTTTTGCTTTGTAGCTTTACACAATAACCTGCAACCACAGATGGAACTGAGTGCATATAAATTGCAAAGAGTGAGAAGGAGGAAGAATCAGTGAAAGTCTGAGACTCCAATAAAGGCCTGACCTCTGGTCCAGGAATCTGTGACATGTAAATTTAACCAGTCACTGTGCTGCTTCATGCTGTCACTAAACCCTGGTTGAGCCAGTGTTAGACCAGCCCTTGCTTTGTCTGACCATGAGGGTGTGAAATTGTGCTTTTCTACATTAGCGTACATGCTAACAACAAGCGACAGCGTATAAAATGCCCCCTGGCCTGGGGATCAGCCGGCGAGTGTGAGCAGACTACATACAGCCATCATCACTTGCTACCAGGCAGAACAGGCAACCACTTTGTCTGCCTGGAGCTATGGATAACCATTCAGTTGACGTCAGGTCAAAATTAGTAACGTTGTTGAAGACTCACTGTGTCCTTTACTATGAAACACTGTGGAATATTTTCCCGTTTCAGGCTCAGTAGCATTGCTGGGATTTTAAAACACTTCATTGTGGCTGTGGGGTTGAGAATATTCCACTAACCAAACATATGCAGCCAAGAATGGCGTTCAGATCAGAATCTGACCACTGATGAAGACAAACCCTGCAAATAGATGAGCTATGCACCTGTGAGATGTGTCTACTAGGTAGGTTTTAGTACATTTAAATCAGCTGACACACATTAACATACCATACAATAGCACTACTGTGCTAATAATGGTTCGCCACCAAAATAATATCCTTCCAGCAGTGGTCCTTAGATCAACTAGCGCATTTGTATCAGCCGTCTTTTGTAAGTACAAATAGGTGTGGCTAATAAACTAGACACTCATTGAAAAACTGATATCACAATGCAAAACATGCATTGAAGAATGAGCATTTCATTCATTATATCTGATGCACATTTATTGCTTGAACATCAAAGTTTGTAAACAGCCAACACCAATCAATATCCCAGTCTAACATGTTTGTGTCATGTGCATTTACATTTATGGCATTTAGCAGACGCTTTTATCCAAAGCGACTTCCATTCCCTACCTACAGGGGACAGTCTCCCTGGAGCAACTTGGGGTTAAGGGTCTTGCTCAGGGACCCAGTGGTGGTGTGCTGAGGGTAGGATTCGAACCCATAACCTCTTGGTCCAGAGGCAAGTATCCTACCCACTGAGCTACCGCCACATTTACTGCCCTATAGTCTCATCAGGCAGTAAATCCACAGTCGTTTTTGTTTATTATTTTTTTTATTCCAACCGTTACCCAGCCTTTTCACCAGCTATAGCTGTTCTGTTAATGTCATTTTTCTCCATTAGTGAAAAGACAACAGAGTGGTCCTCTCAAGCATTTCATCTAGTACTGTATGCGAAATTCATCATGTTTTTGGGGTACTGTCTGGCCTTTTCAGTCCCAAGTGGGCATTTAACATACCAGAAGCCATTAAAGCACACCACAGTACAATGCTATGCATTGGGGTAGTGTTGACCTCCTGCTCCTGCCCTGATGGGTCCCAGCAGGCTCTGGGCCTTTCTGGAGATTTCACAACCCTTTTCATATCCATTGTATCATGGCTTAGATTAACGTTCTCTGCTATGAATCAACTCCATCTCTCATTGAGGGACTTGTGTGGAGATCTGTACCATGTTTACACAAGAGTTACCTCTACCACATGTTCCCACCCCTGTGCTTCAGCCTGTTTGTGAAGCTCACTAGACAGGCATTCGAGTTTTCTACTGAAGGGTGTGATGGAAGTTAAATGAACTAGTTTGCTAGCTATAAAATATTGTTATTTTGGTCATTTGGCAACATATTTAAGGTTCCTGCAAATGTTTTATGTCTCCAGAGGTAGACAAACTGTGATCAGGCATGTACGTTTCTACATGAGCTGCAGAATAAACAGAGAAGTAATGATTTAAGCGCTGTAGCAGACCTCTACTGTAGAAGGGCCCCACGGTTCCACACCATAAAGTGTTAATTGAAATGGGCCTGCTGAAGCTGAGTGGAGGGGCTCACTGGAAGTTTAAGAGAAGAATATGAAGAGAAGTGTATTAGAGAGACTTTTCTTCTAAATACAGAACATTGAGGAGCCAGGGTGTTTTTCTTGGCAAAGTGGGCACATTTCTTGCTACATTTGTTAGAATAGGTGTTAATCCTGCCGTTAGTGTATAACTGATACTTCAGCAATAGTATAACCGATAAACTAATAGGTTTGACTAACACTGTGTAACCTAATTCCACCTAAGCCTTGTTATTAGTTTATTTTATATTGAAAGTTATGTTTCTGGTTTTGGCAGGGAAAAGGACAGCGTCTGTTTCAAATTTCTGCACGGTCAGGGCATTATTCACTTTAGTAAGCTGTGCTGGATTGTGATTTTGTGTGTGTGAATGTTTTTCTTTTAGTGGTTATGTGCCATAACTTTCCCACTGTGACAGCATGGTAGTATGTCCTGGGCGTTTTACACAGAGCTTGATTTGTTAAAACCCAATGTTATTTCTAAAGCTTTTTCAACACAATACATTTCGTCATGTCAGTAAGAACTATTTATGGAACATTCCTGTGTGGAAGGACTTTTGCTCAAGTGCCATACTAGCTAGACCCAAAGATGAATTCCAAAATATTCTTTTTGGTGTTTTGTTCCCGATTCTGTCCTAAAATGTCTGTTCTCCGTATCCTCAGGCATTTGGGAACGCCAAAACAGCCCACAACAACAACTCCAGCCGCTTTGGCAAGTTCATCCAAGTAAACTACCAAGAGAGCGGCACAGTGAGAGGGTAAGACGGCATACACACTTTCATCTTTTTATTTTCACTCTCTTTACCAATTTTGTGTAGAATAACTCCAGGCATGTTGTATGTTGTGATCAGAGTTGACAGACAGTTGTGTTTCAGGGCCTATGTTGAGAAGTATCTGCTAGAGAAGTCTAGACTGGTCTATCAGGAGCACAATGAAAGGTAAGATGAAGCAACATTACTTTCCATATGTTTTTATGCAATGGGAAACTAAAGGCTGATTTATAGTTCTGTGAAGATACACATAAATGTTCCTGGGTCTAGAGGCAGGGAAGGTTTTATGGATAAGCATAGCATGCAGAGGCTTACAGAGACTCACGTGGCTCACAATGTGCACAACTGCGAAGTCTCAATTATGCGTTGTGTGAATCTGTTTTGCTGCACATCAAGCCAGTGTTTGTGGGCGGAATGAGGCCTAAACAGTACTTGACATAAAGCACAACTATCACAAAGTGGAGCTGTTTGAGGATCAAGTGGCAGAAACAGTGCAATGTTACAAACACCAACCCCTCTTCATAATATTACAAACACCGTGAAATTCACATTACGCTTAAGTGTGTGGTCAGACTCTGATGCGAACGTCTGCACACAACGCCTGCAGGTAGTATAAATCAGCCTTGAGAGAGAGATACATGTATTGTTTGCTCTCAGTTTTTCTCCACAGTTGAACAGTCCCTCTTGTCTGATATACCCTTTGATAATTACAACTCTGTCATGAGTCAAAAGTGATGGTGTGAGAATCTTCAGTCTCATATGTTTCACATGCTCTCAGGCTCCATGTGACTGAGAAATCTTATTTTCTCCCCCAGCAGCCAAACACACATCAAATGCATATGTTTGTCTGATACTCCAAATAAGACAGCTATTAAAACAGCTACTTGGATACAAACTGAGATATATGCAGAAAGACTTTTATGAAAAGCAGTTAACTGTATATCTTTATTCATGTTGCTGATTTATATTGCCTATATTGCCATATTTATATTGAATATATTGCCATATACATTGACTACATATATTTTGTATGTGATTTTACAATATAGTATGATTATATTAGTTACTCGATTTATTAATAGCATATATACTATCTCAAAGCAAGTCCCAAGTTCCAAATCCCAGTCTCACCTATCCCACGCAATGCAGATGTTTGTGCTTTTTCTCATCTGCAACACTTAATTCGAGACAATAACATGTTAACAAGCTTCTTGTTGACTGAGTCAGGCACGTAGTGTAGAGAAAACAAAAGCAAAGCATAGATGGTGAATTGTGTGTGATGGAGAGGACTGGGATTGAGAACCCCTATACTAAAAGGCATTGACTCTATTTCAGGATACATTTCACTGCGTGTTGTACTTGTATGACTATGCATGTGACAAACAAAGAGTCTTGAATCTTGAATCATATTAGAGTCGCATGATTTTGTATTTATGGGTGCTAGCTTTAATGCAAGACAGTAAAAATGTAATCTCTGCTCTGTCAGTGAAAGAAATCAGCTTGTAAGTGTTCCCCTTCACTCTGAACTGCTTTTGCTGAATGTTCTTCTGGATTTAGTCCATTTCCACAATCATATCCAGTCTTTTCTCTCTCTCTCAAAAGAAACTACCATGTGTTTTATTACCTTTTGGCGGGAGCAAGTGAGGAGGAGAGAAACGCCTTCCACCTGCTCAAACCAGAGGAGTACCATTACCTCAATCAGGTGAGCCACTCTCTCTCTCTCTCTCTCTCTCTTTCTCTCTCTCTCTCTGTCTCTCCCTCCTTCTCCATCCAACACCACAGGACAGTACAGACATATTCGTGGCTGACTGTTGAACACAATATTTTATGCATTGCTTGAGAATCTTTGAATTTTTTTCTATGGAAATATATTACCGCAGTTCTCCTCTTACAGTCCGTCACCTCTGCTGAGACCTGCGCTGTGCGTGCACCACTCTAATGCAAAACCCAGAGTGGATTAAACTCCTTTGTTCTCTCATCCTCTCATTTTTTGGCTCTTTTTTAAAGAAGTCAGGAGAAAAACACAGCCCATTTTTTCCCTCAGATGTTTGTCCCTATAGCACACACCCCATAATCCCTCTTACACAAAGAACTGGATGATGCTCCTTGTTGCTGGGTGCTGCTGTTGCCATGGCAATAGTCATCGTCGGCAGCAGGGGTAGAAGCATCAGTTGGGGCGGCTGTTGGTCGCGTGCTGCCTGTTTAAATGGCCACCTAGCGTTGATAGACATCAACATGCGTACTCGCCAAGGTCCTCCCCCCCCCTCCTTCACGACCCACTCCAGCAGCCAAGCTGTTAAGCTGTTCTCAGTGTTCCTTCCCCCCTCCACTGTTTCATTGAAGGCAGCATTGATATGGCAGCCTGTCATGTTCTCTCTGCCAGCCTAGGCAGACAACCCTGTGTCTGTGTCCAATCTGAATATGGCCACCGGGTCCTTGCTGGTGTGAGTGTAGTTAAATTCTTCAGCACCCAACTGATCTTGTAGGTGAGACGCGACAACCTGTATTTCAGTAGCTGTTTGAATCTACTGAGCTGGAATAGTGGTGATTTGTTATTATGATTTTATAGTAAACTAGTAATAGGATTGAAGTGAACAGAAAAGCAGTGTCTGCAAAAAGGCAATGTCAGAAAAAAGAAGGGGAAAATCCAATCTCAATTTGCGAGAGAATAATTTAGAAATCAAATAAATTAATGTGAATGAATGAAACAGCCACCACTTCATGTGTTGCTTCACTTGCTCATGTTGCCCACAGTAATGGAAATCTGGCTAAATGAAGAGCATTCACTGCCACCAGTTCCTGATTTGTTATTTTGGGTGGGCTCCCTTGACCCTGAAGTCATTTAGGTCATTATAAAATATCTGAATATAGTGATGTTCCCAGAGTGGGCATTTATCAGTGTGTTTGTTTGTCTTCTCTCCTTCATCACATCTCATGTCTAACCGTATGTATTTTTGTCATCATCTGTTTGAGAGTGCATGTTTGTGTGTGAGTATGTGTGCATGAGCACTTGGATGAGAGAGAATGTGTATCTGTAAGTCCTAACCCCTTCTAACTTACTTCCAGATGACAAAGAAAGTCCACAGACCACACTGGGAAAATTACTATGAGAGCGAGCTGGTTAGTATTGTCTGAATGTGTGTGTGTGTGTGTGTGTGTATGCTCTGTGTATATCTGCTGTACAGAATCTTGAGTCTCCTCATCTCCCTCCTTGTCTCTTTTTTATTCTTTGCTTTGGTGTGTGTGTGTGTGTGTGTGTGTGTGTGTGTGTGTGTCATGTGCCAGGCACTGGCGGAGCTCGCTGGCCTGCCTTTGTCTGTGCAGCCGTCTGTGCAGTCCTGTGTGGCTCCTGGGATCTTTTCTGCTCATCAGCACATATTCACTGGCGCAACAGCTGCTTCAGTGTTGTGTGTTTTCTGCCGTGGGTTTTGTGCAGTGCTGCTTTAATGGTCACGCTCTGTATATGTGCATCTGGTAAAGCTTTGGATATTGGTTTCTTGACATATCATCGTAGTCACTTTCTTATACTTGAGCATCTGAGAGCTGAGGAATGTAAATTATATTTTGTGTATTAGTTTTATATCCTGTATTGTTATCTCTTTATCAAAACAGCAATGTCTCATATGCAAAGACAGATCACCGAGATCAATTTCAGGTCTTGGCAGCTTTACTGTGAAAAGATTAGAAAAGTAAAAGATCTCAGGGTACCACGCTAACTAGCCAGCATGAACCTTACCAGTTTTTTTCTCGATACACTAGTGTTAGGGGTTTGGTGTTTCGCCAGTGACTCCTGCTCCTTTTGCCAGCAACACAGGCTTTGTTTTTCTAGTGTTTCTCGCTGTTTCTAGTGAAAAGCAGCAAGTCAGCATTTAACTCTCTTCGCTGCTTCTTTAAAGTGAAAAGTGCTGTTTTAATTGGAACAAGGGTGTATGTAAATATACAGAACTGGCGTTTTTCCTTTGTGGTGATCTGTGGAGTCTTCAGAGAAGGAAGTGAGTCTAGATGAGATGTAAAGAGGGTCGCAGAAACTCCCTGGTATGTGATAATGATAAGCTGGACAGTAAGACAAGATGCCTGAGGAACATGCACTTATACACTTTGTAAAACAACAGTATAGACCCATACACCCACTAAAACATGTAACAGATGTCTTTGTTATCAATAAGCATTACGTGCTCAGGCTGTAGTTTGTACTTAGACACACTCATACATGCATACACACAAGGAAGCTTTCCTAGAGACACATCCTGTTTTTGGCTGGAAAATAGACCTTACTTTTAGTGGTAGCTGCCATTGTATATTTAATCCATATCAAGAATTATGATTCACTATAAATATATATTTCATTCTGGCACTAGTGAATGTTGAGACCTAATTGATGTTCACAGAAGTTCTTTAGCAGTTCTTTCACATGCCTGGGTTACAGAAGGATGTGGTGGTTTGTTACGGTAAGAGGCACTAAACATGGGAAACTCATTACCTCTTGCAAAAAGTGACTGGAGTTTTGACTTTGGCCTTTCTAGGACTGTTTCACTGTGGAAGGAGAAGATCTGAAGCATGACTTTGAGAGACTTCAGCTGGCCATGGAGATGGTGGGCTTCCTGCCAGCCACCCGTAAACAGTAGGCACTACTAAACTATTACTGAAAACCCATGATACTGCTGTTTTAAAGACATCGTGCATGTAATAACTTGAAGTGCCATTAACGTGAAAACATTATTCTTCCATAATTAGTCAAAAATACCATAAACCAAAGGTATTGTCCCTTTACATTTGTCAAAATGATTTCTTTACTAAGATTGACTGTGAATTTTGTCAAATTTTGTCAAATTTTTTATGTGCAAATTTGTACACACATTTGCCTGTATGTGTAACCAGTGAGTCTTTAATGTCTCCGGCAGAATCTTCTATCTCCTTTCTGCCATTTTGCTCCTGGGGAATATACGCTACAAAAAGAAAACATACAGGGACGACTCCATCGATATCTGTAACCCTGAGGTGCTTCCTACTATTTCTGAACTGCTGGAGGTGAGATACACTAAACTGTATTTGTATGATTCCAAACTATGTCTAGATGTGATTTTATTACATCAAAGTTTCATAAAATAAATTATTACTCTTCTCCAGCATTTTAATTTATATATTTCTGTTGTATAATTGTAGTGACACTTGCAAAGGTACTGCAGTTGTTTTCTGTAATTCAATTATCCTACAGAGATGTTGTAGTTGTTCTATGCAATGCACAGGTATTACAGTTGTTTTCTTTTGGGACTCTTAAAGCCTTTTTCAGTTCAATGGTATTTTGCTGACGTGGACAGACAGTGAAACAATTAATGTAGCTCATCTGACAAAAGCCACCAAGAGTTCAGCCAAATTCCACAAAAGCCTTTTTTTTTCATGCTAGCAAATTTCCACAGCATGTCAATTTTTCTAACCCTCTCAGTTTTGTTTATTCAACTTTTAGTAGAGTTGAATTTATAGGCAATGACTGCTTTACATGCAGCATGTAATTTTGTAATACATTTGGCCCTCTTGTTGACGTTTTGAAGCAATCTCAAATTACTGACGCTGAGGGTTTGGTTAGTCAGTAATTTCATTGAGGGTTCTGTTTAGACGAGGTTTCACAATGTCATGGCAATAAAATGTATGGATTTGTTTAAGATGGTGGGGCAGAACGAATATTAATATGCTTTTGAGACATTTATGAAGCAGCACATTTATAAATTGACCACAAGGTGGATTATAGTTCCAATCTGGCGTCCATTGAATATTCCACTGTAGACAAGTTAAACCAAAGTGTATTTATGGCCTGAATGTCTGTACCCTTATGGATAAATGGAAGACTATTGGAACATTATTAGAAGACACAATGATGCTCTTGTCTTGTTTTTTCTCATCAAGTCAGTTTTCTTGTGATGCTCTTTGTACTGCACACATTACCTTTTATTATACTATCTAGACCACAAACAGACATCAGTTTACCACAGTCACCTCAGGGTGGCCTGAAGAGCCAGACCATTACTGTGCTTTTGATAAATGTTACCTCTCCTACTCTGAATAGATATTTCTATTCCTAGCTTTCCTCACATTGGGTGGTTTGAAAGCAGAGAGATAATTTCTTACAGGATGCTCAGCTTGGGTGTATTTTTTTAGCTCTGTTTCTCAATATCCTTTTTAATCTTTTTTTTCAAGGTGAAGGAAGAGATGCTCTTCGAAGCCCTGACCACACGGAAGACAGTGACAGTGGGAGAGAGACTTATTGTCCCATATAAACTGTCTGAGGTACTAATCTCCTGCCCTGTCATGCTATTCTCTCCACAGTGTTTCTGACACGCATAATGGTTAACGCTGCTGCTCTCCACGCAGCACACTGGGGTTTGATTTCTCCATCTGGGCAAGGGCACCACACTACCCCAGTAGTCCTTGGGCAAGACTTCTAAGACCACATACATCTGTGATCTGTCACTCTGAATAAGAGCATCTGCTAAATATGTAAATGTAAATACCCAAAGGCCATTGATGTATACAGACAGCTGTTTATAGCCGGGTTTCTCAACCACTGGGCCGTGGACCACTGATGGGCCACGAAGGCTTTTGATTGGCCCGTAAATCTAAAATCGAGACAGACCGTTGGTCCGCGATTGGTTATTTAATATCATCTAATGTGGCCAGGTGGGCCTTGGCACCATGCTGTGACAGATAGGTGGGCTTTAATGTTGAAAAGGTTGAGAACCATTGGTTTATAGGATGCTGTAGGGCATGGGCTTCCCACACCATGCCTTTTTTGTACTTTATCTTATCCTACAGGTCTGTTAACTCATTAACAAGCTCCTTATTCACTGAGCCAGGCATGTAGAGTAGGGAAAACACAAAAATGAGGACATTTGGAGACCCCTGCTATAGGGCCATATCCTTTGAATAAGGTCATTTTTTCATTTATTGGTCCCTCTGCTTTCAGCTACATTGTGTTTGGTGCTGTGCTTGCCCATTCATTTTTAAAGGAAGGTCAGTTTTCATATAATTTTTCTTTCTCAGCTACCCACCTACCTTTTCGCCCCCAATGTTTTTGTTCCTTTATTATAAAAGTGATAAGGATTGACTAGAACTTTATATCTCTGAACATTGTTTTGGCTTTAACTGTCTTTCTTTCACAAGAAAAAGGCTTGGCAACAGTTGCCTTTGTCTGGAGCACTTCTCACTGGACTAAAGACAAACTCCTGGCCTGTCTGGTCCTGGGTGTCTGGTCCAGTCTTTTGGAACCGGTCAGGCTAAGAGAGTTTTTTTCCACTGTGTGTGGGAAGAGTGGTCTCCCTGCTGCAGTCCTATCATTAGGAGTCCAGACAGTGCTCAGACAAACACATACACACTCAATTTTGCAAACAGCAAAGGAAAGCACAGTAGCAGAATCTGTTTTTCAAAAATAAGTTCAGTCTGCAGAGTCCCAAACACATTTACATACTTTATTTTAGAGGTTAAAACTCAAATAGTTTATAACCAAGCATTCACCCACACTGTACTTTATGGTGTGGCTCTTCTGTTCTTGATGTGTGTTTCTGCTGGGCGCATTGCTACCATGCTGGTTACTCTTAACGACTGCGGTGGTTCCTGTGGTTCAGCCATTAGTGAGATTCTGACTGTTCAGCTCCACAGAGCCAAATCCCCATCCTGTTCCACATACTACACCATAGGTGTTTTAACAGCCTTAAGCAAGTCTCCCGATCACTTTTAGTACTTTTCTGGGTGGTCGTCTTCTAAATATAACTGTATTCTGAACTGAAGTGTTGACTGGTGTGTTTAGCCTCATGAAACATCATGTGTGTTCAAGTTCTTTTCCTTTATGAGTTCATCCACCGTGCTTAGCGTTCAGTTGAAGTGTTTTTAAAGCTCGATTTAAATGTTAAAAAAAGCTGTAAATAATGAATCATAGAGAGGGGTGTTTTATGTAATATTGGTGGGAGGATGTGGTAGAACTCTGGTCTCAGAGTTTGGCTGAAAATAAGAGAGGAATCAATAATGCAGGAAGGACATAAGGCATGTTTATACCCCTGCTTGAGCTTCACTGAATCGCCATTCTGCACGGCTGACTGTTAAACTGTACGTCTCATTCTTTTTCTATACTTTACTGCTATTGTACTTTAAACATTGCAGACAGAAGCATGTGCTGTTCAGACTCACACACATGCAGCACATCACAACAGAACACGGAACCTCTGGCCAGAACTGGTCATACTTTATTTACCCTGGATGATCTCTTCTGTCCGTTTGTATTTCAGCACTTGGCTTTTTATAGCCCTTTGACTGATCATCATTCTTTCAGCTTCTCCAGCCTGGTGCTGCTATGTTCTAGGACTCATTTCGGTTTACCTGCAGCTTTAGGGCTACTTTTGTCTTCTGAAAAAAGGGAGTGTATTTTTTGCTTTGGCATGTTGAGGCTCAGTAAGTGCCTTGCTTGGCAGGCCGTGTTTTATGGATCGATTGTCGGTCCAAAACCTGATTTGTGTGTCTGGATGCACTTAAAGCTTCTGGCATAAAACCAATCCTGTTCGGGAATCTGGCATCATAAGAGCAGGCAAAAGGAAATCACTAATGCTTTACTTAGACCTATCAGAAAACACTGTCCAAATGTTGTTTTAGGCCCTGGGTTTAGTGTTAGAATTACAATAGAAGTCCGGTCTGAACATTATTTTAATATGCTAAAACACCAGAGTCTTACTGTAGTGTCAAGTAATGGATAATTCACTGACTAGCCAAGTATGCAGTTGTGGTGTTTCTGTGATGCTGCATGATAGGCTAAGCGAAATGCTGGAAGGCATTTTTTTTATTTCTGTTGGCCTGTTGCAGTGGTTTATTGGGTCGTCTGTTTTAGAGCAGGGCAGAGTTGTGAATTAGCTAACAGATACCTGATATTTCTGTGGTAACTCAAAAATAATTTGTGGCTTTTGACACCTATATTTAGTTTTCCTGCCGTGATAGACTATTACTGCTTAGTTTAGGTCAAGGTCCACAAGCGTTTTAAACAAGAAACCAAAACATACACGAGGAAATTTAAACAGACTTAACAAATGCATGAGCAAGGTAGACTAAAAAAGAACAAATTTAACTAAAAGTTTAACTAGAAAGTAACAAAGAATCCACAGATGCAGACTGAAACATAGGGTATGTAAATTGACTACGCAGTAAGAAACACCTGAGCAATGGAAGAGACAAGACACAGGTGAACTGGATAACAAGGGGGCGGGGTTAAGGTGGGGCAAAGACCAACAACAAACTTGCACGGAAGACAGACCAACAGCCAGGGATAAACAAAACAAAGGCATATGAAAAAAGCGGACATAAACAATGACATCGATAAGAAAAACAAGGGAAAAAGACCATAGAACATTATAGAAGGCCTAGAAACAGGGAAAAGTCAGGAAGGATGTTACACCTAGTTTTTTTTGGTAATTTTTTCCCCACTGGTTTTCAGTTCCTGCATGTGCATTTCACGTCATGCTATTGCCCCCTGGAATGTGGCACAAAGTACTTTTTGGTTAGTAGCTTGAAAACGGTTTCGCCAAAAATTACAGATAAAAAATTTGCCTTTCAGAGGCGCATGGCCCACGCTTATTACAATTCATTTGTGGTATAGCACCACCTAGTGAATAACGCAAAAGTCTTGCGCTTCACAGGCCAGTTTCTTGTGATGTAAAGGTTCAGACCTCACATAAATTCGAACCTTGTATCATTACCACATTCTATGGAGGCATGACGGGTCTTGTGAAATTTTCTCCATGGGGTGCTACACCTTATGGTGCACCAGCTTTTAATATACATTTACATTTACTCCCATCTTCTACAGTTCCATTCAACTCGCTCAACAAAGTGGCCACCAATAACCAATTAAAATTCAACATCCAATGCGGGGGTCACATTACACACCACAATGCAGGTCTAAAAGCGAGTTATACTTGCTGTCAGTGTTTTAAAACCAGGAATGTCCTGATCCTGATCAGTTCCATTGTGGTCCTTTTTATTTATTTAATGTTTTGTTTATTTATTCATTATGCTCTATTTATGCCACTGTGAAACATGTACAACTGTACCATTTCTGTATTACATATCAGAATATGTACGTTCAAACACACACACATGGTCACACATATTAGAGCAACTCGAAATTATAACATACCAACGGCAATGTAATTCACATACTAGTCCAACAGATCGTTTATATCTACACTATTACTCACATATCAAAGATGAAGTGATTTTAGTTTAGAGCAGCTGGTAGCCAAATCACCAAACATTGATTTGAAATCCGCTATTAATCATGCTCAAATAGCACAACCTAGAGAGATCATTAAAAAACTAAATCTATTAGTTTACAGTGACATTCATGTAAGTCATTTACAACAGCAGAAAGTGCACCTGTATGCTATTGACCACACTCCAGAAATAAACATGGTGTGAACTAACTGCCTGCCTCAGCACAATGCATCAGGAAGGTGCTAGTGTGGAAGCAAACACAGGCATGTACACACATATTCACATGACAGATATAGACATTTGACTTCTGTGTTAGAAATAATAACTCTGTGTTACACATTTGCTTAATCAAATCCTTTGCTATGTATGTTTCTGTGGCATCAGAAGACCTAAGCACACAGATTATGTAGTAATTTGGCATTTTGATTGGACCGTTGTGACAAATGTTTGTGTTACACTAGGCTGGGACAGTGAGAGATTCCATGGCTAAATCTCTCTACGGCGCTCTGTTTGATTGGATAGTCTTCCGCACAAACCATGCACTTCTCAACAACAAAGACCTGGAGGATTCTGCCAAGGTAGGAGCTGTGTGGTCATCCGCTCTTTAAACCATCATTCATTTCTGCTGGGATCTCTTTTACAATACCAGGCTGGTTAAAAGACTAGACATCAAATAGTGGGGTTATGATGAACCAAGATGTTTTATTAGAAGAAAAGTGTTGACATATGACCTTAAGAAGTTAGAATTTCTTATGTAAATTTGTTTTCTTTCCTTTTACAATCATGTTTTTGACTCAATTTATGCGTTTTAATGCGTATTTATCTCCCTCCCTTTGTCTCACACCCTAGTGAAATTTGAGTTCATTGTAGGCAGGTGTGTGTGTGTGTGTGTGTGTGTGTGTGTGTGTGTGTGTGTGTGTGTGTGTGTGTGTGTGTGTGTGTGTG
>JBBPDC010000129.1:12978320-13006730 GCA_037974485.1 Hemigrammopetersius urotaenia | reverse complement strand
TGTGTGTGTGTGTGTGTGTGTGTGTGTGTGTGTGTGTGTGTGTGTGTGTGTGTGTGTGTGTGTGTGTGTGAGTGTCTGTCTATACTGTGGCAGCTGGCGAGATATGCCCAGTGGGTATCCAGTGGATTAGACCATTGTTCCTCCCCTGAAAGGGTGATGTTTGTGGTTGTTTGTCTGTCTTTCTGTGGAGTGGGCATGATGTCCTCTTTTGTTTCTGTATTTACAATACAGAGCCTGATGATCACACTTAAGTAAAAGGAGTGGTTTGAGGGAGTGGTTCAGTCTGTCTTCAGCAATTTTATTACCTGCTTTATTCTAGTAGCATTATGTTAAATGGTTTGATTTCAGGTAGATGTTTAGAAATTAGGGGGAAATTTGCATATTGCATAAACACATGTATCCCATGTTCACAAATTTTGATCTGTCTACACGGCATTACATTGTGGTACACATAATTTATCTTGAAGTTGGTGAGCTTTAGTATCACACACAATTTATTTCATTTTGAACAGCTATATTCTTGCTTTGCATTTCATTTCTTTTGTTTCTTTTGCAAAAAATAAAGCAATGCTAGTTTGTTTTTTATTTCAGATTCTGTCCATTGGGGTACTGGATATCTTTGGCTTTGAGGACTATGAGAACAACAGCTTTGAGCAGTTCTGCATCAACTTTGCCAATGAGAGACTGCAGCACTACTTCAACCAACATGTCTTCAAACTGGAGCAGGTATGTAGCCCACTCTCCCTCTGTCTCTTTCTGTCGGTCATCATGGCTGTAATTAATGACAAGCAGAGGCTTTGGAAACCAGCCCTGTCTGTGCCTTGCTTGTCTCGAATCTCTCACCTAAGTGTTCTCGCCACACAGAGAACTGCCAAACAACCTCTCTCCGACACAATCTGTTCCTGAGATTCCCTGATACAGTGGCCTACTGCTGCTTGTAAAAGGGAGCTAATGTACACTGACAGCTGCAGGTTTCTAAAAGTATTACTGCAGGGCTGGGGGCTAGGCTACAAACTAGGCTCATCTTAGTTTGTATGTCTTGGACACATCAGTGTCACACCTTCTGCCAAAAGGTGTGGCCAAAGGTACTTTTTCATTAAGCTTACTTGCTTGGAATTAGTTCAGCTATTGCTTGGAAAGAGCTCTGTTCAAATAAGATTGCTGTTTTTTTTATAATCTGTAGGTATTTATCTTTATTTCCCAAAAATGCAAAGACTGTAAAAGTCAAAGCAGTTTTTAGTTTTTAGAATAATGTGACAATAAATGTATTATGTTTTGTGAGGGTTATGTTTCTGATGTTTCTGATGTTGTGGAGGTGTTAGCACCATTGATAAACAGACTGTTGTAATTTGGCTGGTACTGAGTTTCCAGTTAGCTCTTATGTGATTGAAAATGTTTAACTCAAAAGCGAATCTAAATGAAGATGTACTCAGTGATTCTCTTTGACTGTGACAGTGTTTTTGGTGTTAACTGTTTTGGTTCTCATGTATGTGTAAGATCTTTAAAGATCATATTTAAAATGCTTATGTCTCTGGCTCTTTTTGAGTAAGCTCTGAAGTGCCACATGTTTTTGAGTCTCACTGTTATGAAATATTTGTGAACAATTTTTAATTCACTGAATTCTATTTTCATAAACAATCAAAAACAATAGGCCTTATTGTTTGAAAGTTTTATTACTGCATCAGTTGTTCTTGTAAACTTTTATGTACTCTCAGCCCAATTTATTCTCTTACTTAGTGTGAGAAAACTGTTCCTTCATCAAAATAGGTGTTGTGGTCCATCCATGAAATCTTGTTTATGGGTATGTTAATTCGCAATTAATACCGTTTGTGTGTGTTGGTTGGAGGGTTTGTCTTTTACAGTATTAGTTTGACCATAAATGCGATTTATTTTCATGTTATTTTCTCCAGTTCAGGCAGCCATGGTGTATACCATGTTATTAGACATTATTTTAGTGACACGTTCGCTAGAAAGATACAGTGCCTTTAGGGATGCACCGAATATTTGGCTTTTTACCTATTTTGTTACATTCCAAACTGTAATTTAGAACTTATTTCATTTGATGGATCTGCACAAAATAGTCTAAGTTGGTGAAGTGAAATGAGAAAAATGAAAAATATTTTTTGTTCTGGTGCAACAAATTACCTTCAAAAGTCACAGAATTAGTGAAATGAAGACCACCTGTGTGCAACCTAAGTGTCACATGATCTGTCAGTATAAACACACCTTTTCTGAAAGACCCCAGAGGCTGCAACGCCACTAAGCAAGAGGCATCACACCATGTAGACCAAGGAGCTCTCCAAACAAGTCAGGGACAAAGTTGTTGAGAACAAGTCAGGGTTGTGTAAAAAAAATATCTAAATCTTTGATGATCTCCTGGAGCACCATCAATTCCACCATCTTCAAATAGAAAGAACATAAAAACTCCAAAACTCACAGACCGGCCATGGAGGGCATTAAACAGAGGCAGCACAGAGAGCTCCACAGCAGAGACTGGAGTATCTGTCCATCGGACGACAATAAGCCGTGCACTCCATAGAGCTGGGCTTTATTGAAGAGTGGCCAGAAAAAAGCTATTAATTAGTGTTAAAAATAAGAAGGCACTTTTTGAGTTTGCCAAAAGGCATGTGGGTGACTCCCCAGATGTATGGAGGAAGGTGCCTTGGTCAGAAGAGACACAGTGAAACATGGTGGTGGCAGCATCATGCTGTGGGGATGTTTTTCACCAGCAGGGACTGGGCAACCTG
This sequence comes from Hemigrammopetersius urotaenia, assembly GCA_037974485.1. Taxonomy (NCBI): domain Eukaryota; kingdom Metazoa; phylum Chordata; class Actinopteri; order Characiformes; family Alestidae; genus Hemigrammopetersius; species Hemigrammopetersius urotaenia. The sequence continues at coordinate 13,003,983 of JBBPDC010000129.1, read as the reverse complement.
GTCAGAGTTGAGGGAAGAATTGATGGTGCTAAATACAGGGATATTTTTGAGCAAAACCTGTGCTAGCCTGCCTGTGATTTGAGACTGGGATGGAGGTTCAGCTTCCAGCAGGACAATGACCCAAAGCTTACTGCTAAAGCAACACTCGAGTGGTTTAAGGGGAAACATTTAAATGTATTGTAATGGCCTAGTCAAAGTCCAGACCTCAATCCAATTGAAAATCTGTGGTCAGACTTGAAGATTGATGTTCACAAGCGATAACACCCAGCATGAAGGAGCTGGAGCAGTTTTGCCTGGGAATGGGCAAAAATCCCAGTGGCACTTATAGAGACTTATCTAAAGTGACTTGCATCTGTAATTGCTGCAAAGGTGGCTCTACACACAAAAAAGAAAGTCTTCAAAGGCATGTTCTTTCAGACAATCCATTTTCATTCTAGGTTGAGACAACAAATGAAAAACGCCTTCACAGTTCCTCTGTTACTCTAACATTTGCTTCATTAGAGCTAGCGTCCATTGTTAAATCAAGCATGAATGAGTGTGATTTCCTCAAAAGGCTCTAATCAGATTAGACACATATTACTACAGCCATCAGCCTGCAGCTTTTTGAAGCTATACACTGCACCACACACACAAATGCTGCATAATGGAGCTGAAGTCTTGAAACCTTGACTCACGAAAACAGTGTTTTATTGTGCTGTAGCCTGGGGTTTAAAGAAGTGTGTGTGTGTGTGTGCTACTCAAACACTCTTCCAACAGTGTTGTCATTAAGCAATATTTTATTGCCATCCACATGTGGCGCTATATAATCACCAGTACTGTGATCTCAACTCCGCTTCCTCTGCTTGCATTCTAATCAGTGCTGAAATAAAGAATATGGACCATCTAAAGAGCGTTTCACAGTGGATTCCATTTAAACAGTTGCAACTTAATTAACCACTTTAATTCAATAAAGGCTTTGAACAGAGATATTTAAATGGGGACCAGATCATGGAAAATTACATTTTGAAATATTGTTTTACAGTGTACTGTCCATATTTAAGAACGAAGCAGCAAAAAAATTGCAGTATTTACAGTCTTCAAGGCACAGTAGCAAAAGCCTGTTTACATCTAAGGAAAAGACATGAAAAATGAATTACAACATAAAACATGTTTAAGGTATAACAAAATCTGAGAAACCTATTTTCATGAAGCAAATTTTTATCCCTGAATATTAGTTCTTACCTTTTGTTAAATGGAAATATGTTGTAGGTGTACAAAGTGCGAATTTGAGTGCAAATGTCATCCCACCAAAACCAACGGTGCGTGGTTGACTCTGCAGGGAGTGTTAACCACTGCTTTCTCTATTGATCTGACTGTGCTTGTGTGTGTGTACACGTACACATGCCTGCACATTTGTGTGCGTCTGTGTGGTGCTTTTATTATATATACACCTAATGTCATAATGATTAAATCTGCAGGTCTGTTTGATAAATCTGCAGGTCTGCTCAGCGGACTGAGGAATGCAACAAGGTGCTTAATGGTTTCAGTAGGCAATGTGGGAAGCTCATGGAAAGAAGTGAACATCATTCTTTTTCATTCTCTCTCTCTCACTCACACACATAAACACACACAGGCACACTCATACAAACACTCAAACACCCTTTCTCTCGCTTATCTAAGCCAGCATGTACCCTTTGAGGAGTCGCCAAAGCAAATACACAGAACTCCCTGCCGCAGGCTGCAGGGCCTTAGTCCAGTGTTTACACTCCCAGTGCCAGTCGCTCCTTAATTTGGCCTTTTTTTCCACACTTCACTTACCAATAGACTGACAGTCTAAGAGTTACGATATGGAGGAGTGTCTCTTCAATCTGCATTTTCTGGGAGACCTGACAAAGCTCTGAATAATGTCTCTGTATAATAAACACCATTTGAAGGTGACAGCAGACATTTCCTCATAGTTTATCCAGACGAAGCGTGAGTCTTTGTCAGATTTGAACAGAAGTTAAGGTATAATTGAATAGTTAACTTTTCTTAGGTCAGACCTTAGTGATCGCTATGTCACTGTGATCATACTGCTTGGCTTCACTTGCCTTTTAATCATGCAGCTTTATGGCAGGAATCACCGAGCTGCTGTACCGTGAGGAGAATCACCTGCTGAGCTCCACAGCAACCCATGTCCTACTCACCCACTCGAATAACCTCAGGTCCTGTCCTTGTTGGTTAGAGTCCGGTCCATCTCCCCTTGCCAGTTTGACTGGGCTGGTCTTCATGAGGAGATGTTATGCAGTTATTGATTGAAATCAAAGTAACTGCAGCATCAGCTACTTTTCATTCTTTTTAGGAGCAGAGCCCAAAGCAAACAGCAAATCAGAGACTCTGGCCACTGGAATGCAGTTGATCACTTTCTTGTCAGTCTGCTGCAGGTGGGCAACTACATTTTGTTTTGTATGTACAGGAGGAGTACCGTGCAGAGGGCATCAGCTGGCATATGATCGACTACATTGACAACACAAGCTGCATTAACCTCATCAGCAAGAAACCCACAGGTTTGCTCCACCTACTGGATGAGGAGTGCAAGTGAGTCTTAGTCTCGTCTGTTAACACTGGATAATACCCAATGTTAGAGCAGTGGTAATGGAGCACCCCTGCTCTCCATATTTCAGACTTTCTCCTGCTACGGACAAACCTGATGCAACTAGTGATCTATTTAAAAAGCTCTTCGTGTGAACTTGGTGTGGAGCAGAAAAACACTAAAACACATATGGGAGTGGTGCTCTAGACACAAGATTGAGTTAGACTTTGTTGGAGACATTAAAATGTCCAGTGTTAAAAGCATCTGCCACTAATGTGCCATCGCACTCTAGCATAGCACGCCGATCTCCACAGTGACAGTATTTGTAGAGCTAGAGCTGTATTTCAGATGGCATTTGATCATAAAAATAGCAATTCTGCGATGGATCTGTAGAGAGGTGCATCCTCCCAACAAAAGCCTAGATCAGTTTTATTCTTTGGCACTTGATCAGATCAGCATGAACCTCAAAACAACCAAAACAGCAACAGAAAAAACGACGTGTATTTCATTGATTCTAAATTTTTCAATTGTGTGAAACATTGACAGATCCTTCTCTGTCTCTGCAGCTTTCCCCAGGCAACTAACCAGACCCTGCTGGATAAGTTTAAGAGGCAACACGAGGGGAACAGCTACATTGAGTTCCCTGCTGTCATGGAGCCAGCCTTCATTATACATCACTACGCTGGGAAGGTCAAATACAGCGTCAAGGTGATAATCTGCTGAACCCCCAGTTGTTTGCCTACTACAATCGTAATTCTAATTGCTGTTAACTGGATTTGACTTAGTGGGATTGTGTGTGATTGGAAAATTGTTTCATGTGAGCATGTGAGAGAGAGAAAGAACCAAACGCACGCACTCACACACCACGTCCACTGACCTAATTCTGTCTTCTAATCTGATTGGGTGGATTTGCCCCAGCTACGATTGTATTTGAAGCACATGTTTGGCAGAGGGGGTCTAATTCATAGGCTGCCCTCTTTTCCAGCAACACGTCTTTTACATCTGCGTAACACACGCATGCACATACTCTCACACAGCATTTCTTCTCTCTCACACACACAAGACATGGAGCTCCCCTACTGTGGCCAATCTCTTTATGCTGTCACTAATTCATATTCCTGCTTTTATATTCTGTTTGTTTGATTTATTTCTTTGTCATCGCTGTATTGTTTTACGCCAGATGTGTCATAAACAGCCAGTGACAGTATTAGCTATGAACGCAGATGTTGTATATAAAACACAAAGAGAAGGAAGATCAAATCGCTTAATCCAGATCAGCTTCTGTCACCAGAATGTGTGTGAGCACCAGTGTGTGTGTGTGTGTGTGTGTGTGTGTGTGTGTGTGTGTGTGTGTGTGTGTGTGTGTTTGTGTTATATCAGTGATGTTGATATTTAGATGTGTTTGTAACACACGGTTTTATCTGGAGAGGGCAACAGAATGGTGGACAATTACAGCAGTGCAAAGAGGAGTCCTTTGAGAACTCATAATCTAATCTCTGTCTTTCCTTTCTGTCCCTCTCTTCCTGTGCAGGACTTCAGGGAGAAGAATACAGACCACATGCGTCCGGACATCGTCGCCCTGCTGAAGAGCAGTAAAAGCGCCTTTATCTGCAACCTGATGGGAATCAACCCTGTGGCCACCTTCCGCTGGGCTGTGCTCAGAGCGTACTTCAGAGCAGTGGTAGCCTTTAAAGGAGCTGGCAAACGACACACGGAGAAGAGAAGTGGTGAGTCCATAAAGGCACAGACACTCTCCTGCTCACATGTGTTTCCTGGTGCTAACCCCCAAAATAGAAGCATTAATGTAATTCTAGCTCCCGTGGCGTCAGAAGAGAAACAATCCTTTCATGTAACATGTCTTTCCAAATGCTCTTCGGGATTATTTGAGCTTCACTGCACGACCAATGATGCAGTTCTTGTATATTATTCATGACCGCAGAGACGAAGCGAAGTGAAGATGTTCGCAAGTGTTTAAATATGTAAAGAACAGCTAAGCAAGATAATTGTGGATATGCTGTGTCACCTGAGCTTCTGGCTCACACGGAAAACATTATCAGTTGTTATATATAGTATATAGTTTTGTTTTGTTGGGCATATATTGTTTCTAAAATGTAAACACTCATATGATTCTTCCTTCTCCTACCAGGCTCTAATTCTGCAGTGCAATGTACAGTCATTAAAAGTGTTGATAGCTTTAGTTTCCTGCATCATCCAGTGCACCAGAGAAGCCTTGAGATCCTTCAGAGATGCAAAGATGACAGATACAGTAAGACCACGAGCTTTATTCATTTATTCCATTCAGTAGTCAGGCCACCAGTGGAAAAAATGAGAAGACTGGGGCCTGAAAATTGCAAATTGTTAACCGTCCTGTATCATCTTTTGTAGCAGGACTAAACAACCATTCACAGAAATTCATGCAAAGGGACAAACATAGATAATAGACTCATTATCTAATAGACACGCTCATTATCTTCTTCGAATAGAATTCGGAAACTATTGTTAACCTGCCAACATGTTATTTACACAGATCAGCGATAACAATTAAAACACTGGCAGGCGAAATGAATAACATGAATTATCGTGTTACAATGGCACTTGTCAAGGGGTGGAATATATTAGGCAGTCTTGAAGTTGATGTGTTGGAAGCAGAAAAAGTGGGCAGGCGTAAGGATCTGAGCGACTGTGACAAGGGTCAAACTGTAACGGCCAGACGTCAGAGCAGCACTCAGAGTCAGAAATGCCCACAGTCTGCACATGTGCGTCTGATCTGGACCATGGGGCAATGAAATAAGGTGGACAGCCAAGTGTGGGTCACTTGCCTGGGGAAGAGATGTCACTAGCCTGTGCTATAGGAAAACAAGCTGAAGGAGGCAGTGTGATGCTCTGGGCAGTTCTCTGCTGGGAAACATTAGATCATGTGGATGTTACTTTGACACGTACCTCATGCGTAAATTTTGTTGCAAACCAAGCACACCCTTTCACAAGATTCCTTTATGGTAGAGGCTTCTTTCAGCAGAATAGTGCACCTAACTGCCCAACAAAAATTGTTCAAGAATGGTTTGTGAAGCATTGAGTTCCAATTTCCCATGATTTCAGTCCATTCAATTATCTGTGTGATGTCCTGGACAAGCTAGTCTGATCCATGGAGGCCCCACTTCAAAACTTATATGAAAAAAAGGGAGAACTACAGAATGTTAGGGAGATTGTAATGATTAGTGTGTATGAACCGTTGTTGTGAACTGGATTTAGTTGAATTTTTTTTTAAATTTCCTTCTTTCTTAAGTGTTTCATGACAGCAGCAGACCAGAAAGGAGACCATCGCTGTAGAAGCTGCCGTTTATCACCGTGTAGGCCAGTGGCCACACACAGAGTTAGAAAGAATTTCTGCAGTGTATCTGCTGTTAGATCTAGGCAGGAATTTTTCACAGGAAATGGTTTATGTGTTATATGGCAATGGACACAATGCAAATCACCCCCTAAAACACCCAAGGTCATGCACTGTCTGGAGCTATTTCCTCCAGACAGTAGGTCTCACCCATGTGTTCAGATTTCAGACTTTTTTATTGTACCTGAATATTCTGTTTACACGTAGGCTGCTAGTTGGTGGCTCTAATAATTACTTTGAACTACACTGGCTGTTCTATTGAGGTTTTAAGTGCTGTCAGTCTAGAAGGTACTAATTTACTCTGGATGACTCCCTTAAAACAGATTCCTGCATCACACGGAAGAGCCCACGCAGCCCACTCTCAGACTTACAGGGCACAAACGCAATCAGTGAAAAATCAGCCAGGTAAGGACAAACAGAGCTCTCTGGGTCATAAGATAGGCTCGTTGTATTATAAATCAGTTACAACCAACTCCTAAATAGATCTTGATCATTATTTTTGCATAAAAAACCTGCCAGACTTCACAGTATCATTTTCTCCCCTACTGTCAGAGACGGGTTCTCTGGTTGTAATGGCCGCAGCTCAAGGCCTGGTCGCCTGGCTTCCACTGGCTTCTCTCATGAAGAGGACGGTATATTTGTCAATGCCATGAGCAGCAAGTTGCTGGAGAGAGCACAGGGCATTCTGATGTGAGTCACAATTATTCCTTTATTATGTAAGGAACTTCATCTGTGTGTGTATATTTAGCAACTCATGCTGAGTGTCCTCTTCACAGGCGGAACAAGAATTACAAGGCCAAGCTTTACCTTCCCAAGGTACAGCCCCAGCACACAGCAAGCACAGCTACATTACAGAATATTTCAATAAACAACTATCACTTACAGTATAGTCTGTATAATTTCACCCAAAACTTTTTTTTTAGATTAAACATAGTCTGTGCGCTGCTGAATGTCTGACAGTCTGTTTCTGGGATAGTGCACATATATCTGTTGGTTTATTGGCTTCCATTTGCTGTGTGTGCAGCATCTGTTGGATGTGAAGTCCCTGAAGTACCTGAGCAGCCTGACACTTCATGACCGCATCACCAAATCGCTCCTCCACCTACACAAGAAGAAAAAGCCTCCCAGCATCAGTGCACAGTTTCAGGTCACAAACGCTGGCCTGACCTCTATTTCTGCATGTTGATATTCATTAGGATATGAAATTATGAAATTATATTTTCAATTACAATGTTTTCTTTCAGCAGTTATGAAAACAAGATAAAATGATTATTATGTCTCATTCAATTTCGCAACGATGCTCTCATTTAGTTTAGTTTTACCCCTGGATTCCACCAGAGGAGCTGCACTGCATTTTGGATGCTATGCACCTGTCGACAAACAAAATCACACTCTGCCTAAAAAAAATCAAAAGAATTTTAGAAAAGTATGTTAACCTCCATCGTTTAAAATAATGTTACCTTTTTTAAGTTCAGTAAATGCCTGATGTTGCCAAGTCAAAAGGTAATTACGTTCAACACTGATCTCAGTATTGACCAAAATAATCGTTATGATTTTTACCGTAATCGAGCAGGTGTAGGATTGAACCAGTGAGTGATGTCTGAGAAAGTCACTGTTCAAGCAATGTCAGAGGTGTTAATTTTTCTTTTTCTTTTACATCTGCAGGCCTCACTCAGCAAACTGATGGAAACTCTGGGCCAGTCAGAGCCCTACTTTGTAAAATGCATCCGCTCAAATGCAGAGAAGGTACTGCTGACCTTGGATTTTATGGTAACTTTATGTGGATTTTATGTGACTGTTTGATCTAAAATTTTGTGTCTGTTTCTACTTCTCTGTCTTCCAGCTTCCTCTACGCTTTAATGATGGATTGGTACTAAGGCAGCTGAGGTACACTGGCATGCTGGAGACAGTGAGAATACGCCAGTCTGGATACAGCGTGAAATATACTTTTCAGGTTTGTCACACACACACACACACACACACACACACACTCACACACAAACACAAATGTCTTATCAAAAGGCAGGGTGCAGAAATCAGATGCAGAAATCAATTTTTGAAACATTTTTGGAACTGTCTGGCAGATATTTTTATAGGGAATTCAGGTTTTCCAAACACTGGGCTGTGTTCATTCTCTCTTTGCCTGCCTCTGTAGGACTTCGCTCATCATTTCCATGTGCTGTTGCCAGATGGCATGGGTGCCAGTCAGGCTGGCATTCAAGAGTTCCTGCAGAGAGTCGACCTTGACCCAGATGGGTATCAAGTGGGCAAAACCATGGTACTGCTTTTCTTTTTTGTCGTAGTTTAAAACACTTTTCAAAATGCTCTGGAGTAGATTGCTTTTAAAAGAAATTATAATTAACTCTTGATTCTTATAGAGACCATAATGCTTGAATTAATGTTTGAAATGCCTCATTTTGCCCCCTTTTTCCTTGTTACCCCTCACCCTCAAGGTGTTTTTGCGAGAGGTGCAGAGGCAGAGGCTACAAGATCTGCTCCATCAGGAGGTTCTGAGGAGGATTGTGGCACTCCAGAGGAGGTTCAGAGCCCTGCTGGAGAGGAAACTCTTCATCAACCAGAGACACGCTGCACATGTCATACAGGTAAGCAAAAACTTTTATAGCTCCTCCTCCTTTTTTGCATATCATGCTGGTTGGCACCCAGTGATGTTCAGTTAAAGCTTTAAAAGAACTGAGCAAAGAATTTATAGTTATAGATTAGGTTGTAACATTCATTCATTAAAGCTGTTGTGTAGACATACTTGCTCTACATGAGGCTCTACATGTTTATGTAACTGTACGGCAATAAATAAATTAGAGGCTTCCCCTGCCATTTCTCTTTCTGAAGTGTAACTCTCCTTCTTTTGACTAAACAAAAGAAGTGTGTGTGTCTGTGTGTGTGCGTGCGTGCGTGCGTGCGTGCGTGCGTGCGTGCGTGTGTGTGTGTGTGAGAACAATCTGGCAAAAAATTATTCTCAACATTTGGAAAACGTAAATATGTTCTGTTTGAGAAAGAATTGCTCGCACAAGGCGAGTGTTTTTCCCACAGTTGCTTTGCTCTGAGAAATAGACACAATGACTTATGAAATATGCTGAAAAGGACTTCAAACGTGTTTTCAAATTGACATTAATATTTTATGGCTGGTTTATTTGATTCAGTCAAATGGAAGGAAAGGGAGCCTATTTCTGTTCTGCTCTTCTCATTTTCGGAGCCCTTTCTTGTTGTGCTGCCAAAAACATTTTAGACTTACAGAGATCTGCCGTGAGAGGCGCAAGCGTCGCTTGCATTTGTGTTGTTTGGTGATTCTGAGTCAACTTAAAAGTATTTACTGAGAAGTTGTCATATATGTTTTGACCTGTCTTGATAAAACAAAGAGTTCCTCAACACTCAGGGGGTTCATTATGCTGTTCTTTATTAATATATTCATGTCGACGTGGAGAGAAACATACCCTGATGCACACACAGTTATTTATGAACTGCAGTGAAGTACGAAAGTAATTGTACCCCAGCACACTGAATTTTCAATGGAACAATGCCTGTAAGGACTAAGGGTGGTGATTCGGCTTTTTGTTTCAGTACAAAGCCAAGGCTGTCACTAGCTAATTGCTGATATACATAGCGCATAATCTTCCCTTACAAATATATTATCTCTCTGTCTGTTATTTTACAAAGGTCTGGTGGCGTAAATGCATGCTAACCCACAGTAAAGAGAGAGCCGGTGTCTCTGAGCTCCAGCATGGTGCAGCTGTGTGCCTGCAGGCTGCTTGGCGAGGCTACAGGGAGAGAAGACTGTATCTCCTGCAGAGAGACGCACTCCTACTGCTCCAGAGAAGCTGGAGACGATGTTTGCAGTGGAGACACAGAGCTGCAGGCCTTATCCAGGCAACATGGAGAGCGTACAGACAAAGGCTAAGATATTTGCATTTGTCCAAAGCCATCGTCACACTTCAGGCTGCCTGTAGGGGGCACCAAGCCCGTCAAAGGTAACAGACTATTATTGAGTGGACTGGGATGGAAATGAGAGAAATTCTTTTCATTCTTAACAATTTTCATAGGTCACTTTCAAGTTGTAAGTGACCTTCTTAATTAATTTACATCATTAAACATATGTTTAATTGTCCTTATTCAGTTTTCAAATGTTATTTTTTAAGCCCTGAAATTCAGTGTGGTGTGTAATTGTCATCTCTCCTCAGGTGTAGGTGCTTGAGAGAAGAGCAAAACAGAACTAGTGAGGACAATATGGAGCAGAATACAGCAACAGAAAGTTTACATAACCTCCAAAACCTTACTGATGCTCAAAAAACTGACCTAGACTTCCCAGCATCACAGCAAAGTTCAGAGGCGTCCCGGGAGGAGCGGAGAGTGGAGGACACTGAGAGTCCGCTGCCGGAACATTCCAGGACTCTGGATGACAGCACTCTGAAGAGCCGAGCCAAGCGGGAGAGCAGAAGGAAGCGAGAACTGGAACAGGCTACATTTAGTCTGGAGCTGCTGAAAGTACGGTCTAATAATGTTCCAATTTCAGACCAACCAGTGGCCTCAACTGACAACATGGGGTCCTCGGATGTGGTTCCTATCCATTCCTCTCCTCAGAGTTCCTTAGACAGTCACTGCAGCTTCGAACTTCTTAGTGTGGATGATGTGGAGCTGGAGGAAACAGACCTTTACCATCATCCTGATCCGTCTCTTATAAATCCGTCCATAACAGTGGGGTTGAACGAGAGTGACGACAAAATGGTGCCTGAATCAAAAAAGACACCAGTGAGAAATCTAGAGCCATCTAGTCCAGTTCAGACAGGTCCAAAGACTTCAAAGCCTCTGTTCTACATACCAGATGAGGGGAGTAGTCCTGTCCGTTCTGCGCCACAAACACCATCTAAATCTAAGCCTGAGAAAAAGGAATCAGTAGTGTTCCTCATCAGCATGCAGAAGGAGAGCCCTATAGACCAGTGCAGCCAGGAAGCCCTGGAGAGGCTAGAGCAAGAGGCAGAGTGCCATCTAAGCTCAGCCCAGCAGGAGAGCATTTCTTCAGGCATGCAGCTTGGACAGGCTTCCTTAAATCATCCACCGGTCTCACCATCTCAGGCACCACTGGTCCCATGTCTTGGTCTCTCAGCTGAGACGACCACTCTACCGGCAGAAAAGTCAGCCCGGGAAGTCGCCCCAGAACCAAGAACAGAAGGAAGCATGATCAAAATGCAAGCTCAGAAAAAGGCAGTCACTCACAGTATCAGTATCAGCATGAAGGAAAAAGCCTCTGACAGGGCCTTCTCTCCCAAACGCAGCAGGCTGACCTTCTCAAAGTGAGTGAGAGCTCATTGCGTACATAAGAGTTCCACAGGCACACACAAGTGTTTAACACTGTAATACAGCCCTAATTAGAAAATGGTATAAAATACATATAACTCTATGTAAATTTAACTAGCTAATGTATACTAGTCAAAATATATTGGACCAATGACTTTTTGATCTTACAGTGGTGTGTTTATTCCTCAGATCTGACAAAGACCTGGCGAATCAGGAGCGCTCTATGGCCCTGCAGAGAGAGAAAACATCAGGCTTCAGATCCCTGAAGAGCAGAGAGGTGAATACTACATGAATCTTTAAGTAAATCATTCTTTTCCTGACAGAATGTGAATGATTAGGAACTATTCCATAAGTTTCATAAGATTATCACATCACATGCATGTTTATACAGGTGGAAATGTTGATGGTGCTGTTTATGCTGTGCGAGATTTTTAGCATTTCTTTCATTGCTTTAAGAAGCACCTTTTGGCCCAAGAAGACGGTCTTGGGAGTTCTCGGAATAATGCTAAAATGTGTTTGTCTGTACTGCCAGAGTCTAAACAAGAGGACATCATATTTAAAAGCAAGATTTTAAATGCTCAAGATCTCACCAAGCAGTTCAAATACTGAGACCCTGTTTTTTTCACATATTTGGTCACATAAGGGTGTGCAGTTGTATAGCTCATAGAAGTTTGATTTGGTTTTGATATGATTAATCACTTTAAATGATCAGGTGGTCAGAGTTGGCCGCCCAAAGAAAGCCCGCATGGCTCGGACTCGCTCCGACTTCTTGACCCGCGCCTGTAGCACGGAAGCAGATTCTGATGATGAGGATGACGAAGAGTATGAGTACACCCCTGTGCTCTCTCACACACTACCCCTCCCAGAGCCCTCTGGCTCTCCCACCGTTGACCAGGCCTTCCACAGTGACTCGGAGATGGTAAACACAGTAGTTTCCCTCATAACCATTCCTTGCTCAGCGCACGTCCTCTGGGCACTGGTTCTAACAAACAGGTTCTAAGCCTGGACTTTAGGTTCTCACCAAAGGACGCTTTCTGACTAACTCAGCATTCTCAGCACATGCCGGAATAAAACGTTTTAAAGCCAAAGTCATTATTTGAATCCAGTTGTTCTATAAAATGACCTAAATGGCCATTTTAATCTAGCTACATTTGGGTTGGCTGTAAATGGAGAATGTTGGTTCGCCCACTCGTAGCTTCCTCCGAGTTGTTTTCTCTCGTTACTGGTTCTGTTGGGGGTGTTTCTGATCTGTTAACATGGAGTATGACTAACCTATACTGACATTTTAACATGAACTTTCTTCCAGTGGATTTGCAACTCTGACTTGTCTTGTTTTGTGGAGAAGGAGGACCTAACCTCTCTGTGCTGTTTTTTTACTGCTCTGAGTAGTTTGACCTTTTTGAGGTCTATAATCTGCGTGGTAGAATTACCTCAAAGTGACTGTTTACATTTTCTTAAAATTAGTTTCCTGTCTTTCATGCATTCTTTTTACCATCTGCCCCACTCTTTCACTCACTCACTCACTCATAGATGCTCATTCACATGTACTGCATGGACTTCTTAAACGTAAGGGTTGCATGTACAGTGAGGTGTATATTGTAATTCACAGGTATTGAAGAGTATGCCTAGATTTTGTTTGTGATGTTGTGTTCGGGTTTTCAGTCTGTCTGTGCCTCATTTCTTCCCCACTTTCTCTAGCCTTCCCAGAAAGAACAAAAACGCCTGCTGAAGACCATGTCCTCAGGAGACCTGGGGAAGGTGGATTCACTGAGGAAGTTCTCATCATACACAGACGGCAGGTCAGGGATCATTTCTTCTACCTGTGCTCGGATGTAGATGTCTTCTCCATAGACAGTTCTAGAGTGTGTGGGTTTATCTCAGCAGGGTAAAGGGAAAGATGCGCTTTTGGGGGAAAGGAAAACAAAGTGAAAAGAAGATGTCCACAAGGGGGCGCTCATTAGATGGAGATCTTACACATAGCGGTAAGAACGCAAAAAACTGTCCTTAAGAATTTTAGAGTCTTAAGAGTTTTTCAGGTGTTTTTTCCTACATATTTTACTCTCCACTCTCTCTTTTCTATATGTGTATGTAAATACATGTACATACAGACTCCCCCTCTGGCAGTCCTGAGCAGGGTGGAGCACGAGACTGTGGTCGCGACAGTAAGGAGAACCGAGAGCCAGAATCGAAGATGATGATGATGACGATGACGATGACGATGAGGCGGAGGCGCAGTCTAAAAATCAGCAGCGTAGCCCAAGAATGTACAGCATGGCAGAACGACTCTTTAAATATCCTCACCAGCACGGCAGATTACCGCAGCATGAATGACTTCCTCATGAAGAAGGTAGCATCAGGTTTCCCCCTGACCTCACCCTCCAGTAATCTTAACTGAGCAATAATACATAATAAAACAATATAAACTCGTAATCCAAACCTCTTTTCAGTGTGGTTTTATTTACCGTTATTGAATTTTTTGCCTTCTAGATAAATGATCTGGAGACAGAGGACAGCAAGAAGGACACTCCTGTGGATGTGGTGTTTAAGAAAGCTTTGAAAGAATTCCGCCTTAATATCTTCAACTCCTACTCCACTGCCCTCGCTGTGAGCACCTCCCTTTCACCCACGGATCTTTGTGAAACTTGCTTGTTGATGATCAGCCAGAAATGTTTATCATCCAGCCAAATTAGAGCACAACTAAGCCTTTTCATTGTTTTTTACTTTAGAAATTCTTTCATTTTGCAACCTATTTCAGGCTCCTGTTCAGACTCAATATGTCCACTCTCTTGTTTACCCTCTCTGTCAGATGGATGATGGTAGAAGTATCAGGTATAAGGACCTGTACGCACTCTTTGAGCACATTCTGGAGAAGACCATGCGGCTTGAGCAGAGAGACTGGTCTGAATCACCTGTTAAAGTCTGGGTCAACACCTTCAAAGTCTTCCTAGATGAGTTTATGACTGAGTACAAGCCCATGGATAACACCATTGGCAGGGTAAACATGCTACCCTCATTCTGAACATCTCACATCTGGTCTTTATCTCAGGGTCTGCTTGTTCAACACATTGTTTTTGCCACAGGCTCCTAAACCAGAACGCAAAAAGAGAAGGAAAAAGGAGACAGACATTGTGAGTTCTTTTGTTTTTCTCATTGTTGCTTGTTATCACTTGTTCTTTTCCACAGTGTTTTTAGATTGGCTTTTAGTCAGCATGCACAGTGTTTTGGCACAATTTAAGCACAAGAAAATATGGGGCAGCTGGTGGTCTAGTGGTTAGGGAGTTGCCCCCTGAGATCAGAAAGTCATGGGTTCAAATCCCCCTAAACATTGCTGAATGAGTTAAATACAGAGAAAGAATTTGTGCTGTGTTTACATTTGACAAATGTTCACTTTACACAGACCAGATGATGCTAGATTAGAAGCCAAGCATATTTTATATCTGATTTAATCTGCTGCCTTCTGAAATCCAGAGTCTAATTCTCTACTGCCCCCTGCAGGTGGAGGAGCACATGGGCCATATCTTCAAGTCCACTCAGTACAGCATCCCTACATACTGCGAGTTCTGCTCTTCTCTCATTTGGATGATGGACAGAGCATGTGTCTGCAAGTGTGAGTTTTCTTTAGTTTTTTGTCTTCCCATTTCAGATGTCAAGTTCTTGGTTTCCCCTTGTGCTGATGTCTTCGAACTCCACTAATTTCTGTCATTTATTGCATGTTTCCAATAACCCATGAGTATCTATGGCAACTGGAAAGTAAGAAAACCCATTTAAGTCTCCTTACTGCCTCTAGCTCTCAGTAAGGAGGTTCCTAAGTATCTGCCTGCTTCCGTGAGAGCACTGTAATCAGATTGGGTCTCTCCAGTATCATATATTTATCGGCCTTCATCTTAGAATTACTGGTAACACCCTTTTTACCCCCTCCCTTTCTCTCTCCCTCTCTCTCTCTCCACTATTCTGATTATGCTCAGTAAGGTGTGGCTCCATTGCATGGTTTATGTTGAGCAGGCTGTGTTCTCCGTAACTGTTTTAACTGATATTACTGTGTTTTCTGTCCTAGTATGTCGCTATGCATGTCACAGGAAATGCTGTTTGAGGATGACCACTAAATGTAGCAAAAAGGTAAGTGTGTGGAATGTCTAATGTGTGTGTGTGTGTGTGTGTGTGTGTGTGTGTGTGTTGGGGGAGTAATTCTGAATTAATTATCTTTAATATGTAATGCATTTTTCTGTTCTAGACTTTATGTATTATTCAACTGAATGAATGGTTATCCTTCAAAAATGGTTAATTCATGTGTGTGCTTTTGTAACGAGTGACACTGATTATGATCACTGCTTGTATTACTGAGATGATATTATTATTATTATTATTATTAGTAGTAGTAGTAGTAGTAGTAGTAGTAGTAGTATTATGTGTAAGTTTGTGAGAGAATGAAATAAGACTTTAATATTTTTTAAGGTGATCATGATGGTATTTACTACTAAGTTGTTTATTTCAGGTTTTTCATCCAGAAATGCTTTATTAATATGTGCCTGTGTGTGTACGTATGTGCAGTTCGACCCAGAGCTGTCTTCGAGGCAGTTTGGTGTTGAGCTTTCTCGGTTAACCAGTGATGAGAGAGCCGTGCCTCTGGTTGTGGAGAAGCTGATCAATTACATAGAGATGCATGGTCTCTACACAGAGGGCATCTACAGGAAGTCTGGATCCACCAATAAAATCAAAGAACTAAAGTTGGGGCTGGACACAGGTGAGCCAAACCTGTTCAAACTACCAACATAATTCCAAGACATGGAACCACATTTAACACACAAAGCGGATTTGCCTTTATTACGGTAAATAAACGTTATTGATTGTTAAGTAGCTGAAAACAAGAAAGGCAGGATGCCTGAACACACCCATGATTGAGTTAGCATGTGTTAAGACCATTGCAAGTGAGCACACATTTAAATGGTCACAGAAAATAAGTAAAAGTGCAGCTGGTGTTGGTCAGTGTATATGCTAACTTTAGTTTTTTTTTTATTAAGTCTGGAGTTTGGACCGTTTGGTCCCTCATACCTGAAATGAGGTGCAAATTATTAAAACCACATTCTAATTAGAATGAAAGATTACTGAACAAGTACATCCAACAGAAAGATATATGTGTCCTGTAGTCACTCTGTGTGTTAACTCCTATTTCAGATTCAAACAGCGTGAGTCTGGATGACTATAACATCCATGTCATCGCCAGTGTGTTGAAGCAGTGGCTGAGGGACCTGCCCAATCCTCTCATGACCTTTGAGCTGTATGAGGAGTTCCTCAGGGCAACAGGTATAATAATTGTGTTCCAAAATGCTTTCAGACAAGACCACATTCCTACTGTCTCCATTAATAACGTCAATACCCCTTTTTGATTGGTGCAGGTTTGCAAGACAAGAGGGAAGTGGTGAGAGGTGTGTACACTGTAATCGATCAACTCAGCAGGACGCACCTCAACACCCTGGAGAGACTAATCTTCCACCTGGTCAGGTAACACAGAGGAAATCTAATTCTCATGATAGTTAGGCAAAGAAACCTATTTTCCTACTCTTTGCTTGTTTTACATTATTTACCACAGAACGTATCTGGACACATCAGATCTCAGTAATATATTTCAGATTAAACATTCAAGGGTGTCACTGAAGGAACCCTAGAGCTAAATAATATAATTCAATTCTATATAATTAAATACAGTGACATAGCACTCTTAACTGTTGCTAGGAGTACAATATAGAATGACAGTCCAATCATGGAAGGGTCACAGATAGGAGCGTGACAGCCATGGTTGCCATAAAATTCCATAGTAAAATTAAAATTCATTAAATATGATTAAATATGAGCACCACAGTAAAAGCATGGCATGTGAAAGCCATACTATGAATAGTTACCATAAAGATTCATAGTACATCATGGTAGAATCACGATTAACTATACAATTTCTGCTCAATGCAGATTTGTGCAATTCCATTAGTAGCACACTTGATTCACTCTTATGAAGATCAGATTGAGCCAATAGCAGAAAGTAAACACATTAAAGTACATAATCTCTGCATTAATTTACATTCCTCATTTTATTACAATATTAGTGTGTTTAAAAAACAGCTAAGCAGCTTTTAAATATATATTTCTCACTGTATGTGCCATATTTTAAGTCGTATCTTGATGTGTATTTTTAGGATCTCCCTGCAGGAGGAGACTAACCGGATGTCTGCTAATGCTTTAGCCATTGTGTTTGCTCCATGTATCCTGCGTTGCCCCGACAGCACAGACCCTCTGCAGAGTGTACAGGACATTAGCAAGACCACTGCGTAAGATATCCGCCTCTATTGGGAACATAGAAATATGAGCACAATTCAGAGACCATCCTCTTGTTATTTCATTTCCAGTCAAAATGGCTAACATGTACTGCTTTTTCATTATTTTTATTTGAGAAAAAATGGAAACAGAAACACACTGTACTGCACATACTGAAAAATATATATCAGGATTTTAAGGCTTCTGTGTAATCTTCCTTAATATATACCTTTGCTTTATAAAATGAATAATGTATGGCTAACTGGATGAATGTCAGTGGTCTCTGACTTTTGCACAGCATCGTGTGTCGGAGTTTTGCATGTTTAGTGTTTTAACTCCTCTTGATTTGCTCTACAGCTGTGTGGAGCTAATAATCTGTGAGCAAATGAATAAGTACACGGCCAGACTGAAGGACATCAGCACTCTGGAGTTTGCCGAGAGCAAAGCCAAAAGCCGCCTCACACACATCAGGAGGTCTTTGGTAAGAGCACTGAGAGTAAAAGTCACTAAAGTGCTGATCTAATATCAGCTCCTGTTCCATGATCTTACCAAACATAGGCCTGATATCCTGAATCCAGAACTGTGCAAAAACAGCTTTGCAAAAACAGATTATGGATTGTTTTGGGTACTGAATAATCAGTTTTCATCATGGATAAAGAAGTACCCATCCCACTAACCTTCTCTCCCCTCTCCCCATCCCTCCCCTCACCTTCCCCTCCAGAAACCAGTACTAATTGCTGTTAGGTTTATGAGCATAAGCCGAACTGCCACCCCGGTATGTATGCAAGAGCGCTCTGATCTGTAGACCCTGTGTAGTCTTTGTAGTCAACATCAGTGCAGCATTGTGGCAGATCTTGTCAATCATTCATCGTCTAGTCACCTGTCTGGTCTGTAGAAGATGTGAAGACTGAACAGAGTGGATAAATGAAGCAATATGTGGTCTAATGACTGACTGTCTTTCGTCCACTAGGCATTATGTTGCTGAGCAAGCCAATTGTCCTTGTCCCAGCTTGCCTTGCTGCAGTAGAGCTGGATTCATGGGTTAGCAGGCTTAAATATGAGTTCAACTTAAACTAGCCCCAAAGACATTCACACAAAAGAAACTTTTCTTGGCTTCTTTGATTTAGCCCTTTATTGTCTCAATATTGCAGGTGCACATGTAAGTCAGACAGAGGACAAAATCACTAAAGCTGAATTATTGATCTTCTGTGAAAGTGACCATTCTATCATACGTGAACACACCACAGCACACAGTGTGAACAGCATGAAATACGTCCTCTGCATTTAACCCATTCACCAAGTGAAGCAGGGGGCAGCTACGAAAACAGCGCCCGGGGAGCAGTGTGTGGGGACAGTACCTTGCTCAGGGTACCTCAGCAGTGCCTAGCGGTCTTGGGAATCGAACCTGGACTTTCTGATCACAGGGCGAATGCCTTAACCACTAGGCCACCAGCTGCCCATCTGCTAAGACGTTCTTAAGTAAACTTAAGTTGAGCTAGTTAGCTAACTAACTAATGAATCCAACTGTGGAGAACTTCCAGTAGGACTAGTGTGCATGCAGCCCTAATTTTCTTACTAATTATTTTGTTTGTTTTCTTATTTCTTTTCTTGCTTTTGCTTCTCGGCTCAATAATGTACAGCCAAGCGCAGTTAAAAAGGTAAAGCTCTGTGTTTGTAGGTCTGTCTTTGTTCAGTGTTCTGCCCTGTGCAGGTCAGTTTGAGTACTGTTTGTCTCAACTGTAATTCTCGAATCAGTAAATTAAAGTAGGACTGGGTGAGTTTGATCAGTCACTGGGTTGCTGAAAGGAATTAAAAGAAAAACAATACATTTAAGTTATTTACTGTTATTATTTTCAATAGCATAAGGAACTTTTTTCTACTTTTTCTACTCATTTAGACTCACCTTTTGTATTGCGTCAAGTAGTCAAGACAATAAAGCTCTACTTGACTCAATACTAAAGGTGAGTCCAAATGAATAGAAAAAGTAGAAAGAAATTCTTTATGCTGTTGAAAATTATAATGGTAACAGGTTAAATCATTCAAATCTTTTATATATATGGCTCATGATATATATGGCTCATGATGTGCCTTACATGTAATGACTTCCAAATAATTATTTAGCTGTTCCATTTACCTCTTAGCCTATTGATAGTACTTTACATGAAATATTTGTGTGCTAGTAATCATTGAAATGACAATTACAAGCACACTGTCCAGTGCCTTTCTAGTCCTTTCCTATTTCAAATTCCACATTTTATATTCCAGGGGTGTACGTGTTATTTTAGTGTATAGAGTCTGCCCTCAAAGTTGATTTATATCATCTTCTGCCTCTGTTAGGAGCTCAATACAATAAATTTGGGTTTTCTCTTCATTTCTCTGTCAGGGTAAAGGCCGGTTGCGGAGGACCAGTCAAAACACCCCCTCTCCACCCATGAGCCCAAAGTCTCCTGTGGTGACCGAGGGAGAGGGTCCGGATGATGAGGGGGCGGAGTCAGGCATGAATGAACAACAACAGGCAGCAATACAGCGAGAAGAGAAAGTGCTGACTCAGCAAATAGAAAGCCTGCAGAAAGAGAAGTCAGTATCCCTTTTTCTCCCTCTCTTTCACCACTTTGGGTGGGGGGGGGCACTCAGCGTGTGTGTTCCCATGACTGTTTGTTTCCCACAGCTGTCATTTGTCTAATTTGTCAAAAAAATTTACTATACTTTACAGTATTTAAAATGTATTTGTCCGTCCTTGTTTGTGATCTTCCTCCGTTTGTAATTTTGTAGGGAGGAGCTGACATATGAGATGTTGGCGCTGGAGCCGCGTGCATCCGATGATGAGATGCTGGAATCTGAGGCTTCTATAGGAACAACTGACAGCTCAGAGAACATTATGGCAGAGCTGGAAGGAGCAACATATGAGGCCTGGGGTAAAACTAAAATACATAATGAAGTATAAAAAGAATTCTGGCTAATCTGTTTCTACAGTAAAATAGTTTGCAGCAGGACATTTCAAAGATTAGTATCCCTCCTGAGCCTTTTAGGTTAAATCCCAAGTTTACTCACAAACCTTTCAAAAGTTTCATAAATGTTAATACAATAGCGAATAAAAATGCCTGTAACTGACACACAAGTATTTATGTAAATACATGAATGTAACTGTATGAAACTGTTAACTGTAACTCATAAAATGTACTGTTTTTCTTTTCTTGGGATTGTAATTGATGTGTTCCATTTCAATAATACTGTAAAGTATCAATAATAGTGTAAAGTATCATTTTTTACTATTTTTTACTATTTTACTATTTTACTATTACAGTTTATTAATGTCTCACCATTACCAATGCAGAAAGAATGCACTTTGCCATGAATCTGTACCACCATACATTTCTATGCACTTTTAAGATTAGTTTGGTGATGTATAAGATTTTAATATTGATTTGAACGCTTTAGATGTGGCACAGTCTCACAGACAATGTGCAAGACATGATTTTCCCATTAGAGTCTTCACTTTAGCTACCTCAATGCAAAATCCTGCTTTGTGAAACCCCCAAGTCCAAATGCCTCTTTTAAAATCAGAGCCGTAAATAATATTTTTATTATCAAATATGCCCCTGAAAGTGATTCCCATTTATGGGAAAGTATTTCCCATTTCCCTATTGTAAATGACTGTGTGTAATGTAGTGTTCTAGACACTAGGTGGGAGTAAAGTTAAACCATCTTTTATGGACTACCATTCTTTAAAGCATGTTTGCTGTTTAGCTGAAAGGTTTAAGTGTTGAAATAGTTCTCAGTATGGAATATAAATATCAGGATTCACAAATATCCTTCATTTACACAATTATTGTGGTACCCTTAGATGTTGAGAGAGGAGGACATTACAAGAGTAACAGGAAACATAATGCTGGAACTGATCTTGCTGGGACAGATATGATCAGATATGACATATAAAGACAATTTGTTAAACTCTTTTGGTGCTGGACTATGCCAAAAACTATTTGCTTCCTCTGCCTTTAAAATTTGAAAGTCCAAAATACAATCAGTTACAAAAGCAAAACAAGCTAGCTATCGAAACACTGTTGAATGTTTTGGGTTTTAGTATTTCAGGAATATAATTCAATCTAGTTTTGTCTCAAAATGATATTTTAAAGCTGGTGGAGTTTTAATAGTCTAGTTCTCCATCAGACAGTGTTGCTTGCCCTATCGCCCGCTGTTTTGAGCACTTTCCAATTTCACAATACATTGGACTGCTTTTGAAATTGAGTTTTTGGTTTGTTCCCACCCCTGTTACATTTAGCCCAGAATTTCTCAGGCTTGTCCTCAGTTTATATCTGGCCCTGCCAGACTAGGCTGAAAAGAAAACGCGCCCGAGCATGTCTGTGTGAGATGAGTGAAAACTGATCATTACACAAATGGAAGATGAATTTATGACTCAGTGGGCCTTTAAGTAGCCCTAAACCAGTCATGGGCGGTTTTAAAATCCTTTTCAGTGCATAGCTTTTAGAAGGAAGTGGTGTCACTGTGGTGGAGTGATTCTTCTTCATTGCTCTGTTCCCTGAAACTCTGCTCTTGATCTTCCTCACAGAAAAGAACTGTTCCACCTTGCACTCTCGGAAATCAGAGTTCAAAAGCAGACGCGCTTTAAGGCGGCAGCCTGAGTCTCTGGACTCTGTGGACTCGGCTGTGGCCTCTCTCTCCTCCACCTCTTCCACTCCTCACTACCGCTTCCGCTCCTCCTCCTCCGGCCCCCTCTTTTCCTCCCCCTCAGGGGACGACCCCCACCTCCTCCCCGAGCAAGAGGCACCAGAGCGGCCCATGCTGACCACTCGATGCGCATCCAGCTCAGAGAAGACTCGGCCCAGGAGCAGAGGGAACCGCAGCTGCCCGCCCAAACCCCGCGAGTCAGGGGAGGGAGGTGGCCGGCACAGGGACACTGAGTTTGGTTCAGTGCAACCTCTGGTGCTGTATGGGAAAAATGAGTTTATGGTGTGAGGAATAGAGGGCGCTACCTACGGGCTGAAGCTGGTATTCAGAGCCCTGCTGATGCAAAACGCCATTCATTCAAAATCAAGGTGACTTGGAACATATAAAGACTGAGACACTGCGAAGGCACATGTTGAGGTGTGCTGGTGTGTCTGTTTGAAGGCTAGGGATGACAGTTTGGGTGCTGGAAGAAGCGCAGGATAGATGGCATGAGGTATTCCTGAGGTAATCCTGCCAAAGCAAAACCCCGCACATCTACATGAGCCACCCTGCTGTAGAGAGGACCTGCTGGACTGGTCCTTCTCTAACTGCGTAACTTTTAGCTGACCATACTCATGTTTACAAAACTGAGCCAATTAGAAGTCACCGGACTTCAGCAGACTGCAAAACGCTTTGCTACCACTTTTTTTCACAGTACTAAGATGTCAGTGTTTCAGGCATCGCTAATGTGCTAAATATGTAAGATAATATTATTGTATTATTCAGAGGGAAAAACAATTGTACATAAAAAAATGCAGTGCTGCTGGATGGTCCATGTGAAAAACGTTTACTTGTCTGGAATTTTTTGCAAGTTGCAATGGTATGTATGTTTTTCAGGTGTCGGTGTCAGTGTTGTGTCTTGTAAACACGTTTGCTTTTCTTTTTTTCAGTTTAAAATGATCTTAAAGAAAAATATCTCTAGAGGACAAAGGGACAGGCAACAGAGAGGTGTGACACACAAGCAGGACAGCCATGATGTAGCTATTTCCAGTCACAGCCATATTCATGTTTTATTACGTCCGGTTGGCAACATGCCTTCTTACGCTCCTCCCTATTCTTGTTTTGTTTAAATGTTTGCATACATTATTGTTTGTGACCAAATCAGGACTTGAAATGTTTTCTATTGATTTATGTTGTTTCAAATATTGTTCCTAATATATTGTTTTAGTGTGCTATGCTTTTTATATATGTATATAGATATATTGCTTATTCTGTGAAATATGTTTTAGTCCCAACAATAAGATGTTTTCATTCAGGCCATCTGCAATCACTGCTTGTCTCTGTGCTGCAGACTTTTAATCAAAGTCATCTTTTTTTTTAAAAAAAGAAAAGAATCTCCCAGTAATTTCACATACACTTAACATTTGGCTTCAACACCAGTAAAAGGTTAAATGGGAATATATGCCAAAAGAATCG
Organism: Hemigrammopetersius urotaenia; assembly: GCA_037974485.1. Taxonomy (NCBI): domain Eukaryota; kingdom Metazoa; phylum Chordata; class Actinopteri; order Characiformes; family Alestidae; genus Hemigrammopetersius; species Hemigrammopetersius urotaenia. Next base: position 12,980,293 of record JBBPDC010000129.1, on the reverse strand, counting down.
TATTTATCCACAACAATGTACTTATATACAAGAACACTTTATGGCAGTTAGTTCAGTGTAAATATAGTAGTAGATTTAAGAAAGGGATGTCATCATCATTCCTTAGAAAAGAGTGCAAATGAAGTTGTTCACTTTCTTACTGTTACAATAGCTGTTACAATGAAATCACATAACCTGCCAGTCAGTATCACGTATAAACCTTCATTATAGTGTAATATGTCAAGCTACATGCAGCTACGCTCTTCTGTCTTCAACATGATATGGTAACTTGCAACCTTTTCGTCCTTTTCATGCAGCTTTTGAACAACTAGAGAGGTCTGAACATAGGATAACCTTTCCATTTGGCCCACAGGGTGACAGTCAGTTACTCCGTCAGCTACACATCTGAGCACAAAAACAACAAAGAAAAAAAGGCATCCATGTGCACCATGTGCTGTATCCCTCAAAATTGAATGTACTTACCACTGGACGGCATGCTTCACTCTGTTCTTCACTTCTTTCTTTGACATCTGTAGAGTTAAAACCATGTGTAGGAAGAGTGTAGGTCAAAAAACACTGTTTTAAAGGATATATTATCCTGTTTGTGATGCTAAATGTTGAATGATCCATTTTGTGTTTTGACAGATTACATACAGTCTGAAGGAACCAGCTTGAGCATTCGTTTCCCTGAAATTATTATTATTGTTATTATTATTATTATTATTGTTGTTATAATTTGTGTGTCCTTATGGGCACGTTTGCCTGTGGTGCATATTTTTCTTTAATTCAAATCTGTTTACGGATGTAAAATGAATATTATGAACATCCTCTTATTAAAAAATTTACATGAATCATGTGTACACTGACTCTTGAAAAGTCAAAATAAACAAAAGCATAAACCACATTCATTGTGCGTATCGGTGTAACATTGTCAAGGAATTCACATTAGAACCGAGGATTTTAAATTACACCACTTTCTCGCACTGAACACGTTCGATAAAGAAGGTACAATTCGATAAAGAGTAGGAGGGTGCAGTAGAATATTCTGAAATGAAAACAAACCTAATCTCAATGAAGTGCTTTAAGGGTGATGTTAGTTGTTAGTTCACGTTTCTGGACATATACTTTGTACAATCCATCATGCTATAAAGAGAAATGTCTCATTTTCTGGTAATGTTCCATCAAAATGTAAAGACTTTTCCCACCTCTATAAACATATCTCCCATTTCATCATCCGAACCTGCCATTGAGCGAAATTTTCACTTATAAATATGGTCCAATACTGTAGGAACGATTTCCAATTTATACACATTTCCATTATAGTAAAAGGTAAGATAAACACAAACCTAAAAACAGAATAGATAACTATTCTAATCCACTAAAATAATACAAAAATGACAAATAATAAGGAATAATGTTGACTTTATGGAATGCTTTTTGCTGGTTTTAATGAAAATTAGACTGCTTGAGCTTGTTCAAGTTTACAGACACAGCTGAAATATTTACAAAACTGCAGACTTTACTCAAGTCTTTCTTGTGTCTATGCAGTAAAATGCCAATCTGGTGTCACACTTTTCTCTATCACGACACAACGGATTCTGCTCCAGAAGGACTTGATCAGTGGGAAAACTGAAAACTGGCTGATCTGACTAGAGGTGATCCAAAGATCCAAAGATCACCTTTTAAATCAATAATTGAGGTTTAAAAAAGCTTTCAACAGAAGACATGAATATGAGTGGAAAATCAGATATAAAAACATATAAGGCTGTAATAATGTTAATTATACTGTATTTCTGTAATAATATATATATATATAATTATATATATATATATATATATATATATATTATGATCTGTATATATTATATAATATATATATATATTATGATCTATATTATGATCTGTCTGTTGTATGACAACTGATTGTTGTATGACAATCAGATCACAAAACAAAGGGGGGACTAATAAGTACTAGAGATGTATGTATGTATGTA
>JBBPDC010000129.1:12943198-12968758 GCA_037974485.1 Hemigrammopetersius urotaenia | reverse complement strand
TGTTTAGGTGATTTGATACATATTGGTGAATTAGTGTACTGCCCCTTTAAGAACGGGCAATTTCCAGCTACAGGGGCAGATGCTGCCTTTAGTGTCGTTTTAGAGCTTGAGACCTGTGGAAGCGAACGGTTTTCTTACCTTAACTGATAACGGGACAGAATCACCTGTTTCTAAAAGTGAGGGGGACCCGTCCCCCCGGTTGCTACGCCCCTGCACCCAGCCCTAGTGCTGCAGTTTTACTACACATTTCACTGCCTCCTACCAGGTTTAAATAAACACCACTTTCAATAACAGCCATTGACATTAACAGTTCTGATTGCTGGCCTAGCCACTTTTCCACAGGGTCACAAATATAACCAAACTAAATTACCCTTGAACAAAAATGAAAGAAAAATGTTATTTTATTTTTATTCAGCACAAAATGGACACCAGAGACATTTTTACTCTTTCAGTCAGAGAAGAAGAAAACTGAGGTAATCTTGTCAGCATTTCTTGATCTCAGTAAACAGCTGAAATAAGATATTTGGTATTCACCAGCTAAAAAACATCCATACGTCCTTGTAGTTTTTCCTCCCTACTTTGTAAGGAGGAGTGGTTTCTTTTTTTTTTTTTTCCTTAAATGCAGTTGCCCCAGTCCTGAAATCCCCGTTTCTGTTTTCCATGCTCTTAACACCTCTGATCCATCTACTCAGCAAGGAAGCTGTGCAGGATTCAACAACCTTGAATTAAGGTCACATTGAAATAACAATTATTATTATACATTTTGGCTTAATTGTCCCTTTAAGTTGAATCTGTAAAGCTGTTCAGTGCCTTTAATGTGGTCATAATTTTTTGTACAGATGCAGCAAACTTACATTTACATTTCTGTCATTTGGCAGACGCTCATATCCAGAGCAATGTAAATGAATAATCTGTAGTCTGCAAAGAAAATATCCACCATAGAACACGTGGAAAACAGTTTTTATTTTGCAGAACTATAGGCCAAGATTTGAGTGTCTGGGAGGAAAGGAGAGGTAGGTGAACCCAAGTATTATCAATAGAGTGGGTGTATAAGGAAAAGAGAAGTGGGCCAAGCACCAAGCCAAGAGGAACACCACTACAACACAAGTATTTGTGGGGCAGACATAGATCATTCTATGACACTTGATTACTGTGACCCTTGAGGTATGACCATTTTTGCCATGCAAAAATAAGCATATAGCTGGATGTGTGATGAGAACAATTCAAAGTTTATCTTGGCTGCTTTAATTCTGTAGTAATGATAATCTGACACTCAAGCCTTTGTAACACAAGTGAGCCATCTTTTTTCCTGATATCAAAATTACTGGACTGGCAACATAAAAATTCCCAATTATTCCCAAATTATTCAGAGTCACCAGATTTCTAATGACAATATATCTAAATAAATAAAATTGACAGCAATACACACACAAGACAAGTGTATCAATTTAAAAAATATTTTTATTAAACTGCATTGTTCTGACCACCTTTGGCATGTATAAAACTGGTAAAAACAAACTTTCACTTTGTTTTTGTTTTTTTAAAGAGTGCTGTTAACACTTTGGGGGAAGCAAACGTTTTATAAAATTAACACAGAAACATAAAGCTACTTAATACTGTACAGACAAAATTATATATTCAAACAAGTGACAGATGCATTGTGCCACATCAATATAAAGTAAATCAAATGGAGAGAGAATTCAAAAATTTGGTTACTAAAACACATTCAGGGAAATAAAGAAAGTGTTCAAACAAGTCCTGAAGAATTTCCTTTTGTTCTGTATGCTGGCCATGAGTGACCGATACAAACAACTTTCAAAAGCACAAATAATAATAGATACTATACTAACCCAAAGAACGCAACACAATCATACTCCCCCAGGGAAATATTTGGTTTCTTACTGAGTCAGTTCATTCAGCATTATATTCACATTCTGAGAGGTTTCCATTTCTTGGTGTAGCATGCAAAATGCAGCATGGTCAATGACTTTGCTCTGTTATGATGAATATGGTGCAGTAGTCAAAACAAGATGCAAATTAATGAGAATAAAAAACACAGTCTACTTAGTATACTAGGGTGACCAGAACAATCTTTGGTTTAGATCATTTGTTTCTTAAAAAGGCGTAGGAAACTGATTTTGTTGCACCTCACTCAAAAGGGTTGTCTCCAAACTGCTTAATTGAACATGATTCCCAAACGATGATGTGAAATGTTTCTAAATATCACCAAGTCAGTGCTGTAGATGCTGCATTTAAAACAGGCACAATCACACGCCATACACAATTAAAACCGCACAAGTCATTTATCATTCACACATAATCACACAGTACCTGCATTTTCTTGGACATGAGTAAGGCATATAGCCATCTCACATGTTTGCCTGCATGTTTGTGTCCAACCCAGTTAAAGAAGTAAACAACTCTTTGGATAATAGCATCTGTCACCACAGCTGTTTAACTACAATCTACAAAAGAAAGGTCAAAGTAAAACATCGCGCCCATCAACGCAGATAAACGCTAAAGCTAACTTGCTAGACCAGTGAGTTCAAGCTGAAATGGCATTCTTTTTGGCACTTACAATATACAGAAATATATGTGTGTTTATATATATTTATATATATCTTTGGAGGTAACAGTATTTTTTTGGCATTTCGCATCTCTGTAGCATTCAATCATTCACTTATTCTTTGGATCAGGTCTCTTTTCTATAATAATATATTGCAAAATGGCTCTTCCACCATAAAGGCCATTGTGTTTTAAAGCTTTCAGGGTTTGATGCACTGGAAACACCAGAGCATTCAATATTTGGTTCTTACTTATCATCTAAGAAATTAAGAGATAAGAAATAAAGAAATAAGGATAACCAAATCATACTGAAACTGAAGTCCTCCACTGAAGATACATACACAACTTAAGTCTCAAACTGAGCTTAACAGCATCACAAATAATTCTCAGTAAAATGGAACAAAATCTTAAATCTATCTTAAATACATTATTTAGAAAGAAGAAATGGACCACATGATCCATTGCGCGAAACTCAAAAGCCCTCACATTATAAAATAAGAAAATTATTCTTCCTAATTATTCACACAACAAAATGCTGCTCAGTGGAGGTAGTACTAAAAAGGTAAGCAATAGAATAATACGAAAAGAAAAATCTGGCAAAAGCCAGAAAGAGGTATTTAGTATTATTTAGCAGTAAGTCCATAAGGACCTTTCTGCGTGTTTTACCTTTAAGCAGCTCTTGTTAGGACTAAATAGAGTCTTTTCTTTAAGAACCCGAGGCACCTTAACCTGTTTTATACGAAACACTGAGTAATAAAATGTAAAATGTGACACATACAAAACATGGCTTATAAATATTGCAGAACACTCCAACTCAGTAAATTTATGTAAGTGTAAAAAAAAAAAACACCTGAGGTAGGTAGACAGCAGAGAGGATTTACCAGCCCTTTCTAGTGCGAAAGTTGAAAGAGAGGAAAAATAAACACTTTATGGAAGGAACATTTAAACTTTCTATAAAGACATTCATCATTTGGTGAGACATTTTCCCCAGAGCAGAGGAAAACAAAACTAGTAGGAAGTACATTCGACATAAGCAGATCCCAAAGAAGGCTCAGACCCAGAAGCCGTACATCACTGAATTCTTATGGGTATCAGAAAGCTTACGAAGGGGGAAGGTTTGAAGGTGTGCTTAATCCCTTGAGCCTCGATGCCTCGGAGCATCATAAGTTACTCGACTTGTTTGGTAAAGCTATTTGGACACATTTGTCAAATCCTTGCTGAGAATGGTGGTCTTTGGCACCGCAGTTTCATGAGGAAAGCGTATCCTGAGAGGTGTAGGGTGCAAACTCTTCAACCCGCATCATCGGCTGCTTAGCGTATTTGAGAAGTGCAGGTAGAACAATGTGGGGCTGACAGAAACCAGTGATGGTGAGGTAGATTCAAGCTGAAGAAGGACCACATATGTTCAGAACACAGCTTGATGCGTCTTCTCTCTGAGACATTCCACCACTTTTGACAACATTTTCCGATTGACCGCTGATGTCTTCACACACAAAGGGCCGCTGACAAATGTTAGGACTGCCGGTTTCTGCCTCGTCGTGAGAGAAGTTTCCAGAATCTCCTGTCTCTCTGCTTTCCTCACTGGTCTGTGAGCTCTCGGACTCCCCAAGTGGACAATAGTAGATCTGAAGGGAGGACGGCTGAAGAGATGCAACTGCCTGCTCCTCCTCATACTGCAGCACCGTCTTACCCACCTCATAAAAACACTCTCGCTCTACAACCTGCAAGACAGGGAAATTTGTATGTTTAAATTATACCACTGAGAAGAAAAATATGTTAAATCTGCACCAAAATGTAATTCAATTTGAATTATCTGAACAATATTCTTCACTGTGCATACTGCAATAAAATCACCGTAATACACATGCCAACATTTTATATTTCTAGATTGTATAGTGTACTTTTTATACTGTCCTGTTGGTAGAGTTTTATATTCTATTCTGTTATTCTTAATTTTTGCTGCTCTTGTTCAGTCCACTTTCTGCCGTGACGATGCAAATTTCCCATTTGTGGGACTAATAAAGGTTAATCTTTTCTTATTCAATCAAATTCAGGGCTTAATTGAGCAACTCAAAAAGAATGTCTGAGGATAAGGAAAAAACCTTAAAAGCAGGAGCAGAGACTTCAGACGGAAGTGTCCTGTAATTTGAAAGTAGGAAAGTTACCTGGTTCTTTTTTGGAATGCTCTTTTCTGCTCTGCTGAAAATGTTCCACTTCCTTGTCTTGCTCAGACTGCTGCTGAAGATGGGTCCACCCCTGTTTATCATCAAAGTTGTCCCACCCTGAAAATGTATTTGACAAATACCTTTTAAAGTCTAGCAAACCGTCTATGACAAGCATTATTACCTTCAGAGTTACTGGCATTAAAAAAATCATGATCTCACCTTAGTGTCAACAAAATCGTCTCCCAACATCTGGACCAGAACCTCAGCATTCCCTGCCTGGGGTTGATTGGCTGGAGGCATGATATTATGCACGACCTCTGCATTCACTTGTCCACTCATTTTTGAAGGTGAGGATTTCCTGAGAAACCCACAAAATTAGCACAATGAAGGCAAATATTTTTCATACAGAAATATATATGAAATGCTTAATATCAGTTACTTTACTATAACATACCTTGATTTGCCTTTAGTGATCAGGATGAAGACACAGATAATGATGCATGCCAGTGCTATACACACGCCAATAATAATACCAGTCATAGACTTCTCATCAAAGTGATACAGGCCATCTGTAAAAACTGAGACAGGACCAGAAAAAATTACATTAAAAATTCTCATCAAGTACAAACACTTACAACAGCGCATGACAATCCTCTTCAAAGATTCTGTTAGTGTTACATGTTTGGAGGAGTTTCTTTTTTCTCCACTGTAAATGACTAAACTGTATAGCCCCCATGATATTTACGAAATTTACAACAAACATTTGTAGAGGAAACCTCTGCCTGAGATACGCAAACAATGAGAGAAAGATTATTCCATTAGTACCTGTGGACTCCGTCTGGCTGTAGGTGTGGCGAGGGTTTTTGCTCTGGTGAGTTTTCCCTCTGAGTACAGGGAGTTCAACCATGTTGGAGAAAGGACCATCCCCAGCTTGGTTTGAGGCTGAGATCTTTACCATGTAGACTTTGCCCGACTCTAGCTTCTCTAGCAGAGCCATAGTGTTGCTCCCTTGGAGGGGTAAAAGAGAGATTTGTCTTTGAGTATAGTGACAATTTTCACAAATGCTGTTCCAAAACTGAAAGGAAATACCTATTTACATTCTATACCGTGAACACAGTTTATGTTATAACCTGAAAGGCCCAGTTCTTCACTGTGTGAATTCTGTAATATATCCTCCTTTTCTAATACATTTTGTGAGAAAGTATTTGGATGAGATATATCTTCGTTTACATAGGTTGCAACTTTTGTCTCCAAAATATGACTAAAATTTGTAACTGTCTCTTGCATACCTTCTCTCTGTAAAACCTGCCACTCTCCTGCTATCCATGCACTCTGAGAGGCGTAGAGGATGGTGTAGTGGGTCACAGCCAGGTTGGGCTGTTCCGGCTGCCTCCAGGAAACCAGCGCTGTGTCAGCCTCTATCAAAGTCACTCTCACCGCCAGCGGTGGGGATGATGGAGCTGAAACACATGAAAACAAAAACAAAAGTTATATTTACAACAATAATAATTACAATACATTCGGTTTCATCACACACTTAAAATGCAATTACTTTTTAAAGCAAATTTCTCTTTAGCATCTCAAGACAACACCTTAAGAACAAAACTAGTAGCAAACACTCAAAAACATTACACTACAGCTCCGGAAAAAATAAGAGACCCCTGCAATTTATTTTCAAATCAGCATCTCTACGAGCATGACAACCATTCCATGCCAGTGTCTGTTAAATTCCAGGTACTGTTTAGTGATCACCCGAATCAAATCTTAATCAACACTCTCCTCTTGCACTGTGACCAGTTGGATGGTAAAACACTACTAGAAGTACGTCAAAGGTAATTATTACCATTTTGTTGGAGTGAAAATGAGATTTGTTTTCTTTCTGCATCATTTACATCATTGCTCTTATTCTGATGTTTTGTCATTTCCTTTATAATTATGCTTTGAAGAACAATATTTTTATTTGCAAATTAGGTCAAAACTGTTGCACCTATAAAAGATAAAACCTGAGAAACTGAACATTTTTGCAGTGGTCTCTTATTTTTTCCTGAAACTGTACATAAAGTCATATAAAATGCTTTATGGTGAATTGGTTTAAATAAATAGTTTAAAGAAAGCTAGTCAAAGAGGTGGGAAGTCATTTACTGGCTGAAATGTGTTTAAAGTTTGGTCCATTTAATCACCTTCCAAGAGGGTTCTCTGATATACTGGAGAGCTCCAGGGGCTCGACATCTGATCCATGTGTAAACGCACAGCAAACTCGTAACGTGTGTTGGACCTCAGTCCCTCCACCATCATGGTCTGGTCAGTCCTGCACAGAAACCCACAGACACTCAGGAAACAGTGTCCACACCTTTGAGGAAATGTATAATGTTGTCCTCATCCAGCAGATGGGCTAGTTCAACACAAGCTGAATTGTTCAGGAAAAAATGTAATCAACATGATACTGAAATATGCAACAGCAAAGGTTTTCCTTCCAGAAGAGTGTTTCTCTTTTGGAAACAGCAGACTCACGTTTGGAGGTAGCGCACAGCAGATGCATTATATGGAGCCACAGGGCCATATCGGACTGAATAGCTGACTGGTTTTCCTGAACTGAAGGCAGGCCGGCCCCAGCTTAACCTCACTACTGAGGAGCTGTTTGTCTGACCATGGACATGGTCTGGAGCAGGCAGTGTGGCCAGCCTCCGGTTTGGAGCAGCTGAAAAAGAAAGAGGCATTAGTCTAGCTGCTTTTTAATCAGAGCAAACAAAAAAGCAGCTGATTAAAACAAAGAATCACTTTTTGATATAAGAAATATAAAGTCTTTCTAGAGCCAAAACTATTTAGAATGATTAAATCTGTTGTTTTGTTTTCATTTACAATTGGACTCAATGTGACTTTAACACATATTTTCCAGGTGGACTTACAGGGGCAGCCAGGAGTGCTGACGATCTGATGTGCTTGATAACCATCACCATGCGTGCTGAAGGCCAGGAGCTTCACCTGGTACTTCCTTCTAGGATCTACATAATGACAGAAGAAAAACATCTTCATTGTTGCCATTTGTGTATCTCAGCAATATCTCAACAATGAAATTGGTACAGTTGTTTATTCTCTCTCTGTCTGGAGAAAAAGACTGGTTAGAGGTCCGACCAGGAATGAAACAGGAGATCCTGAGGTAAAGATCATTGTGCTGTTTCTGCACTGCTCAGCTCTGCTCTTTTGTTTATGTCTACTCTTTCACCAAAGGTCATCAGTCAACGTGACAACAATTAGCAGTCAGCAGTGCTCCGGTCAATGCTACTACGCTCTGAAAGTCTCACAATACAAAACAGTCGCTAGAGGGTGGAGTTATCCTACATGTAAACACCACAAATTAGATGTGCACCTCTTCTATACATGACCAAACATGTTTGCATCCTCTTGCTGAAATGTGCATGTACACATAACTGAAAAACTACACGAGGACATTCTAATCAATACAGACAGGATGAAAACTAAAGGAAACACCAAATGAGCTCCTGCTCTCACAGCCCCTCCCTTTCATCAACGGGAGTATTACAGACAACCATTTACAACACAAGAAATAAGTTCTTGCATATTATATAATCTTATTATCTTAAGAGTGGTAAAGGTAGTCCTCATTTTCAATTATTTAGCCTGACCAAGCAAGACCAGCATTTTGCTAGTTATTAATGGATGAGTAACCTGGTCTTTGGATGCAGATCTTGGGGAGGGGTCTCGGGTGAGGGTTCTGTGGGCGGTTTAGGGGGCTTTGAAGGGTTTCTGGGAGCAGAGGTGAGAGGTCATGGGGCACCGTCACAGGCGCTTTCAGCTGCTGGGACGGTACGTCTCCTGGGACACAGGGCTTATGACCTGAGGTCTAAAGGTCGGCCGGAGATAAAACGTCATGTTCACGGACATGCAGAACGAGTTAGCCTAACTGCCTAGCTCTTAAAAACAACATGCCTTTAGCATGAAACAAACACGATGAAAGCAAAAGAAGGAATGGCAAACTACATCACTTAACACCCTTTTCTCTCCCAAAAGTGCTCAAGTAGCACCACAAAAATCTGAAAAACAAACAACTGTAATTAAAGGCAGATGGCCTAATTTTTTACTAAAAAGTTGTGGAAAGTTACAGAAATTGTATTTATTTATAATTTTTTTTGTTGTATTTTTTCCTTAAATCTGTTTTTTTAATAAATCTGCATAGAATATGCAACATCTATTCTTAAACGTTCAAGTTCCGGCCTTTTCTGTCAAGCTCAGACCAAGGCCTTTGTCTGAGCCGCAGTGTCCAGCTGGACCGGGAGGGGGAGGCTGGGTCTCCCCTGCAGAAGGCACAAAAGAGAGGGCCACGACAGAGCATGGGACAAGTATGGGAAAAACCTAGGAAGAGACATCTGGGTTCTGACCTCTGACATAGAGAGGCAATAGGTGACTTACACAAAGCCAGTAGCAGAATGGTCAGTAGGATCACATATAAGGCATAACAGACCAGTGACCATGTATTGATCAGGACGAAAATAGAAAAGCATGATTTGAAAGCAGAGAGACAATAACAATAATTACTGATCAGCGGCCCAAATCCTAATAGGTTACTACAAATAAGCTTCAATCCAAAAGCAAAAATTTATGTTAAAGAATATGGGGAAACCTTGCCTAAACTCCTTCAGAAGAACATTTTTAGATCATATAATAAAGTTAAAATAAAAGATACATGTAAAAAAAATACATGTGCCACATCTATCAAATAGATTTGTATCTGAAAGTAAATGGTGACTGTAATGTCCCACTACAGCTGTTTTTATGTGAGCAGTGTTAAACAGCAACTCATTAAAAAAGCCCTATATAATCTGAAACCATGCGACTCACCAAGTCCTGCAATGGTGTGCTCATAGTCCTGAGGGCGGAACTGGATAGTAGAGCTCTCTGACTGGCCATCAAGATGAAAGAAGAGTTTATAACCCAGGACAACAGCATCACTAGGTGCAGGGTGCCAGCGTACAGCAATGGAGGTGCAGTTATGAGGCTCCAGCTCTAGATTAGGGGCAGGGGGCACTGAAGAGAAAGAGAGAGATAAAGAGAGAGAGAGAGAGAGATGTTTTCAATATCTCTATAGGCATCTCTATATAATTCCTCATGTGCAAAGCAAACATTCACAGGTCAACACATTTTTTTTTGTAATCATCAGAAACCATAACACACTTTTCTAAACCAGTTTTTCAAGCTGATTTCAGATCTGCTTTCTTTTTTTTTTTAAGGTCACATACATTTTTTGAATTATGAGTAATATTAGATTTGCAATAGACTTGCATGCGTTTTGTTTTTTTATCACATAACTGTTTCAGTATTTTCAGTGTGAAGTCAGACAGGCGACACTGTGGCATAGATATAATGATCAGGGTCAGTTAGCTACCACTGTTTCTTCAAAAACGCTCAGTATATGATATTATACCAACAATCATGCAATATATAACTAGCTTCATCACAAAAACTGTACGTGCAGGAAAAACTAAACACAGATTTGAAATCAGCATGAAAAACACTACAAAACCCACATACAGTTACCTCTGATGATTTTGACCTGTGTACTTACTGTTTTCCATTTAGTGCATTAATTATTACACATAAGTATTGTGATTAAATCTTGACTGCAATATATTAATATGTTTTAGTGATTCAATAATAGGACATGGTTGAACACTTTGAACGAGATGGTTACTGTTTTTGGATGATATATGAATCTATGAACTCTGGGACTGGTCAAGAAGGTCACAATAAACAGTGAAAAAAAGTATCTGGTTAGAGAGCTATTTTGCATATTGCCTAAAAGCACAGGAAGAATCATTTTAACGATAATAATATATACTATATACCAAGGAGACATCCAATGCAATGTCATGTGCTATATAATTAACAGGGTAAAGATGGATATTTGAATTATATTAACATAGTTTATATACTAATCCTTTACCAATGCTGTAATACAGCTCAGGGAGTAAGACAAAACAATTATTTGCAAATCAACCCTGAATCAAGAATTCTCTGTTTGGTCTTTCAGTCTTCTTACTTTGATTAAAATTCACCATCCTATTCAGAATAGCTATTTGCATTGTTATTTGCATAGTAATTAATGATGGGCTGTTGGGATGTCATTGAATGAATGAGGATTAGACTAGATTTTGTTTCCTGTGAGGACATTATCCAGGAGGTGAATCAATAGCAATCTGTCTATAAGAGGCAACACTAAAGGCAAAGGAGTCAATGATAAATAAATAAAGAGCTTCGACTAAATATATCAGCCTGTGTAGCATCTCAAGTAATTGATTCAATCACATTCTATTATTTAAGCATGGAGACTTCTTTAGCAACACCACCAATGCTTGGACAGAGCAACAGCCGTATCTACAGTTCATCCCTCCAGACGAAATAAAACACTTCTGTGTTGTTTGTTACATATATTAACCACACAAAAGACTCTTAAAATAATGTTTTGAATTCATCCATATTGTGTACACATTATATTATAGTATAGTATTTGCTCTTTCTTCAATGAAATGCCCTCATTCGCATTAACATATCAGATAATATTATACCACCCCCAGACCTATTCAAGGTCTTTTGGAATAACTGGACATATTAATGACCGCAGCCCGTTCAGTTCAACCACAATCAAAGCCAACGATGCACCAGCACTGCAGTGTTTCACTGATTGAACACAAGAATGAGTTTTTGCTTGGCCAAACAGCATCTAAAGGGAGATAAATAAATGCAGTTGGGGCCCCATCACCTTCCCCACTCATCGCCCCTGCCCCTGAAACCACCTTATTCTTCTCCATGGCTGCCTGGGGCGCTATCCTTTATGACCCATGACTGAGTCGGCCTAACTTCACCTAACTTCAGCTCCTGACAGACCAGGTCAGAGGTCACTGAGGAACAAACACAAAAGCTTCAACAATGTGGCTGTGCAAGCAGCTGTTAGGCTATGAGCTGGCTTGTTTGCTTATTCTCTCTACCAAACTCACTCAGACACTTACAAAACAGGTTATCATGAAAAAATAATGATTAATAATTAATATGTTAATGAACTCTGAATTAAACACAAAGTATGAGAATACAAAAAAGTGAAGCAAGAGCTTCACACAACAAAAATTAACGTCATATCGCACTTTTATCCTAATGGGGTCAGTTTACAGATAACTGATCACTCCGAGTGAACTGTCATAGCTTATCGGACACTCAGTTCCCCAATTAAGCCGAAACAATCAATTAGTTATTAATTATTCATTACTGTTTTGTTTTTTGGACGCCTTTGTTTCCATCAGGATAGGGACAACGGGTACAAATGTGTTATCTCTGGTTAATTTGACTGTTCCTTTTGTTACTGTTAATTAATGTGTACTACTTGAGTTTGTGCTCTCACCAGTGGCGCTGGAGGTTTTGGGTGTTCTGTGTGAGCTCCAGGCTGAAGCTTGGCTCCAGCCTATGCGTGTAGAAACAGCTATGCGGAGTAGGTAAATGGTGTCGGGATGCAGGCCTTGGAGCAGGTGCTTAGTAGAGTTCTCTCCCTCTCCAGGCAGGTCCACAGAAGTCACCTCCTCATCACTGGCTGTGCGGAAGGAAAGGCGATAGGCAGAGACACGCCCGCGGCTTAGTTTTGCAGGAAGAGGTTGCCAGGACACCAAAATGTCGGTAGGACTCTGGCTGGTAAGGCTGAGTTCAGGGGTACGGAGTGGCACTGAGGAAAAAAAACAGAGAACTGTGACTATGAAACTGATATTTTTTAGATTCAGATTGGGTAGTAATCTGTGAAAAGGAGAATGAGTTTCCAAATATTTTAACAGGCTGGCTTAAATCTGTTTGGGGACAGTGAGGCTAGAACTGTAAGAATCAGCAGCACACACTTCAGAGCCTTGCCTGAACACATGGTTCACAAGCCCTTGCATGAGTTGAACTGTGTTAGTGAAGGAAGGCACAAAACTGCTGAGGCCCACAACACTGGAACTGAGCAGCACTGGGCTAGGAATACAGTGAACACATTTCTATATATTATTGTCTACACTGAGAGTCCACTGGCCACTGTGTAACACTCACCATCCTCCAGTGTGTGTTGTGTAACTTGCTCTGACATGCGGCTGGCTCCCATAGGCATGTAGGCCACGATATAAAATGTGTAGTTACGAGCCGGCTCCAGGTCATCAACAATGTGGGTAGTTGTGTCGTTCCCAATCACTGCCTGGTATTCTTCGTTGTTCAAACCTGGGTTTTCAAATATTCAGGTCAGTTTCGCTCTGTCTAAATTGTATTGTCAATAAGTACAAATACCTGAAGACTCCTATGTAGTCCCAACAGAATGGAATAAATGGTATTAAACATTAACGAGTGTTTTCAAAAGCTAACATTTGAGCTCTATTAAATAAGTAATTGTATTTTTACTATCAGGCTGCAATACATATGATATAAATGAACGTGTGAAGCTGGACTGGAAAATGGACTAGCACCTGTGACTTATTTGTGTACTTATTGAAGTCTGCAACCAATTTATGATATTTTTCAGCAATTATACATTGTTTAAAAGCTTTTTATAAACAAATCTAAGAGGGTCTCTTACAGCCATATTTCTGTCTGCTGAAAGCCAATAGTCCCACCTCCCTTTTCCTCTCAAACACTTGTTAATGCAGAACAGTAGTACATTCCACTTAAAACACCCACCCCCCCCTCCTTGTCCCTGCCCCAGGGCCTCTCCACAGCAAAACTGAGGTAGACCACAATATTGCGCAACAAACTGTCTAGATAGCAGTTCATCAACCATGAAGAACTAATATGTCCGAATTTTACCTTCTAAACAAACCATCAACTGGAACAGACATCATTCTTATTTCTTTAATAGACACAGACAACATTACTCAGTCTTAAGAAGTTCTGAGACTTTATACGGGTTTAATATTCTCAGGGATGTAGAGGAACTCCAGAACAGTAAGACATTGCCTTTAGGAAAAATGATAGAACCTCTATGTCATATATCTTTCTGTGGAATGCTGCCTCATCACTGTGGTAGAGAGCTAAAAAAGATAAATCTGTTCTTGGGTTTGAACTTTAAGACACAACTCCGAACTTAAAAGTGTGTCCTGTGCCTTTAAGAGTAACTGGAGATGTGTCTCTGAGTGTGGACAAAAGCTGGCCTGCCCCCTTCGCCTGCCCTGACCTCGCTGTTGTATGGCAACAACAGCTGGCTAACACTGAACAACACTGGGGTTCACATCTCTAAGATTTCCAAACCAAAGGTCTTCTTTACAATGTGGCACTTAATACAGTTCTAGTGTTTAGTTGTTGTTCTCTTCGCCCTATTCTGTACAAAAATCTTGCTGTGGAAGTAAAAATCCAGACTAGGGCTGCACAAAATCATTTGTTGGTTATAATCAGGAATTTGGTGTTTGCAATGTTGGTGTCACAGAAAACTACAATATTCAAGCAAGCACTTTAAATCATAAACATCACAGTTCCAGATGAGTGTTTCAAATAAATTACAAAATTGTGGTTAAAATTCTGGTAAAAAAAAAAAGGCTAATAGTGTTATATTAATGATCACAAATCCATTTGATGCGCTGAAAGACATGGGACAATATTATAAAAATACCAGCATTCACTATATATCATCAGCACTAATACAGAGAGTATTTTCGATGCCCAGTGGATGAGTTAAATTTCTTAAAAATTACCTTCTGCCTTCATATAGTGTATTGAGTATGCGATGACCTTCTCTGCATTGTACTGAGGCCTCTCCCAGGCCAACAGGATGGCTGAGCTGGAGATGGTCTCAGCGTGGACATTTCGGGGTGCACTGGGCCGATCCTCAGACATCACCACAATCAGTCGCGCCATAGACAGAACCGAGCCCTCAGAGTTTTCAGCCTGGCACTGGTAGGTGGCATCGTCCTCAGGAATGATCTGGGTTATCACTAGTTTACTGAAAGAGAAGAAAAGCTTATAAAACAGGTACTATTTTTCAGTTTGGTTATTGAGATTCCTATCAGTCAGGGCTCCCATGGATCATTCCTACTATTTTAACAATGAGTACTTTAGGGAAACCCAAGGCTTAAGGGCAAATTTGAGCTTTACCTGATGCCTACCCAGCTTCAGAAAAACAGAAACTCAAAATGGATGATTGTCACAGCAGGGTACCATGTGCCACACACCTGGCCTTCCGGCCTCTAGAAAACTGAGCTTGGGCTCTGTCCAGCATTGCTTTCATTCTGGTTTTGCCCACTTCCATAATTATTCTCACCCTTAGCCAGCTGTTTCTGTTTGTGTCTTCATCTCCACTTTCACGCCGTGAAGACAACACCTAGAATGCCTGTTGTGCCACACCAGGAGGATTCCTTTACCCGAGCAGTACAAGCCTCCTGATTTTATTTTATCTTTATTATCAAGCCGGAGCTCTAACCCAGTTAGAGAACACAGTTCGTCCAAACCTTTTGAGCCAATAAGTTACACCTTCCAAATTGCAATTACATGTTAAATATTCAAACTAAATATTTGTAATTCCCTTTCAGCGTCAATATGCATAATATACAATTCAATAAATTGGTGCACCTACTTATAACTCTTTCATTACACTCTTACTACTGTACTACTGGTCCTGAGGGTCAGAGAAGCCAAACTTTACACCTGAATCTAAAATACCTACCTGCTGTACATCTTAATCCTGCCATTAGAGTGTATGGGCTCCCCATTCTTTAGCCAGGTGATCTGGGGTAAAGGCACTCCCTCTGCCTGGCAGCTGAATCGTGCTGTTCCTGCTCTGGGCCGTGTCTGACTCTCCGGCTTCTCCACCAAAGTTGGGGGCACTGTAAGAAGACACATTCAGACTCAGAGTGAAGTTAACAACACTACACAGGAGGCATGTACTGCACCAGAACATGTGTATGTATGTGTTAAGCCATATGTCAGCCTGCGCTCCAGTTCCTCACTATCATTACTAAATCAGAGTAGTTCCTGTTCAATAAAACCTAAAATAAATAGCTGAATATTATATGTCATCAGTAACACTAGTGCTTCTGCTCTGTAGAAAGTGATATTTTTGAAAAATAAATCTGCTTACCAAGCACGGTGACATTAGCAGCAGCGATGGTATAATTCCTTGTGCGTGGCGTTGTAGCTCTGCACAAGTAAACTCCACTGTGTTGAGCTTTTACACTGGAAATAACCAGGTTTCCGTTCCCCAGCACTCTGGCACCAAACACATCTATAGGTTTGGAATCAGCTCTGCTCCAGGACACCAGAGGTCGAGGGTTACCCTCTGCTACACACTCCAAAACGACCGTCTGGTGCAGGCTGGCACTGATGTTCTGAGGACCTGCAATGATCTTTGGCTTCATGAGTGGTCTGACTCCAGGTGCTAGAGAGGACAGAGTAATTTTACTGTCAGTACTGTATGTGTACAATGGAAATTCTCTTCCTTTGTTTTAACAATCACCAGAGAGTCCTGTCCCATAGCTCACATTTCAAACACACACACTCACCTGGGCTGACTGTAAGCGTGGCCTCTCTGCTTCTCAGTCGACTAGCAATGTTAGTGGCCACACAGCTGTAAACTCCAGCATCCTCTGGTTTAACCTCATGAATCTGCAACACTCCATTTGGTAAAACTGTGATTCTGGAAATATAACAACAAAAATACTTTCAAAATCATGTGTTTAACCATTCTCCACTCATCTAAAGTCTTCTCCGTTGAAATGTGTTGGCTGTATGCTCCTTTACAACCCATACATTTTTTTTGGACCTGATTATTTCCATTCTAAAAAAATAATTACTGCCGAAGCGAGTGTGTGTACCTCTCTGTCTCCAGGGGCAGAGTTCTTTGGTTGAATTCCCATGTTATAATGGCTGGTGGTCTGGCATTGACACTGCAGGCAAATCTAGCAACAGAGCCCTCAGTAACTACCACAGAAGAGGGCTGGGTCACAAAAGATGAGACACCTGGAACAAAAACAGAAAAAGAGAGAAAGGTAGGGTGTAGAGAAAGAGAGAGTGGGTGTGACAGAGAGAGAGAGAGAGAGAGAGAGAGAGAGAGAGAGAGAGATCCATTATTTACTGAAAAGATTTGTGCCACTGGTTCTTCTTTCCTACTATTAAAGATTTTGTAACCAATAGACAATTTGTGCAATCAAACACAACGTTATTACACCTGTATTACAAACTGTTGCTGCACAATATATTGTATGTTAACTGTTACCGCAACATAGAATTAATACTTCAGTTATTATACTCTGAGAAAAGTGATATGGGCCCTTTAATTTGTTGTAGCCACAATTTGTAGCAGTACAATCACAGTATTCATCTTGTGTCCACATCGTGCAGCCCTTCTCTTTCAAATTTTCTGAGACATTACATACCAAGCATGGTATCCAATACTGCTCAGTAGCTGCTCTGATCAGTGGATCAATGAGTCAATGACAGTGAAAGATGGTCATTCATATATCATCTGCTAATCAATAATTGCCTTAATCCCTTGGAGAGTCAATTCATTCAAAATACTGGCTGAAATGAATTGCCCTTTTCAATGGCAGAGTCGATTCTTGCTAAAGCAGCCTTGGGTATCAAGATCTCATTATCCAAAGCAGTATTTTACAACTCTGTGTGGCATTTAATAACTAAACACTAACATGAGAGGTTTAAACAATGATACACTAACAGTCCATTGGCTTCCAAACCTTCATCTCTCTTCATGTGCATCTCTTTCTCTCTCGCTTACTCCTCCTTAGGTGTTAAAGAAAATCAATGGATGTTCATCTGCTGGTAAAAATCCTCCATGTAAATCCAGCTGGGTGAAGGCAGCAAATTAACAGGGCCTTTATTTACACATGCAGCTTAATTACAGCTAAGTGATATTCAAATACGCTGGTAGCTCTCTCATTATGGGGCACCACACCGAGAAATGAACTAGCCTTTACCTCGGTCATTAACTTGACCTGTGCAAGGTTCAATGAGTCAAAAGTCTACGCAACTCCTCAAGTAGCCATCTTGATTAGATTTCTTTGATGCTTGGGATTCCTGGGGGGGATCATTTTTGTTATTCTATGGACACAAGAGCTCTCAGTATTGTGCTAAAAGAGATTTTATCCTTGCTCAGGATTAGCTGTTCTAGTTACACAGCTGTTGCTGCTAACACAGAAAAGAATGCGGTAGCTAGTCTTAAAATCTTCAAAGGACTGAATACATGCATGCGGGAGCCAAAGTCGAACCTTGGAGTCCAGTTCAGAACAACACGTTTAATACACCACCTGAACCTGGGTGTTACCTGAAACTGAAATTATGTTCATTACATTAACAAAGAACAAATATTGCCAAAGTTTTCTTTATGGTACACTGTGGATAAAATGCTAAATAATACAGCTTGGACAGTTTTAAACTGACTCTCATATTCCTATATGCTAATTTTGGATAGTCCTTTTTGGATTGTCCTTCTTTGCTGTTGCATAGGATGTACAAAATACAAGTAAATGAAATTAATCGAAATATGAACAGAAGCTTTATATAATGAGAGAACACCCCAATCTTAAATCAGGTCTCTTTTAGCAGGCTTTCTTGTGCGAATGTGTGTGTGTGTGTGTTCTGAGAGGTTGGTCAGGATATAAAAGGAGGATCAATGCCTCGGTCAAACAGGACAAAGGTTTCCTGCAAAAGGTCAGGGGTCACCTGAGCCCGTCTGTCCACTCAATTTCAGTCAAAACTGGGAGACCCCCTAATCGAACGCATTCAGAATAATCAAGCACCCAGTACTACGACTGTGTAACTTTTATCATTTTGTAATCCTTGAATATCATATTCTCACTAGATGGTACAAAATGGATAATAAAGCATTTCACTAAAATACAGCTTTAACTGTTCCGTAGCAAGAGACAGTGGACTAACTACATGTGTGGAGCTACAAGGCCGATTGAGGTTTGAGTTTCTAGTTAGTAAGTAAAGACTTTGTGGAGGTTTTGGGGTTAGTCAGTAAAAAGTTGTGTGTTAGAGGGACCAGACCAGGTATGAGGTCTACCCAGCTTTGTGAAACTATAGGAAGCCACAAATGTACCTGAAAACGTATCCCTAAACCTTAAAACCAAACTACTTAGAGCAATATTGTACTAAGACTGTTACGATAAAGAATAGACTTTGTGAACCACATTGGTGCATCAATCAGGTTGAATCCAGGCAGCAGGCAGGCCAGGTCATAGTGGGAGCCCGCTGGCCATCACCCTGAATTGGGACAAAGCCAGTCCCACAACCCTGCTGACCTTTAGGCCTCTCCCATGGGTCCTTGAACAGACTGGGAATAAAGCTGACCAACAGACCAGCCCCATCCCCCCAAAACTGAACCAACTTGAGGTTGCCTAGGCTACACAAAGTTTTTAACCCGTTGGATGCTCAAGGCACTGGTGTGTGTGCAGTTCTTTACTTTCATCTAACAAAATGTAACTTGAAGAAGAAATCAGCTATTGGATTCTGCAGTGACTTCTGCATCTTAATTTTGGGGTCTGTGTACCATCTAAATCCCCATTCAATAAACTACATGCCACAATTCCAATATGTAAATGAATCTAAATGAATAATAGAAATGACAATATAACTTCAACCTGAAACCTTGCATGAGATGAGAGCTGTTTGACTGTAAAAGTACAACGCAACATAAAATTGTAGCACAGGCGTAATATTATACTGAGGAATTCACAATACTATGCTTTACCCATGCAACAAAAACACTGTGCATATATCTTGTTGATTTGAACTGTGTGTTTATCTTGCTATTACGCTCTCTGCACTGTTTACATGTAATATTCTCCGAATTACGCTGAGCTGCTTTCTGTCTCTTTGTCAAGGCCATTGGTGGCCTGGCTGAATAGGCACAGCTGCCCTCTGTCCGCAGATTGGTGGCCAAACAAATGTCCCTAGAGCAGCGATCTTTTCTTTTAGGGGATGGCCAGGGCCACAAGGACAAAGGAGGCCAGAGAGAATGGCCTTTTAGAGATTCCTATGTGTAGCCAACCAGAAAACAACAGTGTGGAAGGCAGTGGCCTCCACAATACCCCTGCGAAACCTAACACAACTGCATGCAAATGCATGCAGCTACTGGGCATGAAAGTGTGTGCGTGTGACTTGTTTCTCCTCCTTGTTCTTTCTCAGGTAACTAAAATCTTTATGATGCTCCAGATAGACTATCCACTCTGCCTTAACTGTCCTTTTAAAACAAGCTAGTAAACACTGCAAGGGTTTAACAGCCCTTAAAACTGATTACATAAAACCTTACACCGCTTTAAATCAATAAAACAAGGCACCATTAAAACTGTTTTAACAAATTGAACTTTTTAGGAAAATGCTGTCAAATAAACAGATGTTATAAAATAACTATCACTTTATCTCCTTAAAAAAAGACATATATTAAAGAGAGTTTTAGAGAGGCTGAAGCTTTTTTCCCCTGTAGACACTATAGTGTTACAGCCTAATAACAGTTTGCCCATTTGTCTAGAGGCAGAATGTCTTGGAATGATAGTTGAATTTAAAGACAGTACAATCTGTTGATGGTGCCAATACAGAAGCACAGACTGAAAGAGTGTACAGAAACAGGCCTGGATATCTTCATCATAACTTCCCTTCTCATACTCACTTGAGATTGTTAGACGAGCTCTTTGGCTTAGGATGGCTCCATATTTGTTGCGAGCGAGGCACTGATAGAAGCCTTCGTCTGATTGCTCTCCTCTCCTCACAAACGAGAGAGACAGAGATCCGTTGGGCAAGAAGCGGATACGGTTACTTTCTACGAGTGTAGCCCCATTCCTCTGCCATCTGATGTCCACGGGCGGCTCTCCTTGGACCAGACAGTCCAACACTACACGATCATTGTGAGACACCAACTTGTCACTGGGTTCAGTCACAAAAGACAACTCACTAAAACACAAAACAGCTACAGGACAGGAGAGAAAATACAGCAGAAAAGAAAAGGAAACAGTTAGAAATCTGGGGGGAGGTCGTTAAATACTTCATTATACTAAAGCCAACATGTACTTATATACTACCTATCTATACTAAGTGCAGTGACATACAGCTAACTACCATCTGTGTTATTAGAGTTTACCTAACAGTGTTACTTATCTATAGTATTAATACCCAGTATTTGTTAATATAACATAGTGTATTTCATAGTGTTTTTTTACTGGCTTTATTTATATTTTGTATTTTACATTGTTTTTGTCTGCGTGTCTCTGCAGTCATAACATAAACAGTTTCCTCTGGGATCAGTAAAGCTTTCTGATTCAGTAAACAACTGCAGCACTGCAGTCTTCTAGTTGTAGTATGGAATAAAACTATAACAGTTCAAAACTCATCACTGTGTCTGTATTAGTCTTCTGGGACACCAGAAAATCGGGGTAACTTTAATGAAGAGTTTTTTTCTGGTGAACTCTAAGTTTGGACATGCTGAGATAAGCCTATAAAGGGTTTAATCCGTTTAGTCACGGTCAGTTGCAGAGTGGAGACTCCAGGGGGGTTTGCAACACTGTTACAGCTTACAGCATCAAACTCGACTTTCGATACAGAAACTTCAGATGTCCAGAAGGGAAAACGTCGAGTTAAACGTTTCCACGTTAGGAAAAGTCCTAATAAATACAGGTTTTCTAAGGAGAGGTTGCAGCAGCTTCACCACCACGGCGTCGAGTCTGTCTGCCTCCTTCTACACGTGCAGCCTTCAAACACATCTCTCTATAGAGATTAAAGCCAAACGGGTTTGATCATTTTAGCAATACATGTCTCAATTCCTCATTGAGCTGTTTTCCTGTTGTCTAGCCCCCCTCGTGTCCGAGATATCCAGTGGTCCACCCTCCAGAAAGCCAGTAAACAGAAGAGAATGTGGTCTCTCTTACCTGGAAAGAACAGAATCCACACCAGACCCAGCAGCTGCTGGCTGGTCCTCCACCCCAAGACCTCCATTTATCTGTAATTTTCTGACATTTTCTGTCAGCAGCAGGGTCCTGAGGACGACATGTCCACTCCGACCTCACTTTCCTAATGAAGTAGCTCCTCTGCTCAACTCGTCCACGGCTCACGCTCTCCCCCAACCTCCCAGTGACGTCACGTCACCCAACTGACCACTGCCACAGGGTCGCAGTGTCATTGCATTATAATCCACACTTTCTTTTCCTTTAATCACGCGAAATCTAATGAAATCTCATCACTTCAGCAACCACTATTTTTATACTCCTGTACTGTTTCATTTTTTAAATGTAATTTCATTGTGTTGTATTTTATTCAGTGATGCTGCTACCTCCTACCCAGCAGTTTTGCACATTGTTTATGTTGTGTGTGTGTGTGTGTGTGTGTGTGTGTGTGTGTGTGTGTACGGATGTCATTGTGCATTGCACAAATGTCAGGTTTCTATTTATGTTGTCAGTTGGAGACACTTTTTGGCCATTAAATCCTGATTCTGAACTTTCTGGGACATTTGAACTGAACAAGTGCCATAAAAAAAGAAGTGAACTATCTACAAACGTGACTGGGGAGGTCCACTGGGCTGCTATGAGTAATGAGAAAAGCTAAAGAGGCCTAAGGAGGAGAGCAGAGCAAACATCCACAGAATCAGACACACACTGCTTTACTATAGTGCTTTGATTTACGCAAGATGTGTTCACAGGTTCCACGTGAATGGAATAAAGCACAATAAGAGAATTGTAGCCAAAGGACTGAATGAAAGTATTGGTGTAATATGATTCAAATGGAACTGATATGCAAAGCACATTTCTTTCTGTACAATAACTACTCTGACATTTAGTCTAATTACAACTACTCACTATTCAAATGATAAACACGCTGAAGGCCAATATGAGTTACATAAACCTGCTATATTTTGGGTGCACCCATATTCTCTCCCCCTCTGCTAAGACAGCTGCCTAAAACATTGAACTTTGGGTAATTATGAGGAGAAATTGATGGCCACACGTCAGCTGCTCAATAAACACTGAAATCGATCCAGTGAGCAAGTATTGAGAGAGTTACCCCCCCCCCCCCTTGACCATCACCAAACACGCACACACACACACTCCTCCTGTTCAGGATGTGGACAATGGAAGAGCAGCTGTTAAGTCAGCTTTATCAGCATCTAAGCTCCTCACACACACACACACACACACATGTATAACACAGGAAGCTTAAGAGTGCAGATAAGAGGGACCATCCTGATTACTCAGAGTTGCTGTCCATAATTAATTAGACTGTAAGGCTTTAGCCTGTAGGAATGGATTTGTAAGGTGAAATATAAAGCACCAGAACCCCCCTTATACAGAACCCTCTCTTTCAAGGACCCCAAATTGGAAAATGGAATATCATCTTAAATAAAATTGTTTGCAAATCCTTTGCCTATTTTCTGTGGCTCCTAGTCATCCTCTAATGCTGGGTATCCTCCCTAGCAATGTTTTGGCAAATCTGTCATACAGTCACACTCACAGTTTAGGGACTTCTGGCTTTCACTTGGCTCTTTAGAAGGTGAAATGCAGGCTCACTGGTAGGAGCAATTATGTAACTCCTGGTTCTGATTAACACAATATTTACTATATTGTTTCCTTCATCTGCTGTAAGGTAAAGAGCTGTTTACTGAATTTGTAAGTTCTTAAGGTACTTCTGAATACATCCGTTTACAGCAGTAACATCATCAATACAGACAAGGGGTGAAGGCCATCAAGCTGTATACGCTCACTGCACTGTTTTCTCAGAAGATGATTATTAAAGCTTTTGTCTGCTGTATGTTGTCTGCTGTAATATTGTGTTGCTTCTCTTGTGTTTTCTTGCCTTCTCCCTATTTTTGTAGCCCTGGCTTGTTTCTGTGTTGCACGATGGTCCTTGAGGAACATTGTTCTGTCTCACTGTGTGTTGTGTTTGTGGCTAAAAAGACTATAAAATAGCTACTCGACTTGACTTGACTTGACTTGAAGTGGATAAAGAGCATTCCGTTCTTTCCTCACTCCTTCACACCTGGTACAGGTTAAACTTGCCCATCCAACAGCTACAGAACTACCCAGCCTTTCGTAATGTCCTTAAATCTTTCTGTGCTTGAGGCTCCCCAGTGAATTTTATGGTTAATTTTCATACAGATGTTCTCTCATGTTTACAGGACAATTTCATACACTCTTTTATACAGTTTATATGCTCTTATGGTTTTTCATCTTGTTTTTAAATGATTGTTTTATTTAGTGAAAGAAAAAAGTTATCCAACACTAACTGGCCCTGTGTGATCGCCCCCTTAGTTACACAATTAGCCTTGTGACCAGATGTTATTGATAACTGGAATTAGAGTAGACACACTCAGATTTTGGTCAGTTTAGTTGAATCTAAACAGCACTTAAATAGAAAATGTTCAGCAATGTGAAGTAAGGTCTTCACATGCTGTTCATGACGCCACAATTAAAAGAAGAAGAGATATATCAAGAAATGCAGGCCTTGCTCACCTCAGACAGGCTCAGCATCCATGACTCATTAGTAAGAGCGGTAAAGTGAACCACTGCTTACCATTAGAAACATAAAGTCCTATTGCTTTTGCCAGAAATCACCCTGATGACTCTCAAGTCCTTTGAAATAATGTTACATGGACTGATGAGTCGATGTTGAAACACACAGTATTCCACAAATCTCCAGTTGTATAAAGTGTTTGGCTGCAGTTACATAACCTTTTCACATAGCTAACATGTAGCAAAACGTTTTTCTTCCAATAAACCAAAAAAAATCATTTAAAATCTGTGCTTCGTGTTGCCTCATGGTTTCCTATCATACATTTCATTTTTGTAGGAAGCTTTTCACCAAAACTTCCAATCTCTAAAAAAGCTACTCCACAGGAAAAGGAAAAAGAATCTGCTGTAACAGGAGTCATGTTGGACTATAGCTTCACCATGAAGATCTGGTCCAGTGTAAACAGTACCTAGCCTTTTCAAATAATATAAGATACTGTTTTAAACAATTATTGTAACAGCCTCTAGTCAGACCGCTTAAACAACTAGTTCAGAAAGTGGCAGCTAAAGTCCTCACTAGAACCAGGATATTCGACCACATTAACCCAATACTATCTAGACTTCGTTGGCTTCCGATTAAATTTCGTAGAATTTCTACAAAATTCTACTAATGACATATAAAGCCTTAAATGGCCTCACACCTGATTACCTCTGTGATCTCCTACTATGAACCTCCGCGGTTCGGAATACTTACTCGTCCCCAGAATTATGAGGCTTCATCAGAGCATTCTCATATACAGCCCCCAAGCTCTGGAATGCTATACCAAACAACATTTGGGACTCAGACACAGTCTCAGTGTTTAAGTCCAGGCTGAAAACGTATTTGTTTAGTCAGGTTATTTGTAATGAATCTTTCCTTCTAGATGGAAGGTGTAGAGCTGGGAAGCGGTGGGCCCAGTGTAAACTGAGACACTGGTGTTGTGTCCCCACCACTCACATTCACTCAGGTTTGTGACGGTGCAGTGGAGGTGCGCTGGTGTTGCATTCTCCTTTTGAGTCTTGGTTCCTCTCGAGATTTCTTCCTCCAGCTGAAGGAGTTTTTCCTCGTCTCTATCGCCTTTGGCTTACTCACTAAGGGCTCAGACCTGTACCTGTAAAGCTGCTTCGTGACAATTTGGTTGTAAAAATCTCTGTATAAATAACATTGAATTGGTTTGACTGTGATTAAATGTAAATAAAGAAGAAATTAGTAGGAAGCAAATCATTCTTGGGTACTCTTATGTTCAGCAAGGTACACACGTACTGAGGGTACTCAGGGGTACATCAGTTTTCTTAAAATCCAATTATGCACCTTGAATGAGTTTTAAAGGTAA
>JBBPDC010000129.1:12872191-12943098 GCA_037974485.1 Hemigrammopetersius urotaenia | reverse complement strand
TAAGTACCTATATTACCCTTATTTTGAACAGTTTATAAATGTCTATAAAAAATGTTATCCAATGGGCAGTGGGTTCCAATCCCAGTGCTGTCAACGTATTTTTTCCAAAGATGGTAATTAGATTCATTTCTCAAGTTCCCAGAAGAAGATATTTACATGCAATCCTATCAGCTCCCTGCATACACACATGTCCACTGTGTTATACAAACTGCAAACCTGATACATTGCACATTTATATAACATTTATACATATAACATTTAATTATTTATATAATAAATAATTTATTATTTATTATTTTTACATAAAACCTTGTTTATAACAGACCATGATGCGTGAACCTGCCAATGCCAAAATCCTCTAATATTGCACTTTTGCACAACCAGCAAACAAATGGCCACGTATGCAGTTAAATCACTTATTGATCAGAGCAGGCCATTGATTGACTTTCCTCCCTCACAGCTGAGCGCCTGATCACCATACTCAGCACAATCAGATCAGGGATCTCACTAAGAACACACACGATTTACTACAAGTCATCAATAAAACCCGTAGTTTCCCCGGTTTTAAATGTGAAAATAAGTTTATTGCTTCTTCTGTATATTTGTTTTTCAAGGAAATCCTACAGGCGCACATAAAATAGATTAAACATCATTTATTTTTAACTTCTATAACATTTGTATATTTCTAACATTTTTTTGATGCATCAGTTGGATTCAGTGATATATCACAGTTATGGCAAGAACACACAACGTAAAATAAATAATATAGGAACAGATTTGTTTTAGCTGAATTTCTGATGATGACCATCAATAGTGTGGCTACTCACAACCACAACCTACTGACTACCCCTCACCCTCCTGGTCTTCCTGCTGACCACCATACTATGGAGGTTTCTCGTCACAGAAGGCCAGCGTGGAGGAGGTCAAGATCAATAGGCCAAAAGTCATTAACATATTATGAATATCATTGAGGCCGTAGGAAAAACGGCAACACCCAAGTGCATCTCCCCCTTCGGTCAGAGGCAAGGCCAGAGTGAATCCCTGCCCCCATGACCTCCGAGGGGGTTGCTGCACAGCCGGAGAAACCTTCGCCTTTGTTAGAACGTGGCGACACCAAAAACTGTTTTCTCACGGTTCAGAATAAGGGGAATCTTGTTATCTGCACTTTAAATTATATTTATTTTGCACACTGTAATGTACTGTACTATAACAATTTTACTTCTTGCACTGTATTTTATATCACTGTAATACACTGTCTACTACTTTACTATTTTACTACTTCTATTGTATTTGTGTTGTGTTTGTACTGTGCTAACGTAACTCTCTGGTCTTCCTGTGGATCTTTTGTGTCCAGGTCACTTGCTTTTTTTGACCATTTTATCTGTTAATGTAAATGGAATGAAATTTCTCCATGTATGGAGTTTTTTCAGATCTTTTCAACTCATTAAATATGATAATATACTCCATATATCCAGTTGTAACACTTTTGGCCAATTGAAACCCATGAAAATTATATTTTTAAATTCCTTATTATTTACATTGTTAAATCATACGGTTTTCTACTAGATGATGTCATTTATCCATTTTTGGCCAGGCGAGCTATTTTATATAAAATTATTTTCCAGTGGAGGATGATGGCTTACTGCACTCCAGTGGAGCAAATGAATGACACAGTTTTGACATAAATGTCAGATAAAATTGTGTTGTTAATCAGTTACATATTTCAGACTTGGCCCCAGGGGCATTGAGAATAGAGAAAATGACCATTTTTAATGTTGTTTACTAACAAGTGCATAGTGCAAACAAACTTGTACTTGAAGGATTAAAAAAAAAAAAAGGAATAGATCATTGATACTTACGACAGGAGCTGATGTTAGTTAAAAACTCTATGTAGTAAAAATAGCAAAAATGTTATAAAATATATAGTAAAAGTATATATAAATATACGGCCATTGTAGAAAGTTATATATAATTTCTTGCTTGGCCAATAATGGATAAATGACTTAATCTGGTAGAAACCACTAAAAACTACATTCCTGAAGTGTTGAGTTTAGAACGAAGGCATTTGAACCTAAACTGTATGATTTAACAGTGTAAATAACAAAGAATTTAAAAATCTAGTCTTCATGGGTTTCAACTGGCCAAAAGTGTCCACAAAGAAGCTGAACTGATCCTGAACTGAAGAAGAGAGCCAGAGGGTTAAGGATGCTCTGAGCCCAAAAACGTCATTACTGTTATCTAATTATGACGAACCTGAAATTTGATGGTAAGCTAATTTGCCCAACATACATTTAGCTGAGAACAGTCCAAACACATTTCCTTATGATGTATTTTAACTGAAATTACAAGTGAGTGACTGCCAAGGTTTAGTGCTGCAATGGAGGCTTGCAAAAAAACAAAAAACCCAGTGTCTTTTGGAAATGACATTCAGAGAAAGGGATGGTCCTTGAAGCGTCTTTCAGGTTTGGTGTAATATTGCGCAATTGTCAGGAAACAGTGTTTAAACTGGTTTGGTACTGATCCATGGTTATTGTTGCTGAGAGTTACCATGAGACGTAGAGATGTCAGGGCATTTTGCACATGTTCTTTCATGACCAACAGAGGGCAATGTGATCCCACTTTTCAGGATTACTCTCTTACCCACCCTTTTACCCCCCGTCTCTTGGTCTTTGTCAGCTTAAAACTAAAAGGACGTAGACTGGAACATCTGTTTGCAAAAACTGGTTTTGCTAATCATAAAAAATGTATTATGATCGGCTTATCTATACGGATGTGATGCCAAATCTGTTTATTATAAAAAAAACTATTTAGGTTAAGTGATGGGAACACTAGAGCCCCCCTATGCCACTGTAATAATGTTATCCAGCCACCTGAAGCCCTTTCACCAGTTTTACTCTGCAGAACAATGCAATACGGTCTTGAATTTCTCTCATGCAAAAATTCATATTAGCCAGAATCTCACCACATCAATGAACATCATAGACAGATCTTTCTGTCCAGTCCTGCCTATATTCCATTCATTTCCACTAATCTTATTCAAATCCTCTACCTGCCAGTTAGATCCACATATGCTGATGACACTGCCCTTTCACCCTCTGTTCTTTCCGATTGTCTCCTTGAAATTGAAGCTTGGTTTTCTTCGATTTTTCACACACTAAAACGGAGGTCCTCCTTGTAGATACAATTGACAGTTCCCTAGTTTCTCTCTCTTCTTAGGTTAGGAGCTTGGGCATCACCCTCAACAGTACTCTATCCTTTAAACCATACATTAATAACATCACCCGGTCTGCATAGTTCAACCTTCGCCAAACAAATCGTCTCCATCCTTTTGCCACATGTAATAGTACTGCTATCCTGGAACATGCTTTAGTAGCCTCACAAATTACTGCACCCAGATTACTGCAGTTCTTTATTGGCTGGCATCCCTTACAAGATTCTGCATAAGCTTCAAGTTGTTATACAGAATCTTGTGAGAATTTTGACTAGACCATAGAATACATCACTCAGGTCCCTTTGAACCTTCGCTTTTCATGTGCGTCGCTTTTCAGGCACATGCAATTCTTGTGATGTGTGTGTGTGTGTATACATATATTGCATGCCTTAAAAGGTGCCTTTGCAAAAAAGAAATAATAAAGCAGCACATGGATGTTTGTTTTCATCACTTAAACATTTGTTTTAACACTGAAAGAGGAGAAAACACTTATTATTTAAAAATGTTTATTGGCTTTTAAAACCACTTAAAAAAATCTCACCTGTGAGTACTTTCCATTGAAAAAAAAAAAGAAAAGAAAAACATCGCTAAAACGCTTCTGCAATATTAACAAGCTACTGTACATTGAGCAGTACACCAGACAACAGCACAGAGAAGGGTTCAATTCTACTGTTTCAAATAGACAGAAAGAATAAACACAATTTTCTCTACCAGACCAGTCTGAAATACAGCATTGGACTTACTGTTTGATGAATCTTCTGTGTATCAAAAAAGGATTAGATCTTTCCTTCTTAAAATAAAAAAGTAAATAATCAGTGCCTCGATAAATGCCGGAACATAGAAAAAATTATTTACAGTTTTCTTCACAAAGGCATTTTTTTTTTTGGTAAAAAATAAAAGAAAAAAAGCACAACAAAAGATGAATGTACTGAAAAAAGAACATATTCATGAACTAAAACATACAGAACAATATTAACTTAGCAAACATCACACATATAGCTTTAATTCCAAAGAACTACATTTTTTTCCCTTTTCTATCTGGTCAACACAACCAGCCCTCAATTTTGGCCGAGGGAGTGGTCACAAAGTATACTACAATAGATAGTTCAACATACATGCGCACATACAATCATTGAATAACATAGTGAAGCATGTTCTCTTTTTAATCACTTTTGATAATGTTATCTTAAATTTTGTTTGCTTTTATTTTTCTTATTCTCATGGATGAGAATGAGTAAAATGCATATCTCATTGAGATTAGTGCACATTGCTACACAAGGCAATAATTCATTGTAATTTTCTGACATGTCATATGTAATTCCCCTTTTGTATTTTACCTTTGAAAAAAAATCTGCTTTTGCCAGCTTCAATTGCTCCATTTTGTCCTTTAAATCTCTGACAAAGCCATGGTTTACAAAAAAGGAAACTTTTTAGTGCAATAAAGTGAACTTCCAAAGTTTGCTGAACCATGAACCATTGAATTTCCAGTGCCTGCCACTCTGAGGTTCTCTGCGCAATACATTTGACTGTCACAATAAAATGAACATCTTATATATCATTAGTCATCTTTTTTATATAAACCATGCTATTTATTCCTCTCTCAATGTACACATCACATCTGCAAAAGCAGAGACCAATATACTCTTTTAAGGAAAATGGCACATCAGCAAGCTAGAGACCAAACGGACAGCATTACTTGCACAACACATAAAGCCAAAAACATAACACACAGCATATCGTGCTGGCTATAGATTCAATATGATTTCTTTTTTTTCCCCGTCAAGGGCACTCCGATCTATCTAAAAATCATCACCATACATTGTATTAATAAAATGGAATTTTAAAATCATGACTATCTTCTTTTTTTTTTTTAACAAATATGGTGTTAATATAATGACTACGAGTAGCCAAGTTTCTATGAATCCATTAAGTAATGAAGTTGGACAACATGCTTCCATCCATAATTAACTGTACATCACTTACGTTTGCCATATACATACTATACACAAATATTAGCCCACCAGGAACTCGAGCACCATAAAACCCTGTTCAATTCACCAATGAGTCCAACCAGATCCCTCTAGTGATGATGGTCACCTGGAGATGGATGTAACAGATCTCAATCACTTATTGTTCTTCAACAGCTTCTCTTTGGTACGGATTTAAGGCTGAAACTCACTGACGACAACACTGGGTTGGACTTTTCATCACAAGTCATAGCCTTAGTCAGAATACCTACCCATCTACCATACCGTTCTACCTCTGTCTATGTTCATCTTGTAAGCCATTAACATTTAGAATGTGTAAAATAGCTACATGGCATGGCAAAAATGATGGATATAATAGTTTGCAAGCATTATTCAAGGGGATGTGTTTGGAAATCAAAATGATAATTCACAATGACAAACAGCCAAGCGTTTTCTGAAGCGCAGCAAAGATTTTTTCAAAATCCTCAAATTCCATTCATTAAAGCCTTTCTAAAGATGACATAAGGCCTTGGACTTTGGAAATAAGGCAGACCAAACCCCCTCTTGTAATATTCACTTTTTTCCAAAACAGTGTAGATATATAAAAAAAATTGACTCTTCGCCATCATGTTTTAATTTAACAGTACGAGTAGTATGTCTATTATTAAATATGCTAACTTACCTTTTATTAGGCAAAACACAACAATGACCAAAAAGTGATTTGGCAGATGCCAGTTACTTTTACTCAGCACCTATTAGCACCTAAAATTTTATGTTAATTTGACGGACAATTTAGTTAAGATATGAAGAAATGACAAACTTTTTTTCGTGACAAATTAAAATGTAAACTTAGCAATGTGACTCGCCAACATACTTGCAAGGGCAAATGAAGCAATGCACAGCTGCTCCTTGCCTTTGTAAGACAGCTATCAAAGCTCAGTTTTCCATTATTAAAGTATTGCATTCGGTTCCACATCGAAGGTCGATTTATGGGAGTGTAATATATTTAAGATCAGAATTGTAGACACAGTCAAGTGTGTTATGTGTAGTTGTATTTATGTGATAAAGGAATGTACTGACCATGGAATAAATGATATGAATTCATCGGGGAAAAAATGTCTGATTACAGACAAAACCCTAAATTTAGCCATGGGATGATGAGACTTGGATGGACAGGAACAAAAAAAAAAAAAAAAAAAAAAAGCACAAGCCTGTAAAAGATCACTTCAGATCAGGCTGGCACTTCTCTCTGGACTGACTGGTGTGTCCAGCTGCTGCAGTGACAAACCTTCATCACATTTTAAAAGTATATAAAAGAGATAGTCATAAAACAAAAACAAAAACAAAAACAATGAACAGAAAACAGAAATAGTGGCACACAGCAATAATCGTGACAGTAAAAGAACAGGAAACACTACTTAACCCAACATTTCCACGGTTGGCTGGTCTTTGTTCTCCAACCAGTCAAATCCAGCAGAATTCACAGTGTCACTGCAGATCTGCTGAAATAATGGGTCGTTTTTCAGCTCTTCCAGTGTCGTGTCTTCATATTGGTCCTGTTGCTGACTCGGGTCAAACAGAAGATTTGGGTCTAAAGTGTTCAGGTCATTGATGCTACCAGAAAGATCAGATGTCAAACGGATTTCACTGGAGAAGTCTGACGCAACTGCACTGAGTTCTGAGGCCACCTGCCCAACAAGTTGCGAGCTGGGGTTTAGTCCATCCTCCCCCAAGAGATCCTTAACAGTGCTGTTGAAGTCCAGTTGCTCCTGCTGCTGCTGCTCCTCATCCTGTTGCGAGGTTTGAGGCAGCAGTTGCTGTTGGCTGAGGTTCGGATCATCTTGTAGCTGCTGTTGGTCTTGCAGTTGCAACTGTTGGTCCTGTAGTTGTAACTGTTGCTCTTGTAATTCCAGCTGTGGGTCCTGGAGGTGCAACTGTTGATCCTGCAATTCCAGCTGCTGGTCCTGGAACTGTTGATCTTCCAGCAGTTGCTGATCCTGTAGTTCCAACTGTTGATCCTGTAGCTGGAGCTGCTGCTCTTGCTGCTGCAGCCCAGAGCCTGACTGTGCTTGGCCATCACTGGAAAAAGTTATCTGTTCACCCCCGGTGCTTATAAGGAAACCAGGCTTCTGGAAGTCATATGGTAAAGGACTTGAGCAGACAGGCAGTGGTTGTGTCTGATGGTTTGTGCCTCCAGCAAAAGCCTGTGTAGTTTCCAGAATCTGTGTGAGGTTCATCCGGGCTGTGTAGTTGGAGGGCATGTTATTGACGCCTAACCCACGCACCGTGTCATCCCCATCTGCATCCATCTTGCTTAGGAGCACACTGGTGATCTTGGCACTGTTGCTCTGCTGACCCTGGTGGCTGATTGGCAACATCTCAGAGTGCATCATGATACTTAGCGGTACTGACTGGCTCCTTTGGGCCATGCTGTTGGCAGTTACCACGGCCTGGCTGTTGGAAAGAATGCTAAGAACTTCAGATGTCAAGGGGGAATTGAATGGTGAAACAACAGACCTTGGCGCCGGGTTGGTTTGCCCAGTAGTGCCACTAAGGTTGCGCTGACGGACAGCAGGGCTTACACTACGACACCTGAAGGTTCCACCTCCATTCCCAGATGTCGCTTTATTGTCTAACGGAGCTGGAACAGCAAAACTTTCTTGCTTATTTTCTATAGTTTGCTGCCCTTGTTGAACAGGTGACACAGTTGTCAATCGGCCTAAATGGCCATCCTGGTGCCTGGACTGAGACTGAAAAGACTGTCCTGGTATAGCAAATGCATGGGGTTTACGGAAATGATCCTCAACAAGGTCCTGGTAGCTTGGAAGAATTCCAATAGCAGTACTGTTTGAAATGGATGGGGAACTCGACGTGCTGTTGTATCGGTTGTTGATCCAGTCCATTTTAGCTTTATCTGGGTGAGTGGCCATGGGCCTCTGCATGGGCTTAACCGGGCTACTAGACACTACACTGCCATCATGGTAACCTGGTATGTTGGAGTTAATGGGAGTAAACGCAAAGGGATTGCGACACTCAACTGGACTTGGGGGGACACTACTGCTGCAGTTGGACAATGGAGTGCTAATAGGCGTATGCCGACCACCTAAAATGCCATCCACTGGAGTAATGGGTGCCATTGTAGAACAAGGACTCTCTCTGGTCAAACTATGGCCTCCTGGCAACATTTCAGAGGTAGGGGTTGGAGTCGGAGTTGGTGTTGGAGTTGGGGTGGGCGTAGGAGTGTGGACTGGAGTGGTGCTACTGTGTGCAGAGTGGTAAAACTGAGTTCCACTCTGGTGGGGGGAAAGGATAGTGCTTTGAGCAACTGACTGACCTTGTAAAGGTATATCAAGAGAGCTAAGATAAGGCTGCAGACTACTGTTCAACTTCATTTGCTCCTCCATCTGAACCAACTCTTCCACTATGCTGTCTTGTGTCATGTCATCGTCATTGAAAGGGAAATAGTCCATGCTAGCCTGGGCTCCATCAAAGTCAACAATATCTTGTTGGAGATTCAACTGAGCAGACGCTTCAGATGTTTGGGCCATCAGTGGCAGATGGCTAGCTGATACCTGCTTCTGTTCAGCCTGTATCTGTTGAGAGTAGTCTTGTAACGAGCTTTTCAGTTCACTTACAGCAGATGCCTCTTGTGAAATGGCAGTGGTGACTTGTTGGTGGCTTGCAATTTGTTGCAATAAAGCTTGAGCAGTTGCTGTGCTATTACAAGAGGCTATTTCCAGGCTTATTCCAGCGGGGTTGTCCTCATGCTCTACTTGTGAAGCGCTCTGAGGAGTTACAATAGTCCGAGAGGTGTTTTCTATGGGAGTATCTGAAAGTGCCAAGATTTGTGTTGGAAGGGAGTTACTTTGTTTCAGTGTCACTTTGCATGGAGCACTTTCTGGTCTTGCAGGAGTTCCTGGTCTCTGTATCCTCTTTGCAGCTATTGCAAGACCAGGTTTTGGATTGCTGATAGCATCCAAAGGTTGCTGAGATATGAACACCCTCTTAACTGGGATTGCATGCGTCTCCAAAACAGAAGCAGAACGCTTTCGAGGACTTTTTGTTGACTGGCCTGTGGGAAAGACTGCACCATTGGCTGACAATCCCAAATCAGTGGTCTGATTCATAACGGTCAAATACAAAGTGCTCTCCTGACGATCACTGCTGTTATTGCTGTCTGGGGCAACTGCCCCTATGATTGTACTGGGAGGCGTTGCAGAGTCACTCTTGGCCCTACTAACTCTTTCAGGCACTGGGGATGCCTTGACAAGAAGAGAAGGTTCACTGGAAGCCCTATATTTAGTGGCCCTCTCATTCTTTTGCCCAGCGTTACTCCCTGGTGCAGTGCTCTGCTTTTCAGCACCAGCAGATGAGTTACTGTCATTCACAGTTTCGGATGTCACCTTGACTTCGCCAGTGAAGGAAACGGAGGGAATCTGGGTTGTGGCAAAGCGGCTAACTCTTCCAGTTCCAGATGCCTGAAGAGTGGTTGAGCTGCCGTTCTGAGATTGCTGGTTTTGGTTAGGCTCTTCCTGGGAATGAGTGCTACTGACACCAGCTGAAGCAGGTCGGTATGGTGTTGGCGTGCTGCTGCCACTGCTACTGTTTGGTGTCAGCGATATAGCTGTCATCTTGACAACATTCACCGAACTGACATGCTGAGTAGGCATCACTGTTTTAATTGGGCTGTTATGAGTGATGAGAAGTGTCGGGGGTGATCGAAGGGTGATGGCGCTCGTGGCAGAGGGTTTAGGTAGAATCTGGGCATATCTGTGTCTGGCTAACCGGTCACCAACAGGACTGGCAGGGACATTCTGAGGTGTTTTAGGGGACTGCTTAACAGGCTGTGTAACCACTTGGAAATTCACAGGTAGAACCTTTCCCTCTGCTGCTGCCGCCACTGGACTAGGGGATGTCATCAGCTGCCTATTCCTTTGGACCTAAAAAAAAAACCAACATTCATGTAAAAATGGTTTAAACTTTTGCTAAGACTGAGATATTAAAGAATATAAGTGATTGTCATGAGCAATTATATAATATAATACAATTATATAATATAAAATATATAATTACTTCATACTATAATTAAAAAAAAAAAAAACCTAATAAAAGAAAAAGATTTTCTGATCATCAATTCCCTTTTCTTAAATGACAAATTAGTGCCTGCTTAAAATGATAAACGAACAATGGCCGACAAAAAAGAAACACAAAATAAAGCACCTAGCAACAGCCTGTTTTGCAGGTTGTGCCAATGAGAACTTAAACAACACATGCTCATGTTAATGGCATTCTATTTTAAAGTTAAGTTAAGTGACTGAAGTGATTTTGTTTGAAGAATTAAGATCTGCAACAACCAAAACACTGTATATATTATACTTTTTATATTACACATTCTGTAAAAAACAACATTCTCTGTAATGCTGCTGCTACACACTGCACAATTAAATGTATTACTGTTCTAAAATCGCACAATCATATTTATTCATGTTCTGCATTTTTGCACATCTTTGCTGCTAGAATACAGTACCAGTCAAAATACTGTATTTGTCAATTACACTGAACGGTGTCTTCTCTTGTTTAGTTTTATTGTTGCTCTTGTGTTCTGTCCTGTTTGCACTCGTGTTTTTTTTCTGTGCTGTTCTGCACAATGGTCCTGGAGGAATGTTGTTTCATTTTTTACTATGTATTGTGTGTACATGGTAGAACTGACCATGAAAACCTACTTGACTTGACTATATCTCTGTGTTTCACAAAGTACACATCGTTTTCATTATGGCACCATTTGACAACAGATTGGCTACATTTTTTCAGAGAAAAACAAATGGTTTGGGATAAGTACTTTTCCATATTCATCATTTCACCTTTTCCTGTCCTATTGAGAAACAAAACCTACAAGACTCTCTGGTAACAGTAAAGCTAGTTTCGTAGTTTGGTGATTCTTCCATGCCAATGAATTCAATATATATGAATATTTGTGCTCAAAGGTCCTGGGTACTAAGGTCCTGGGTTCCAAAATAAAAAAGGTGTATTGAGGATGTCCTCTAATGCTTGGTTAGAAATTGTTTATGATGTGAGTTCCATTGCAAATGGTTTTGATATAAACACGTTTGCTTTAAAGTTACAAAAACATCACAATGTCACTTCTAGTTGTATCACACACACACAAACACACTCTCTTTCTCCAAGAAAACATGTTCTATACTCATGATTTACAATGGTGAATCTGAAACAAGCTAATAACTATAATTGTGTTGAGTGTGGGTTGCCTTTTCATGCTCATCCCCAAAGACAACCATATTTTGTATAGCTACTACATTAGTAGCAGCAAGCAGTGGTAGAAAGCACACTAAAGCAATATCACAGACATTACTGTGTTTGTTTTTGCTAAAACAAGATTGCTTTAAACATGGAATAACAAAAATGTGAACATGGCCAAAACATACATTAAAACACTAATACTGTCTAAAAAAACATGCCACCAATGTGCCATCAAAGTTAAAAGCATGAATTGTTACCGTGATGGGGCTTGGGACTGCAGCCACTACTATGCCAATTGTTGGCTGTGGGGACAGCAAAGCTGGACTTCCAGATGTGATACCAGATCCAGGGCCTGGTGTGCCTGCTTCAGCTCTCCTGGCTTGAGCATCACTGGGCAATGGAGAAGTAAGTTTCTGCTCCTGCTGTTTCTTCTGGATCTTTCGCTGTAGCTGCTGCTTTGCGTCAACAGAGGGTGACGGGAGAGTCTTCACTTGGGGCTGAAAGGAATTGGCCTCACCAGTTGGCACAAATGCAGAGGCTGGGGTGGGTGTTTTTACACCTGGTAAAAGTAACAATAAAATATATTAATTACTTTGAAAAGCAAGCCTCACACATGCATACTAAAGAGTGTAGAGTAATTCTGGTTTATGGTTAGTTAAGGTTAGTTCTGCCTGTTCTGTATTCCTCTCCACAGCACATGGAACAGGACTGCAGCACAATGCTATGCAACATTATTCAAATGTTAGCACCTTTTTTGCACAACAAATAAACAAACATAAATAAACAAGTAGACCTGAAGGGATCATAAAACTTTAACAGTTGCATACAAATAATTGTATCATCTGCTAAAGTGTAAGTCTAAAGCAGGCAAATGCATTGATATTGGAGATATATGACTGCGAAAGCTTAGAATAGCAGAAAAAACAACTGTATTGCCTTATTCCTTCCTAATGTTATGATTTAGTAGTTCGAGGAAGTACCACAGCAAATCACATAACTGACCTGAAAAAAAGGCATTTAGATATTTTTCTGTCACATTTATCTGATACATTCATAATTTAATGAAATACCTCAAAGCCAAAGTTAAGCCGATGGTACGGGCCAAAGTGGTGATGGTGTACTTTTACTTCTGCACACTTTAATATTACTTATAACGATTCAGGCTTAGTTGAGCTTAGACACAACAATTCAGACACAAGATAGAAAACTCATCTGTGTAACCGCCTCATGTTACGAAAGCATTTTGCAAAGGCAAAACTGCATTCAACAGCATTACCAGAATTACTCTACTAGAACTAGGGGGTGTCCTCATTCTTTAAGGTGGTGTCTGGGTGTGGCCAAGCAGATTCACATGCTCACCTGTTGGAGTTCCAGTCATAACAGTTAGTGCAGCCATGGACTTGGTGCCAATGTAATGGCTGTTGAGCAGAAAGCGTGCCAACTCCTCCACGCTGTCAAACTGACGGCTCAGTACTTTCTGGGCCCATTCACACACCAGGCCACAGGCTGCAGAACGCATCTCATCCTCAGCACTTGGAGACTGAGCAGCTGGCTCCATCAGCTCACACTAAGAAAAACAGTAGTATATTTTAAATACGTGTCCCCAGGGGCACTTTATTTTAATTTGCATAAACAGTTGCTTTAAAGAGAAGACAAGTATGTAAAATATGCAACAATACCTGAATTAGGCTTTTTTTAAAAACATGAAATAAATTACCTATCTAGGAAACAACTGTGGCTCAAATATACATCAACTTTTTTCTGGATATGCAGTAAATAGAAACCACAACAGTGTTTTTAGCATGTTTTTCACTCACTGAAGATGAAAAAAAAAAACTTATCAGCACTAAAACTTATATATACAGGCATGATAGAAAATAATCTAGGAAGCCACCTAGTGGCAGCAAGAGTATAGAGCATACTAATAACAACAACAACAACAACAACAACAATAATAACTACTATTTCTCTAATACTATCGTTATAAATATATTTGAAAACATATGTTCCGATTTCTACATTTGTAGATTCTACAAAAGGATATATATGGCAAATATATGCAGCTTCCTGGGAAGTGTAGTTAGGGGTTTGCAGTCATTTGGCTAAAGAAGACTTACCCCATCCCCTGATTTATGCAGGTCCAGGTTGGGCAAAGATGGCATATGCACAAAGGCTTTCTTCCTCAGCCCACTATAACAGTATGTGGGAAGCTGTTAAGTTCCAAATCATGTGTAAAATGATTCTAGACAATCTCTTTTTGGAGACTAGTTACAAAATATGAAAACTGGGAAACCACAGAAATACAATTGAGTATATTAACAATACAGTTATATGAATTCAGTTGCCATAAACAGAGATTTAATATTTAATACAGCTGAATCATGCCATTCTCACACAAAAGGATATTTAGATTTTCCTCGCATTCCAAGGCGACGCGCCTTCATGTTCGGAAAGACATTTTTCATGATCTTTCCAAAATCAGCAGCACTTAGAGGATGGTAGCCGAGAT
Organism: Hemigrammopetersius urotaenia; assembly: GCA_037974485.1. NCBI lineage: Eukaryota > Metazoa > Chordata > Actinopteri > Characiformes > Alestidae > Hemigrammopetersius > Hemigrammopetersius urotaenia. Next base: position 12,929,153 of record JBBPDC010000129.1, on the reverse strand, counting down.
TGTCACAATAGCTCCTGTGTGAAATGACAAAGATCATTAAATAAACCTTTAAATTTTAATTTGTTAAAAGAACTTCTAAATAATATACATTATAACTATACATTAATAAACATATAACTAAGCAAAGCTCGAACACACAAAGCTTAAACTCACTGTTAAATACATTTACACTCACGAATACATTCATTCTTTCATTTACTGTTTTCTGCTTAATCCTTTCTAGGGTCGTGGGTCCCCGGAGCCTATCCTGGGGTCTGATGGCACGAGGCCCACCACAGGGCACACGCATACATGCACACCATTCACTAACACACATACACACACACATTTTAGAATCCCTGATGCGCATGCTTTTGGACTGTGGGAGAAACTGGAGCCCCCGGGGGTAACCCCACACACACACACAAGACCAGGACCTGGATTCAAACCCCCAACCTTGGGAGGTATGAAGCAACAGTGCTACCTCTGTGCCACCCATATTTACAATCATCTCATTTGAAATAGCTTGCAATAAAACACTAAGCACAGCTGGTCAATAAGCTTTGCAGCAATTTTATGCTTCCATCACATCACTTCTAATCAGTAAGGGCATTAAGTGATGCCCCATTATTACGAACAGTTTAATCACACTCACTTGTACTCATCATACACCTCTTGTTTTGGCAGTGAGGTCTCAGGATGCTCCTCTAGGTGATTTCGGATCCAGTTGAAAGCGTACATCTGTTGTGTCCGGCTGGACGACATGGAATTCTGGTCACTATTAAGGAGGGGGGAAAAAAAACATGGTTTTCCAGAATCCAGTAGTTTTGAAGTTTCTCTGCTCGTTGGTCTTTTATATGTCATAATAACACAAATGTTTTTACTTTGTTTCTGCCTTAGATAAAGTTGTAAAATTTTAGTACCATGTTGCAGGACTTGCAGACCCCCTCTGATTTTCAGTTCTATTGGACATCATGTTGAGAATTAGGGGTTGGAGTGATGAATAGATATGGGGAAACAAATGACAAAACACAAGATGCTGGGTATTGCAGTGGCAGAAATTTGTGAAAATACTGCTTTTAAGTGGCATGAGAGTTCCTGTAGACTATTCGATTATGGAAAAGGCACAAGATAATTGAAAAGAGTAAACACAAAAAATATTAACACTGCATCTATGAAAGGAGGCACTTAATTCATAGAACATCTGAGCTTCTTTGGATCATACTGTACGTGGCTACAGAATTAAAATATCAACCATATCATTAGTAGTCAATGATAAAGCCAGTGGTATGTGTAAAATGGGGATATGATGAACAACAAAACAAGCTGAAAATGTGAACTAGAAAGAAAATAGTGAATGAATATGGGGTAAAAAGTACTAGTAATTACAATAAGAGAGATAAACATACCTTTTGTCATTTCCACTGCTAGGACCAGAAGGCAACTTAAGGTAGAGGTAGAGTTTTTCAATGTCTGTAAACTTCTCAACATCTTGCTGCATTTAAAAAAGACAGATGAGGAGAGGGATTGAGTAAAGAGGTTATGTGCATACAATACTGTATTTATCTTCACATTCAAAGACCTTTCGTACACCACAGAGTGCCTCTCTATAGAAATACATCACAGAGTAACAATGATTTTAGTGTTTACAATACTGATCAAGTTAGCTAACTGCAATGTACTGGGTGGAATAGACAAAGTTAAAATACATTTTATTTCTGGAAAGGTACTTTCTGATTAGTATTGAGACCAATAAATAGCATGTTTGCTTGTACTAAGGAACCATAGGTACATTCATTTTATTTGCACACTAAGTATGCCCTCGTATCATGACTTCATAATATACTTGAAAATGATTGCGAAATTGAACACTAGAGTCCCACTTTTTATGACCCAAAAAAACATTTTTAAATATTTCAGCATCTACTAGCTCTAAATCTTGATACTACATCAGCTACCAGTGCTAGGTACTAGATATTAGCAAGCCTTGGTCTCTCATTTATGATGAGAAAATGAGAGGATGCTGTTCCTTATTTAAAAAAAAAAAAACAACAATATTTGGTTTCTGTAAGGTTCCTAATTTTACCACAATCAGCACCACTGCCCTAACTGGTCTGTTTTATTAAGTTTGAAGATTCAGGAGGAAGAGCATTTGAGTCTTTCAGTCGGCATCAGAGTACACACTACTCTGTGCTGGTGACCACCATAAGCAAACCTGAAAATCCTCCTCTACTCTAAGCCGGTTGCCATGTAAACCCTGACAGTAAGCATGCATGTCAATGCTGACACACTGGCAACACATCTTTTCAGCATGGGCTCCGCCCCACCTCGCTTTCAATTGGCTTGCGAGAATGAATTCATTTCACCTCTTCCTATTCTATTTGCCTCTTTGTTGCTAGGGGAAACCACCGCTCATGAATGGGGTGAGACTTGTCAGCCAATGAGCAGTAAATAAAAAAATAAAACAATTCAACAGTGTGCCCAAAACATACAACCTCTGACAGGTTCAACGGACAGATTATTCGCTTCACTCGCCCGACCGCTACACTTTAATTGCTGATTCAGTTACATGGTTTATTTGAACAATGGGGATACATGCAGAACATCTCGGAGCACGGCAGGCTTTGAGGTTTATGATGTACTGCATACATTTCTGACAGCACTTTGATCTAAATCAAACACACAACAAGAAAGCCCAGCCCCCACCCAGACAGTGAACGGGCAATTATCCACCTATTATAGTGAGATGGCAGTTGTGTATGTCCCGTCATAAAAGGCTACATCCCATGAAGACCTCCATAATGTATGACAACACATTAGTGGCAACAGGTTGTATAGTCAGCCTGCAGAGCAAATGGCTTTAAGTTTTCTACATTAAGCTCTCTTCTTACAAAAATGCACTATGAGACAGTTTGCTTCACAACTGGTAATCCAGTTTAGTCCAAGACTAAGCTTAATACATGTCTAGGAAACCAGCTCTATAAATAAGAATCTATATAAATAATAATTGATGAAACCTCACCAAATAAAGAATACATAAAGGCTGAACGGTTAATCATTTTTATATTGAAATTATAGTTTGAAATAGTATAATTATCTATCACATAAGATGCCACTTTAAATTCACAACTTTAAGGTATTTATAAAAGGTGTTTATATTGATTTAAGTGGTGCCCTTACTTATGCTGCAAATTATATGTAAGAATTTAGTGCATTCTGTACAGTTTGTTCATTACAAATTTCAATTTGTATCTTGATCACTATGATCAAGAATCATGATCTTAACTCCAAGTAAAAAAAAATTTGGATCTTCATTTAATCAAGAATTGTGTGCAGTACTGACACTTAGGAATTACACCCACCTCAATTGCAGGGGGCCGAAAGTAACTGGATGAGTGATGGCTGTTTCTTGGCCAGCTAAATGGTACTGCATCCTTATCAACACAAGTAGTCAGCAAATAACAAAAAGATCTAAATGTATCATTAAGAATTTTTGCAATAATAGATGTTTAAAAATGGTCCTTGTAAGTTTTGTCATGTAGCAAAATGGGTTGACACTGTGGAAAGCAATCGAGTCTTACATTTACACATTTGTTTGGGGGAGCTATTAGTGCTAATGTAGGTTGTTAAAAAGCAAGAACACATTTTGTAACAACAATCTGGAAGACAACCGAAGGCTGCAGCAGTGTTAGACTGAAGAACTCCAACATTGGACGTGTGTTGGACATAAATTTGGACGTGGATGTTATAGATATTTGTGCTTTTGTGTAACTTTTAGCAATGTAACACTCTAAGATTGTATATGGGGCACCATAGTTTCTGAATCTTGCTATCAAATAAAAACCATCAATAAAAAAAAGACCTAGATCACGATCAATACAGGATGTAGACACAGATGTGTCAGAGAGTGACATGACAAGTACCAAGTACACCAAGACCTCTAGTGCTTCACCATAATATAGCACTGATGAAGCCCAAACCAAACAAACAACAAAAAACAGGAATGCTCTTTGTTTAAAAAGAACTGTAGTCTCAGGTGCAGCCAAGATTCAACCAATATCGAAGTGACAAAAAGGCAAAGTTCTGGAGAACAGAGGATTGTCTAAAGAATTCCATTAAGATCTTTTTAGAACAAATCAGATCATAACCACTTTCATATATTGCCCTAGACTGGATCTGTATCTGATCTGTGGCTCTGCAACCTTAATTGGGAAGGAGACTGGACACCTGCTGTGCATGCACATCGTCTATTCATGCTTGCATGGGCTAACAAAATACCTGCCGATAACCGCTGCATATACAATTATAGTTTTTCCGCATCTTCTCTCCCCATCAGCAGCTGATAACCTTACCGTTTGTGCCACTTTAGATCTGTGTGGTTCTGATGTCAGGTTTGAAATGTTTCAGGTTTGTGGCCATGAAACCTTAGTGTTTTTGTCATCATTCCCTGTTTGGAGCATAGCTGAAGTGGCTAAATTGAGCTTTTAAAATCAAATGATTTTTGTATGGTATGTGCTACTAGTTCGTTTGTCTGCTGTTGTTGTCGTTTATTGATGATTCAGACGTCCTTCCGGGATCATACACTAAATGTTACTGATTGGGATGTGTGCATGCAGGTTGAGGGTGCTTGTTGGTTCCGACTAATAGAAATGAATCACTTACTAATACAAATGTGAACCATGAAGGAAAAAAATGGATCTGAGCAAAATGAAAATTGAGCAATAAGGTCTGTAAAAGTGAAAGCAGTTATGTTGCCATAAATTTACCAAAAATACAATTATAATTAGGTGCAGAAACGCTCAACCCGATTATGCCGTTCCTACTACGCTAACATGCGAGTATACTGAGGCTCAATCATGAGCTAGTGATGGGAATTTCAGCTCTTTTTCACGAGTCAGATCATTTGGCTCCTAAACAGCTCTTCGTTTTGCCAAATTTAGTCAAAGAACCGACTTGTTTGCGACTGCCACATCTCTATAGAGAGCAGGGTTGACAGATTGAGTTTCATTTAAAATGATTTGCAAGGCCTGGCAGCCTGTTGCAGAGCGCATTCTAAAATATAAGAAAAACAAACATTAACTTACACGAGAAACACTGTGTTCTACTTTGGCAAACAATTCAGTCCATGTCGTGATTTCTTGTTTCGGTTTAACAGCTGGACCAAAAAGCGCAAGTAAATCATAAACCTGGGTTGTAGTGTGGTGCAATAGTGCCACCTACTGGCATAACACTTCTGCTGCCTTACACGTACATAAAAATATAAGCAAGAGCGTGTGTTTACTGGTTAATACACAGCTGTTTACTTAAAATAAACAAAAACAAAACAAGCCTCATTCTTTAGAACTTTTTGTTTCTTAACTTTGCTGTATTGCGAACCGTACCGAACCATGACATCTGTGTACCGTTACACCCCTACTATTTTGCATGTCAGATAGGTGGCTTTTTCAAGGCTTGACCCTTTTTCAGGGCTTTACCAAGAAGCACACAGGCTCCTAAGTTTAACATTTAAAAGTGAAAAAAGTACTTCAAGGGAGCGATAAAAACGTACTAAAGAAAGGCATTTTTTACTTTACTTTTTGCCCAATTCACTCATTCCCAATCTTACCGACAAGCCAGAACTCTCCCAATTACACCCCGTACTACCAATAGGCACTATCCAGCCCTATATGTTCGACCCCGAGTAAGATGAACACAACATTTCACGTGTGACTTGCCTCTGCCTGTAGCCACAGCACTCGCCTTCTTATGCAGGAACTAGGACACAGAGCAGGTACGCAACAGCAGGCTTCTTCTTTTTATGATGGTTGACAACTTTTCAGTGTATTACCGCCACCAGCCCAGCGAATACAAAAAAAGGCGAGTATATTTGCAGTAAAACCAGCAGACAAAAATGGCGGAGCTCAACAGATGAGGTGCGGTTCTATGCAAATTTCCCTTATTATGGCATAACAATAAGAGAGCAATCCAAACGGTTTTATTTGAAAGTGACTGAAACTGTCAATAATAAAGCTGATGAGATCTCTTTATATGAGAGTGATTTTCTGCAAAGAACTTCATGAACATGTTTTGTAAAGCCCATAGACCTATTTACTTATTTTAAAAAGTGAGTTTTGCATAATGTCCCCTTTAATTATCATTATTTACAGCTGAACTACCAGTAAACGGTATGAATAGCATTAACATCTATGTAAAAAAAAAAAAAGAAGTTCTTCTGGAAAGTGTCCAGCACACTCAGTAAACCTGGCAATTAACAGGTGAGTTGAACCAGGTCTGTTTGAGCAGGAAAATCACCTGTCCTGGGCCTCAAGCCAGAACCAGAGTTTAGACACAAAGGATGTCAAAAGTTCAGGAGCTTTTGTAACCAGGTTTTAAGCTCAGGCAGAATTTCACAGCAGGAATGAAAATGTGTTCTGCACTGATGCCTGTCTTGAGGGAGAACAGTGCATGCCCATACAGTCTCTTGTTTAAGGTGAGGGTTGACCCATAACAAAGAATTGCCCGCTTGCTTCTGTACTTCCCGTTGCAGTATCTAAAGTACATTAGCCTGTCTGCAAAATAAGCCATGGGAATGTTTTCTGACACTGTAATCAGCAGTGGAGGCAGAACTGGTATTGCCACCAGGGTCTTCACCTTCCTTTGCTGCCTCTCACTACTTTGTTAGTTATTTCTGTTTTGCTCTGAAGGAGGCAACAAACACAGCAGACTGGATCAAGTTCAGGTTGCTGTGGGTCAGGCAAGGTGAGTTGACGGTCAAACGGGTCATAAAAAACCCGACCCACGCATCACCAGTGCCGACTGGATCCTTTGCGCGGACTGTTTTATTTTTTAACAGACACTACTGGATCAGTGCAATGACTGCATCATAGTCATTATCAACATTTTTGTTAAAAAAACAAAACAAAAAACAAAACAGGTGCTGATTGGGCTGAATTTTATCATTCGTTTTATTCGCACATATGCCCTCATATCAAGTTCACATGCATTGATTTTTAGTCCTAAATGTGAGTAAAACACTTACACTAGGGCTGGGTGATCTTCCCTAAAATCTATATTGCGGTATAATTTGAAGCATGTGCGGTAACAATATATTGCAATATATTCTTTTCTTCTGTATATACAGTAGGGCTGCACGATTATGGCCAAAATGATAATCACGATTATTTTTGATCAATATTGAAATCACAATTATTAATCACAATTGTAAGTGAACAAGGCTTTCAGTTCAAAATGAAACCTCAAATAAAAATAATAAATAATAAAATAAAATGTACCAAAGATACACACACGCACATACACACGCACGCACACACACGCAAAACTGATGACATTTTAATCAATAAATTTGTATTTTTAGTGAGGCAATTCTATTTAACCCAGTCAATATAGTATAAGCACAGAGTAGAACAGACCAAATCTAAATGTTCTTTTAGTCAAACCTATTTCACAATTCAAACAAGGTTATCTTATTATTATATTATTGTTACCTTATAAAATCAAGAATACTGTCCATCCATTCCAGACACAGAGACACTCTGACTTGAATTTACTTTTTGCCAACGAAACATGTTAGAGCTTAGAAGTACATACACATACATTTAAATAAAACTAATAAATAAAATAACATCACATCACTAAAAAGTGCAAATAAAAGGAAAGTGTGTGTATTGCCATAAAACCCACATTTGTAAAACTGGAAAAAGTCTTCACCCTCTGTGTGTCAGCCTAAACTTCCCTGAACATTTTTTATTCCTGAACAAATATAGTCTACACAACCAAATCAGAACAATTTAGGAGCAGCTTTTATTGCATGGATATGGGAAAGGCTGCTTATCAAAATGCTTTGTGTGAGAGAGAGACTTTGTGTGTGTGTGTGTGCCATTTCTCTCTCCCTGGCACTATATTGGCCCTGCGTCCCAATACTTTTGTCCACACTAGTTATATTTATTCACAGTGCCTCTCAATGGACGTATTGGGACTGTAACGCCGTTCAACTCTAAGGCCAAACGGCAATATTTAGTCATAATTTTCTATGACGAAAGCAACACTACACACAGACACACAGGCACACACACACACACACACACACACTCACAGACACCCGCACACAGGCACACCACACACACACACATGCACGCACGCGCATACACACACACATGCACACGCGCACACACTCTCGCACGCACACATGCGCTCCTTTTAGACAGCTTACTGAAGCCCTAATCTCTCGCTCACCCCCTAGTGGTTGGTTGAGAAAGTGTTTGATCTGATGTGCAGCAGGGCTGCTATTAAAATCGCCAACGATTATCTTAATTTAATCGTGGCAGCCAAAATCGTGATCGTGATTAAAATTCGATTAACTGTGCAGCTCTAATATACAGTAATTCCCCGCTTTTCGCGAGGGTTACGTTCCAAGATCACCCGCGTATATTGAAAAACACGCAACAGAGAAATGCAGTTAGCATCAACAGTGTGCAAAGACTCGTACACAAAAGAAACGTTGAAATAACTCTCTCTACTCCTCTCTCTATGCTTAGACAGGGCACAGCTTACTAATACTAAACAAACAGAACTTGAACATTTGGGGGGGGGGGGGGGTTAAAATACTAAACTAGGAGGCAGGAGAGCATGTACAACAGCAGGCTTCTTCTTTTTATGATGGTTGAGTGTATTACCGCCACCAGCCCAGCGAATACAGTTCAGTTCACAAAAAAAAGGCGAGTATATTGGCAGTTTCCGTGTTACTGTGGGGATTTCCGCGTAAAGCGCCGAGTTTGGTTCTGTAAAACAATCAGTGTGACTGATCCGCGTAAAACTCGGGGATTACTGTAATATATATATATATATATTTATATATATATATATATATGTATATATTCTTTTTGTCATACTGATTGCCTTTAAAATATCAGCCTGCTGATGTGTAGTCACCTTTTATCTTTCCACTTGACTGACTGGGCGTTTGTGGAGGGCGCAGTTTTAGACTTTTCGTATTCCAAAACGTGCTTCGTTTTGAGGTGATAAAACAAATTACCTGTATTCCCTCTCTTTGCTATTACACCTCGTTCACGCGGACGTCTGAATCTTGGATAAATGAATATGCTCTTGACCATAGGCGTTTTTGTTGCGTTATATTCTCCAGATTGTTTACATGTTGGACATCTTGATTTGTAGTTCTACACTGAAAACTTGTTAAAACTTCCAATTGACATTGTTTTAAAAATCCTGCTGATACAGGCAGGAGAGTATTTCAGCCAAAATTGACGACAAGAAGACGTTGCATGCAAGTTTTGTTTTTTTTTTGACGTCTCACGAACGCCGTGGCTGATTTGTTCCAATGAGCAGAAAAACGGTTGGCGGTCAGTCCACGCTCACCTGGAACCATGAACGATCGACAAACGCCTGACTCAGACATCCGTGTGGACGAGGCCTTACTGTTGCCAGGCATAGTTTTATTTTTATATTCTTCATCAGACTACTTAAACCCAAACCTCCCCCCCCCCCCCCTCCCCCCCGTATAGTGTTTATACTGCCCACCCCTAACTCACACAGTTGAGCCATGCTCTTTTCTGTCAAAGTAAGTTCCCTCATTGCCACATTAAGCAAAAATGCGTCAACTACAGATGGATTTCATTTTCTGATGACCAAAAAAGAAAAGAAAAAGGCATCATCATTAGTCTTTTTGGATAGTGGACTTGCCACGTAAAATAATCAACAAATCATTTATTAATCGTGGTCTATAAATGTGAAGAGCACATTTACTTTTTCAAATACTGTTAATACAAACAGATGTAAGAAATGAACGAATAACTTCAGTACCAAACCAAATAGAATTAAAAAAAATTGTTTAGCAATTCAGAAATTGCTAGATTCAACCCCTTAGACTCTCCACTGTTGGATTCATACTAAACTGAATTAATACTAAATACCTTTAACGTGAGATAAGTAGGGCTGTAACGGTACATGTATTCATACCGAACCGTCGCGGTACATGGGTCACAGTTCGGTACATGATGTCTTTCGAAGAATACACGGTACGACGGAGAAGACGTGATTGAAGTAATACAGAATCACAGAGGGACCAAAAAGTGCAAGTAAATCATAAACCTGGGTCGTAGTGTGATGCAATAGTGCCAGCTACTGGCATAACACGTATACATACATAAAAATATAAGCAAGAGTGTGTTTACTGGTTAATACACTGCTGTTTATTTAAAATAAACCAAAACAATCCAAGCCTTACTCGGGTACCGAACCATGACCCCAAAATTGAGGTACGTACCGAACCGTGACATCTGTGTACCGTTACACCCCTAGAGATAAATATTTCTGACTTGGATGCATTTTGGCAGCTGTTTATGATACTAGAAATACTAGAAAATTGAAAGCTAAAGCTGAATACACTGTATTACCAGTGTATTGTTTTAGCTGTTAATATTTTCATTCAGTTCATTTGATCAGTTTCACTTTGAACCAAAGAAGTCAGACTGGAATATAACCCACTGAAAGAGGGAGAGGGAAGGGCTGGAAGTTCCAGTTTAACAGACACAAACAACATTTCACCAATGTACATTCAAGAATTACGATGGCTAAACTGACTACAGAATCATACTAAATATTCTTATAAGCATGAGAAATAACAGTGACAAGAAGCTGACATGATAAACACTTGCTACACTCAGACATTATTCAAATGAGACATGAGAAAACCCCCTTCAGCACATGATGTTAATGGAGAATACAATACAAGAATATAATAACAGGACCAATGTTGGATTTGAGGTCATTTTGGAAGTTGATTACTAAGGTGGGGTAAAGCAAATCAGATTTTACTGAGGGAAAACAAACTAGGAATGGATCATGATTTTCAAATGTTCAAATAGTTATTCAGTAATAAAAATGGTCTTAAATTGTCTATTCCCTAATAAAATGTCACTAATAGAAGTAATGTGTTAGATGCATCAAAAAACTGTTTGCCAACATCCACTAAACAACAAGAGGCGGCCAACTCTGTCGGACAGCACTTTGAACAATAAAATTCTGAAACAAACGTGGTTGCCGTGGTTGTCAACATGATCAATAATGCTGAATAATTCTTTCAGCCATAATCATTATTTCTACAGGTTGTTTGTAATTGTAGCTCTGATTTATTAAATCTGCAAGATTGATGAATTCTATTATAGCCCTCTGGTTTGTGATTCCTATGTATTTCACATAACACCGATATCCTCTGATATCAGTCCATTACCTCATCCTTAAAAGCTACTAAGCTTTAATTTGAAAGTAGGTTATCATGCTCAAAATATCCAGTGCTCCACTATCCAGTGCTCCAATACACTGCTTAGAAGAGGGCATCATACAGTGAGCGTGCATGCTACATTTTTACAGAACTTTCATTTTTCCCCACCCCACCGATGTTTAATTTAGCAGACACCATATCCATTGAGAACTATGTACCACGTTTGCAAATTCAACAGCGAAATCCGGAACACAGGTCGCGCATCGAAAATGGTTACAGTTCCTACCATCCTGAAATTTTTAAATACCAGCAAAAAACAAATATTTCCTTACATTGATCAAAATATAATTCTAATACTGGTAAATCTTGCTTGCTCAGTCAGTCAAAGCACTACATTCACAGGTATAGTGTCATTTTCTATGTTCAAGAATTGAGTGTGATTACTAGTGACGGGTCTGTGGAAAGGGCACCACAAGGGTGCAACCTGATTATGCTCTCATTTGTTGGATTACTGAGTAGCAATTAGAACATGCCTAACACTGGGAGGAAAAATGAGAAACCTGATTCTTAATGAAAAAAGCAAACAAATTCCTCCATTATCACGGTACTGCTCCAAACTCACCTAACAGGTACGATAAAAAATGGTTTAACAGCCACTGTTCACCAAATAAAACTGGCTTTCTATTTGGGAAGAGTCAAGTTAGAAGGTGATATATAATAAAAACAACAAAGATTTGCCGTGACATCAAACTGTCCATTATTAGTTTCAGTTAGTATGTATATTGTTAGTAGTTTGAAAACGCTTGATTATTCTTTTTAATAATCAATTTTGGAATGTTTCAGTTATATTTAATGGCATGAAGTGTTGCTAATGGCTTACTGTGAACTACCGCCTCCCTCAGTATAGGCTTGCAGACTAGAGGATGTTTCACTGCCCAATTGTGGTCCATGACCCAGCATTTGAGAGACCCTCATGTAGAAGATGCCTCACAAACCTTCATGAAGGTCATTTAAAGCAAAGTGAATGTATTCATCTCATCCCAGTCAAGTCTACAAGGCTTTTATTTTTCTCTCCGGGTCTTGTTTTGACTTTTATTTCTTAAATGATATTTAAGGACACTTGATAAGTAGGTTTTTAAGTGTTTAAAAATCTTTCTAATTTTCTAATGCTCAGAGTCCTTACAAAGCAAACAATACTAGTGGACTGACTGAATAGGGTGCTTTTAGTTGTTGTTGTTGTTTTTTTCAATGTGTGTTCAGCATTTAAATGGCAATTGTGCATAATATTTGTAAATCTGTGACATTTGTTCCATGCAGATGTTATATTAACTTTAAGGATAATTAACAAAACATGTAAAGTGGTCAGGGGTGACCATACATTCACATTCAACTGTATGATCATAGGATAATAATATTTACAAAACAATAAAAATGACAGAATCCTAATGGAGCTTGAAGATATTAACTCTTCGTTTTAAATCTCACTTCCCTGTGGAAGGTAAATATTCCCCATTAGGGGACGTACTGGTCATGATATTTTTATGGTCAGTTCCAATTCTTATTCTTTACAGTGCTTACTGCTTTCCAGAGAAAAAAGATAACAGGCCAAAATACCTGCAATCCTGTAACTCAGGTAGCAACATTATTTAATGGAAATGAGTGAATAAAAGTGTTCTCCCCTGGTTCACTTTCCTGGCCTTTAATGTCCATACATTAAAGTGGACATATTATGCAAAACTCACCTTTTTAAAAAACAAGTTATAATAGATCTATGGGCTACAAAACATGTTCATTAAGTCCTTTGCACTAAATCACTCTCACAGAGATCTCACCAGCTTTATTTTTTGACAGTTTCAGTCCCTTTCAAAATGAGCCATTTGGACTGCTCCCTTATTGTGACGCCACACTAAAGAAATTTGCATAGAACCACCCCTCATCGGTCTAGGCCCCGCCCACTAGATTAGTTGAAGACCCGCCATTTTTGTCTGCTGGTTTTACGAGCATGCATAAGATGCAGAGCGCTATGGCTACAGGCAGAGGCAAGTCACTCATGAAGTGATGTGTTCCATCTTGCTCTGGGTCACACACGTGTATCTCACCCTCTTTTTCTTTCTCCCTCCCTCACTTCCTTTCTTCCTGTTTGGTCACCATACAGGCTAGAACCACCGTCACGGATTGAATGGATGGAAAGAAAGAAAGAAACACTTTCACTGGTGTTAAGGACATGGATTCTAATGTGTAAAATCCAGAATTTAAACACACAGTGTTAACATGGGATGGTTGGCGTGTGGCCAGCAACAGCTTTTTTGCATAAAAGGGACAGAGACTTTGAACAGCTCATTTTAAAAGTGACCAAAATTGTCAATAATAAAGCTGGTCAGATCTCTTTATGTGAGAGTGATTTTGTGCAAAGAACTTCATGAACATGTTTTGTAGCCCACAGACCCATTATAACTAAAGTGAGTTTGTTCACATGTTCTCAAACCGATCAAATTTTGCTCATTAATGTCGTCTTTGGGTTACACACCATTACAAACCATTAAATAAATAGAAATAAATACAACAGAAAATAATTCAAAGTGAATTAAAGTACACACAATCAAAACTTTGAACTGGTAAAATCATTCAAATGTAGAATGTTTATTCTATAACTATAGAAAAGACTTCTTAGAGCAGAACCTTTAAACTACATGATATACTCAGACTTTACCCATTCACCAAGTGAAACAGTGGGCTGGCAGCAAAGCAGCGCCCAGAGCGCAGTGTGTGCGGGGTCACTAGTAGTCCTGGGATTCGAACCCACAGCCTTCTGATTGCAGGGGCAACTCCCTAGCCACTAGGCCACCAGCTGCCCCAGACTGATACTGTGGGGATGTCAATTCCCCACAGTATCAATTTACACTCATCATGCATTCTGAATTTTCTATCCATTCTCCCTTTCTGCTTGTTAAATATGGAAAAATAGAAAAATAACCAGTCAGAAATCAGACAAAGCTGAAATAAACGTGTGCTTCAGTTTCTGTCTGAGTCAAGAGCAATAAGTCAGACATGAAAGCATCAGTCAGAATTTTCTTTGAGGTGGTTGATGTTTACATAACAATAAAATGAAGTAAGAAAGCCGGATGAGTGCCTGTAACTCATGCCAGAATTAGAACCTTCTTAAGAGAACCAGGTTCGTTATTGGTTTGCTGAACTTGTAGAAGCCTCATCTGAACTCTGAAACTACAAATCAGATCTAGTGACTACTATGTGCAACCCTGTGATCTAACTTACGATCTAAATATATAATACATTTTCAAAAGTGAAAACAATACTTACATATAAATACGTTATTACACTAAACAGAAGGTGACTAATTCAGCATCACTTTGATCACTAGGTGTATTTCCAGTGGGTTTTTTTGTACCGTGCTCTTTTAGAGGTCTTTTGGTGACCTGTAATTTATCTACTCCATAACTGCATGACAAGAAAATCGATAGGCCAACAGAGAAATGCCACAGATATGTGCAATATGTGCAGAAATGTATGTGTAAAGCAAACTATGACAGTAACTCACCAAAATGCTGTCCACTTTTGATTGTACAGATTTGCTGAAAGACACAGGGAGAGAAAATGCTCATCACAGTGAAGTGTAAGTCAGGACGGAGGAAAATTGTGCAAGCTTTTCTCAAGCAGTTTGGAGCACAGCAAGAGTTTTTGCTGGAGATCATAGTGTCTGCTAGGGAGATGGCATAATTGTGAAAAGAAGCAGACATCAGTATTTTCTCACCATGCACCCTCATTTACATCCTGACAACATGGCAGCAAGCAAAGCAGGGGCAAGTGTTTATTTCTCATAAACCGCACCCAACTACACATTTAATAGCATTGACTGAGCTACTCCTAAACAGACCTAATTCTGAATAGTATGACATTACATTTTACCCACAATATTACAGAATACTGTCAAAATGCTACTTTTAAAGGAAGTGCATTTAAAATCAGCGTGGAACTTGTACATTTAAAAACAGTATGAGCTACAACAAAGTAAAGCCTATGTGAGTGAAGCAGGGAAAAAGCTCCTAAATGTGTTAGCTGCCTAAACCCAACTCCACTGATGTTTAAGCAGTGAACACTAAATGGGTTTTTGGATGGACTGCAGGGCAGTTCTGACAGAATAGCAGCCTAAAGGCTCTCATTTGTAGGCTAGCGATGCTACTGGCTGTAATAACATCCTGAGAAGGCTGCGGAGGTGACTGGAGAGGAGGAGAGAAATGAAAACGAGTGTTTTGTGGCGCTAGTCCGCTAATCTATCAACATGTTATCTCTCGGCTAGGCAGCTAAACAGCTATAGAGGCTAAACTAGCTATAGAAGCTAAAACAGCTAAGGAGGCTAAAAGAGCTAGCCGATTCAGAGCTGTGCTGCTCTTCCCAGACTGATTCTGGTGTTTTTTTTAGAGTGAATTCTCGATCATCTTCTTTCCAATACTGAATTCTCCATTATTACAAGATTTTGATTTTGATCTTGCTGTGGGATGATGGTGCAATCTTCACCATCTTCCCACACTGAAGTCTTCATATTGTTCTAACCAGAGTTAATTCTCTATCTTAAGACTGAAATTCTCTATCTAGATTGGGTTTCTGTATCTATATTGACTGATCTTGTTCTTGCCTGATCTCGTTCTTGGTCTAGACTGAGCTCTGATCTCGTTCTTGGTCTAGACTGAGCTCTGATCTCGTTCTGGCTCTAGACTGAGCTCCGATCTCGTTCTGGCTCTAGACTGAGCTCCGATCTCGTTCTTACCAGATCTCGTTCTTGGTCTAGACTGAGCTCTGATCTCGTTCTTGGTCTAGACTGAGCTCTGATCTCGTTCTTGGTCTAGACAGAGTTCTGATATCGTCCTTACCAGATATCATTCTTAATCTAGACTGAGGTTTGATCCGTTTCACCAGATTGAGGGCTTGATGAGACTGAGTTCTGATCTTGGTCTTATTGGATCGAGTTCTTGATCTAGACTAAACTCTGATCTAATTCTTTCCAGATCAAGTTCTTGATCTAGACTGAACTCTGATCTCATTCTTTCTAGATTGGGTTATTGATCTTGACTGAGTTTTGATCTGTCTTACCAGATCGAGGGCTTGATCTAGACCAAGCTCTGATTTCGTTCTTGCTAGATCAAGTTACTGATCTAGACTGAGATTTGATCTGTCTTACCAGATCGAGGGCTTGATCTAGACCAAGCTCTGATCTCGTTCTTGCTAGATCAAGTTACTGATCTAGACTGAGATTTGATCTGTCTTACCAGATCGAGGGCTTGACTGAGTTCTGATTTTGTTCTATCCAGATCGAGTTATTGATCCAGACTGAGTTTTGATCTTGTTCTTGATCAAGACTGAGTTCTGATCTAGGTCTTACTAGATCGTGTTCTTGGTGTATACTGAGTTCTGATCTTGGTCTTACCAGATCGAGTTCTTGATCTACACTGAATATTGATTTTGGTCTTATCAAATTGAATTCTGGATCTAGACTGAATTCTGATAGTGGTCTTACCAGATCGAGTTCTTGATCTTGTTGTACTGCAGAGCGGTGGCCTCGGGGCCTTGCAGTCCAGGCAGCGCGGTGGAGAGAGAGCCCAGGCCGGACACGGGGCTCTGCTGCAGCTGCCCAGGTTGTTGTTGATCATCAGCCATCGCGGTGAAGAGGAGGAGGAGGGAGCTTTAACATGTAGGCCTCATCTCAGAGAGAAGCTGCAGCTCTCCGGGCGGTGCACATCACGGCTCACACTCTCCTTCTCCACAGCAGCCGGGCGGAGCATGAGCCGAAACGGTGGATCTCACTGCACAGATGACCGAAGGTAGGAGTCAGTAACGTTACCGGAGAAGAGGAGAAGCAGATCAGCAAGAGTCGAGCTGCAGCGGCAGCCGCCACGGACGCTGCTCCTGCTGCTGCCAAAGCAGTGGTGCTCTCCGACTCGTGAACGACTCTTTTAACTCGGTTCTTTTTAATCAATCTTGAGAACCGATTCTAATAATTCAACACATTTTTTCAGCACCTACACGTTTATATTATGGACTTAAATACGTGAATATAATTTAGTGCAATATAATACGTGCATACACACCGCTGGAACTTCAGAATATTTAATTTAGTCTATATATTCTCTCATTGATTAATCATTGAACTGGGGAATCGATTCGTTGAAACCTAGAATTCAAAAGAATCGACTCAGCAAAATGAATTCCCTCACTGAGCAGAGGCCGCGCATGCGCAGTGAGAGGAGTGAGCCGAAAGCACGTTGAGGATGAGTGTAGCTCTGCAGGTTTAGAAGAATGAACATCAAACATGAGGGTCGTGTTTTTAACACATGCAGACTTTCTTTTTTGCTACATCTAAACAGGGTATGTGGGCCTAATTAGACCAACAAGAGCAAAATATATGGCCCACAAATAGCTCCTAGCACTGGAGCAAACACTGTCCCAAAAATAGGTCACTTTGAAATATGCCAGTTTATAATATATGCCAGTTTATACAGTCAAGTTGCAAGCTTTACTGTTGCAAACCTGCATTAGAGGCAGTGTCACCTGACAGCCAACGGTAGTGAGTGTGGTGTGTTGACGTATGACAAATGGTCACTTTCACTTTAAAAACACTTCACTTTAGATGTATTGAGTATGCTGATGATAAAGCCATGTTTTGGGGTTTTCTGCTTAGTGTAACAGTGTTTTATATCTAGCGAAGAGCACGTGGTGGTTTTGCTGAGACTTGCGTGAACCCGGTGTGTTAACAGTGGAGAAACTTTGTCAGTGTGTGGTTCAGGAGAAAAAACGGCTGTGTCCCCCAGCTACTAAATTTAATGTCTGGATTTCAGGACTGGATACCTGAGTCTCATCACTCATTAATACAGCACACATGCCACAAGAAACACCCAGAGAGAGAAAATAAGAACACCCTCAGACAGATAATGGAGGCGTTGTTGTTGTGATGCTCTTTATGGTCACTAGAGGGAGACACCTGGAGGTCTCTGTTGAGGACAACTCACTCTCATCCAGTCACACCGTCACGCCCCCCAAACTCAGGCCCACTGACAGTGCCACGCCCACAAACCCTTAAAATGCACGGTGGAATAATAATAATAATAATAATAATAATAATAATAATAATAATAATAATAGCAACAGGTTTTCATCTGAGAATTTTTGTGGTGGTTTTGTGCTGTTTTTGTAATTAGTTTTTCTCTAGCACGTCTAGCTATTGTGATGATGCTAATTACATTTTTCATGCTATCTGATATTATAGCCACATTATGCAATTTAACAACAGTTGTAGGTATTTTTATGTTATAGACAACATTGACTGCTATCATTCCTAGAAAATGTAAAAATACAATTCAGTTTTATTTATTTAGCACTTTTTTACAGCATTTATCAGGCGCTTTTGTCCAAAGCGACTTCCATTCCCTAACTACAGTCTCAACTTGGGGTTAAAGATCTTGCTCAGGGACCCAGTGGTGGTGTGCTGAGGGTAGGATTCGAACTCATGACCTCTTGGTCTGGAGGCAAGAATCAAATCTTGGTTTCCAAATGTCGTCTTTACTTGTTGTTCCAATGGACTGGCTAAATCGGTGAACGGCAGCGATGACATTTGCAATCCTGATGGTGTGGAGGGAACCTTAAGATTGTTACTTTTGCCACGTGAACACAAGTGGGTTCTCAACTAAAACTAAGCACAAAATTGTATATCCCAGCATCCCCACGCAGATTCATTGCCTTTTCCTATATCACCACTATAAAGTCTTGCTTCTGTAGAAGGTGGCGAGGAATATGATGAAAATCTTACTCAAAGCGTTTTGAAGAATCAGTGGCTGATTCTGACACAGTACAGTGTATTTGTACCACTGTGTGTTCATATTTGGCTTTTCACTGAAGACACTGAAACACAGGTGCTTATGCTGTAGTAAAAACTATTACATTGTGAAACTAACATTTAAAATGTTGACATAAAAAATCTGAATCCAGATCTAAAGTCAGCCTGAAAAACTTAAGTTTGTACTTTACAGCAGTAAAGTGGACAGTACAAAAAAGAAAGCTGAAAGTAAATCTATACAAAATATATACAAAACAACAGTAAAATATAAAAAGTATTCTATACAAATATTATAGAAATATCAATTAAAACTAGACTGCATTTCCGCAGAGAAAATGCAAAGTGTGCTTTCTCACTTCTAGATGGCCTAGTTAGTCTATCTATCTAAGCTTCTCTTTTAAAAAGCAGATTTCACTGCCAGACTGTCCTCTCTGCCCTTATTTGTGTTTTTCAACTTACTCCACAACCAGAGTGGATGACAGCAGTGCCTAGCGGTCTTGGGAATCGAACCTGGACTTTCTCATCGCAGGCTGAATGCCTTAACCACTAGGCTACCAGCTGCCCCAATATGGCTGCCCCAATATTATATATGTATAGTAAGTAACTAATCTCTCATTCTCAATGTTTTCAGCTTTGAACATAAGTTTGTAACACAGAGAGTGAAAATGCCCCCTCCGCCACTGAAAATGCCCTAGTATTGCGCCTACTTCACCCAGACCTCACAAGTCCACCTCACGATACTAGAGCAGCTAACACTCTGGAGGAGGGTGAGCAACCACACAAATGACACACAGAAACACACATTAGTTCACTAACTCTACTTGACAAACATCTACTCCCCCTCTAACACATATAACTGGGTACAACCATGCTGCAAAGGCTCATGGGATCAAGTCCTGCAGTGCCCCCAGTCCTCCTGCAGGGTTTATGTTAGAGAGTGGTGCTTAGCAACCCAGCAGAGAGTAGGAGGGGGCGTGGTGGACGAGGCCTGGGCATCACAAAAGCACAAAAAATGCCAGGATATCTGCCTTTTCCGTGTATGTGCATGAATTATTCAAATGAGTTTTTAATCGCCTCCCACTAAACCTATTATTCGACTTATTATTCAGTAACAACTATGAAACAGCTATGAAGCTAACATCTATCTATCTGTCTATCTGTCTGTTTGTCTTGCTCAAGCATTTAGTCACAGCCTCTCTGTCCAGATTCATTTCTCTGTCAGTCTCTTGTCATATCACATCAAAATTCAGCACTGTGTCACATCTGAGCAGTCAGTGCTACCTAGTTTGTTTTCCAATGGCCTTTCAGAGTGAACATCTATAGGTGATGTATATTGCGGTGGACAGATTTATTTTCACTTATAAGGCTCAGCAATATGACATTGCTTCCAGAAGGTCACATTTTTACACTGTATAGCTTGACATGGCATGATCATCCAAAAGGAGAATGTGTTGTGGTTACTGTTTGTGATTAGATTGTTTCTTTCTTATAAATACCAAAGCTTGATATTGTGATAATGTAACCATTTTGAGTGAATTTTATGTGCTTTGTAGTATTGGAAAGCCCAAACACCCAAACACAACCATGCTTCCTGCCATGTATGTGAACACCAGTCCCACAACATCACAGATATTTAACATATCACTATATTTAAGTCTTGGTATTAGATGTATTCCTCTGTAACCATCTTTATTTCTATGCCAAACCCACCTTAAAACCAAACCACCTTTCGCCTGTGGTGAAAAGAAATGCTTCATTTTTGCATATCTTCCAAACAGCTTTTTGGCATAAATGGACCATCTCATGGTGGATTTAGAGACATGGTGACCTCAAGATGCTACCAAATTCTGTGGAGATTGAGTTTTTCTTTCTGCTATGATTATACTCCTCATTGCGGCTGCTGACAAAATAGCCTTGCGTCATCTTCCAGCTGATTCATGGATTTGAATTTCTTAAACTTAATGACCATAACTGTGATTTTAGGTTAAGATTTGCATCCACATCCAGATACCTTTAGCTTCATTTCAATGGAATACTCTTTAATTGTTCCCATGGTATTGGATGACTATGTCACTTCACTTTTTCACCACATTTTTACCAAAATGTACCAAATTTAGTCCAACATAAAAAAGAGGTACGTGTGCACAAGCTCATAATTCATTTACATTGCTTTCATTCAGATTTCTTGCAGTGTCAATAACTGTGACCTATGTCATTATATTTAAGGAATGTATTTTTCTTTAATGGTTGTTTTGTTCCTTAAAATATTTACCTAAATACTTAAACTTACCTCAAAAAAATTCTAAAAGAAAAGATAAAGATTCTAATAATAATAATAATAATAATAATAATAATAATAATAATAATAACTGATTCAGCTAATTTTATAAGCCATTTCAGTCAGCTTTAACAAGGCTGCCAATAATTCTGGAGGGCACTATACTATGAGGCTACATGGGTAACCGATGCTTCTGGCCCACCTCATCATGTTCAAAACTATTTTTTAAAAAAAGATTTTAAGACCTTTTAAAGTAATCTAATCTAAAGAGGATTACATTAATCTAAATCCTGGTGGTCTCTGTAGGGAGAGATCGTAAAGGGTATGGTGGAAGCCAAAGGCCCGAGTGACTAATATAAATAATGCAGCCTTTCTTACTACACTTATTAAGTTGTGTGCCAATGGTTCAATGAAAGTCCTAGAATTACTGTATAAACAATTTAATCATGTACATTTTTTTCTCATTATTTAAGAAATCCACTTCTATAAATGTACACAAATCAGCCAAAACACTTAAACCACAGACAAGTGAAGTAACCAACATGTATTACCTCATTACAATTACAATCCTTTCAAGGGGTGGCATATAACAGGCAAAGTGAACAGTGAGTTTTTGAAGATGGGAGCAAAACAAATGGGTGAAAGTAAGGTTGTAAGGGACTCTTGACAAGGGACCAATTGTAATGTTTGATCTCCAAAACTGCAGATCTAGTGGGATGTTCTCAATATGCAGTGTTTAGTACCTGCCGAAGTGCTCCAAGGAAGGACAGCTAGTGGACCAGCAAAAAGGTCATGCACATCCAAAGCTTACTGATAGTCATGGAGAGTGAAGCTTAGCACTTATGATGTGTATCTACAAACAAGCTCCTGTAACACAAATGAATGAAAAAGCTCCTGTTGGCTAAAGAGATAAAGATAGAAATCATTCTAGCCTTTGCTACAGATTGGTCTGGGCAGGACAGTGACCGTGGTGACCATGGTCCACTGACAAAAGTACCTACAAAGGGCATGTCAGCATCAGAACTGGACCACGGAACAACATAAGAACATGGCCTGGTCTGAATTCGTTTTCTCTTACACCATGTGGAAACTTAAGGGCCTTAACTAACATCCTGGTCCCAGATAACATATCACCTATGTTATCTCCACAAAAGCCCTGAAGGTGATACATTATCTGGCACCAAGATGCCAGTTAAGTCCATGAATCAGACAATGTGTTTATACATATAT
The DNA here is from genome assembly GCA_037974485.1 of Hemigrammopetersius urotaenia. NCBI lineage: Eukaryota > Metazoa > Chordata > Actinopteri > Characiformes > Alestidae > Hemigrammopetersius > Hemigrammopetersius urotaenia. The sequence goes on along the minus strand of JBBPDC010000129.1, from coordinate 12,906,587 downwards.
ATATATTATATAGGTAGACAGATAGATTATCTTTGCATTGTGATACTGCAGGCGACTAAGTGATCACAAATGCGATGTTTACGCTGATGATGATACTGAGGAAGATTACAGAGGCACTTTTGACCTTGCGTGAATCTCACTCAGAGATTCTGGGCCAGTGTGGCTGAAGTCAGAGGTCAGTCAGTCTGGTCCTCACGTGCTTCAATCCTCTTACTCTCTGTCATCCTCACACACACACACACACACACACACACACACAAAATGCATGTGGGAATGACCTGGTGCCTTTAGACCATAACAAAAAGCAATCCTGTACCAGGTTACTAGCTCATGTCGAGGACATTCTCGTCTGCTTCCTTGCAGGCAGGTCATTGCTGTCTGCATGTAGGCACTTTACACTATATGATTACAAATGTATTTAACTGGTCAAATAAATTAATTGCTTTACATGTTCTGAAAATATTGAATACTGCATAAACATTATGAAATAATGAAAATGTACTTAATTAAATAAAATCAAACCCTGATTAACCTTTCGAAAAGTTACAAATATTTTAAATCAATACAAAATTACCATCAATCACTGTTTATATTCAGGACAAGAAGCTTTCTGTACCTGATATAACATTTTTATAAGGAGGCCCTCTCATGGATGTCACCTCACATCATGTCAAGCGTTGTCTGGGCCCTAGTGGTCACAGAGGGGTAAGTAGGGGGTTGTCAGGTTGAACTGAGTGAGAAGTCACAGTTTTGCCTCTGTTGGAGGTCCTTAATTTTTAGTGACTTGAGGCTCATGGTTGACGCGGCACTGGATGATATTTTGTCACACTGGGGCTCAGCAGCCAACTATATAAAGATTCTGTTGCAAAAATCTGAAAGTCTATTATGTCTAATGTATCACTGTTTAACTTCATAAAGTCTGAAGTATACGGAAACTAACACTGAATTGTGTATCTTCCTTTCTGTCTTTCAAAACAGCTACTGTGTTTTTATTGTATCTTATTCGTTACATGCGTCATGCTGACTGTTTATTAACCATCTTGTGCCAGTTAATTATCTTATCATGTCTGGTCTGTTTTGTCTTCCATGTGTGCACTCACCAAAACAAATTCCTCATATGGAAGCATACACTTAAAAACAGTACGCCTTGCACATAAATGAAACCCCAAATATAATTCTTTCCAAAAGAAGAAAATGAATTGAGCTAATATATTTCACTCTTGTGCAACCATTTGACAAACCTGACTCCTGTTGCATTATTTTTTCTGTGTATTTGGTGAAATAAAACTAAAATTAAATGTCCATTCAGTCAAACAGTGTAGTCAGCAAATGCAGACATCCTCACCATTAAAATTCAGCTCCTGAGAAAATGTGAAATTTGTTCATCTTTCTTTGGAATGGAAATATCATTCTATACTGAAATGTACTTTTATTTAATCTTGTCATTCCTATTTATATAAATGACAATATTAAAGCCCCCCCTATTTTATTTAGGTAAGTAGTTGTCTTTATTATGTTGCTTTCTTAGGTCACACATTCAACCACAGACAGGTCGGCAGACAGTAAATCAGGGATTAAGTCGTAGACCACAAGAGGTAATCAGGGAAAAGCACCACGGGAGAGACCCAGACAAGCCGTGGAATAAAAATACTTCCACTCCTGCTCCCACCCCCTAAGACTCACCGCATAACGTGCCAGTTCACCTGAAGCCGTCTGAGTTAGAGTCTGGGCCAGAAGTAGGTCAGAAGACTAAACAGGGCATCACTTGGCGGCTAGTGTTTTCATTTCCACACACCTATGAAACACACACCTATGTGATGTGTGTTTCAACAATAAAGGTTGTCAGAGTAAGTGGGAGACCCCTACACTGCAAGTTCTGCTGCAAGAGATGGACTTTATTTTCCAGGAAGCCTGATATGTGGGTTCCTCCATCCAATAAAAGGCAAACCATATTTACAACAGTCCTGTGACATGAAAAATTAACACTGTAAGTCATCCCACTTCTTTCTAGACAGCTGAGTTTAATGCAAAAGCTAATAATAGGTATTTGAATTTGCTCCTCCCCCTCCATCCTCCCTTACATGGTTTGTTCCAGCCTCAGTGGCCACCCCCCACACGCCTCTTGCAGTGGTGCAGTCTCTGGTTTGTATTAGTAGTGTGGGAGCAGTGTGAACTCAGATGAGGGAGGCTGTGAGGAGAGGACAGCTCTGAGGACTGGTGCAGAATCTGACTGAGAGAGAACAGCCTTGGGAAGTTTGCTGAACTGACACCTATCAGCACTGAGGAGACTTTACTGCTGCAGTCATGTTTTGTGCATATCCTGGCCCAGAGGCACCCAGCAACTCACTCATGTATCATTATGGCAATGGGAAAGTGGTGAGTTATGGGATTTGTGTATGTGTGTGCTGTTACCCTGTGATCCTTAGAACTGTTTTGGATCTACAAATATCATGTCACACAGAATTGTGAGATACACAGAAATGTCCAGGACACTACATCCTGATGCGGTTGTGGTCCTCTTTGTATTCATTCATTTGAAGATGAATAACAGTACAAAACAAATAGCATGTTTAGTGTTTGGTGCTTGTCTAAGGTCAGACTCTCTCATGTATTGCTATTTGCACAAAGGATCCTTGAATGGACATGTCATCTATATTTTTATATAAGTGTATTTTAAATGACACTTTTAATTGATAAGAATGCTTTTATATTATCAGAGCATTTGAAGATGTTTAAGTGTCTAAAGCAGTTGATATTTGATGCATATGTAATATTTGAAGACATACCCTCATATCACAAGATTGACTACGTCCATGCATAGGGCAGTGTATACGTTGATGTGTGTGTGTGTGTGTGTGTGTGTGTGTGTGCGTGTGTGTGTTTGTTTGTGTGTGTGTGTGTGTATGTGTCTGTAGATTTTTTTTCTTGGGTCGGTGTCATGTTACCTATTTCATTAATGAAGAAGTGATGTAGACAATTCACTACACATATGGTCCATCACTTTTTCAGTGTGTGATTATATATGTGAAGACCAAACAGTAACTGTCAGAGAGACATTAACCTCTTTGTACAGCATGATGCTCAAGAAGTATGGTGCTCATCTCAGTAGAAGACTTTGTTTGGAGCTGTTTTCACACCTTACTTAATACTTTCATGGATCCTGTAGCCCACTATGGGCTTTTGGGGTTTATCTTTAGAAGTCAAGAGACCAGCCTGCCCTGTGTATCTACGAAGTCCAAGCCCAGCTGTATTAGAGAGTGGGATATTTTTTGCCATGAGGTGAAATGCCCTGGTTGGTATGTGGCTGAACTCTGGCAGATGTTTTTTCCCCAGTGCTCTCCACCCCATTACAACAGTGCACAGCCCCCTCTTTGATCTGCACACATGGTAAGTGCCTCCAGACGGGCATGGATGACACAGAGCGAGGGGGGAAAAAATGAGTTGCACATGTGTGGGGCTGATTTGGGTTCGACCGAAACTTTTGGAGGAGCTAGTTGGTGAGCTTTGATAAAACGTGTTCCATTGAACCCTGTCTTTGTATGCCATGAGACCTGGCGTGCCCTTCCAGATACATTCCTGCACAGTGCCTGGCCATTTTTCCTCTAAAATAGTTTCTGTGGTAGTGTTTTTACTGGCTTAGGCACATACTTATTTAACGTCGTGACTGTAAGGAGCCTGCTGAGTGAATTAAGTGTCTTCTTTGATCTTCATCTTTCCAAGTGCTTTGATATCTGATGAAGTCTGGGTCATAGAACCGAGCTGTACGAGAACTCTTCTACGTCTTGGCCGCTGAGAGAGGGCAGTGGAGCTTCCGTGATGACCCCTGAGGTTGAGAGAGGTCATGCTGCGGGGTGTTAAGATTATTAACGGGTCGCCTGGCCAGCCATCACTGACTGGGGGCAATTGGCTTGATCCTGCACCATATGTTGTGCACTGTAGGTTGCAGGCTGCAGATGACTCGGCCCAATCCTTTCGGGAGAGGAGCCAATCAAGTTCAGCGCTGCGCTTTCTGGGTCAGGCGTCTATGAATGGGGCAAACGGAGTCCGCGGCGGTTCTAGCAGGATTCTGACTCCAGAAGGCCGTTGCCCAGGCGATGCACATGCCATTGATGTGTTCCAAGGAGGTCTGTGGTCATTTCCTGTAGTGGAGGAGGGAGAAGGGGTGGGAGAGAGGCAGGAGGGAAGTGAGATCAAAGCACAAAGCAGGTGCAGAGCAGGCTGAGAGGAGGCTCCATGTGTCCTTGTGAGCTTGTTTATGAAATTAATTACAAGATAACCACATGAAATCTCTGTATGTAATGACACTGTAATATATAGAATACAGATGTCTTCTCTTTGAGGCAAATGCATAGACAACAAAAATATAACATTTACACGATAATAAGTAAACAATTTCTTTTCAGATGGGTAAAAATATTCAACAGTAATAAAGACCTATAAATATAAACATCTTTTTATTCTTGCAGTGTTTTACACACTGACCCAATTAACCAGCTGGCATAATGTGCCCTTATTTTTCCCTGTGACAATAAATATTGCCTATCCCAAATATAAATACCTAAAACCTTATATTAATTTGTCAAAGAGTAATGAATTGAAAAATAAATCCTGGTAGTTTCATAATGATCAATGAACAGATAAATAAATTATTATTTCAATAAATAAACTTAAAACTTAATGCTTTCATTATAATTAGGGCTGTCAGTATCGATAAAATTAGTAACTAAGTACTCATTCTGATTATGAACTGAGTAATTATATATATATGTAATCATAAATATTACATTTGTAACATGAATACGTATGTTTGTGAGATCCTGCTGGTGTGGGTTCCATCTTTTTCAGTGATGCTCACAAAAGAACCTTAAGTGTTAATAATTTTCCTTGTGGAGAACTTGACAGACATTCTGCTTTTTATTTCAAATTGCAAAGTGATCACAAAGTCGATTCAATGTGAACATTTTAAGTAGTTATTTGATTATAAGAAATGGATTTTAATCAAGCAATCCTGACAGCTCTATTTAGAACACCCATACACTGATAAAAGTGAGGCATTAAAAATGAACATTTTATCAAATGTGGCTTGCAGAAGTATTCACCCCATTGAAAATTCTGGATTATATACAATATAATTGTCTCGGCTGAGGGGGCTAGCCCTCAGTCGTCAGCTACCTTGGGGTGAGCAGGAACAGGCAGGAAGCATGGGATCCATGCTAGATTACTTTATTTACAGAAAACAAACAGAAACTGGCTCGATGGCCGCTATGAACAAGAACATGAACGTGAACGTGAAACAGCAAAACAGACAGAGTACATAAGGCGAAATAAGGCGATGGACTGATACAGACTGGCGAATAAACAGAACTTAAATACCCACAGAAATCAGGGAAACAAACGCAACACAGGTGGGACCAGAAAACAGGCAGGGAAAAACAGAACGGGATATCAAAATAAAAGACACTGAAAATCAACACAAAAGCAGTGGCCTCTAGCGGCCACTGACCCAACCGTCACAATAATTTTCCTCAGAAAGCTAGAAATAAAATATATATATCTACCTTTTTAGAAGCTCCACAATTTCAAGAACTCTCCATAACAGAGGTGTTTTTAAACGTGTAACAAGAAGTTATTCCTTCAAAACATCAAAATAAAAGCATTAGAAAGACTTAATTATGATGGAAGAGAAGGTTTTAATCTCAGATGAGACAAATTAGCCAGACTTCAAAGAGGTATGTGTTGTGTAAAACTAACACTGGCCATGCCTCGCAAACTACTATACCTACAGTAATATATGGTGGCAGCAGCTTCGTGCTATGGAGCATTGACCAGAAATCTTGTTAGAGTTGCAGGGAGAATGGATGGCCACAAATACCAAAAATATTGTAGAAGAACTTGTTGCAGTCATCTATATCTCTATGGCTCGAGAGATCAAAAGGTCAAAGCGACACTGGAAGGGTTTAGAAACAGAAATGTGAATATTTTGGAGTGGCCATATCAAAGCCCTCATCTTAATCCAACTGCGAATCTGTACACTACTTAAAAATGTATGTATAGAGGCACCATCCTACAAACCTAGATGATCTCTGTAAATCTGCTGATGAATTACTCGTGAAAAATGTGCTCAACTGGTACATACTTACCTTCAAAGAATTATGACTGATATTGCAGCAAAAGCTTTCTCTTCAAAGTATTCATGTGTAGGGGTGGAACACCCTATATATAAATTAGTTTTTTTGAGTTAAATATTTGCAGAAAATTCTTTTATTCTGACATTGGAAATGATTTGTTACAACATAAGAGTTCACATTAAAATGCTGAAAGGAAAAATCTTTTGTAATTGAGAAAATGACGATGACTTTGAATACTTTTGCAAGCCACTCCATTACATCAACACACTTACTGCCAAAAGAAAAAAAACATTGTGTTCCCCAAAATGCATTTATGAGAAACTGCTATTTGAATCAAATATAGCGTGTGAGTCAAATGCAGAATGTTTCAATGTGTTTACTGTTATGTTACTCCAGTGTATGTGCTTTAAATGGCTTTTTCGTTCTTTAAATGGCAGGTATACTCTCCACCTCCAAATGGTGAGGACCTGAAAAGGGATTCTGCTTCATACTCTTCATTCAAACTGCCCTGCACGAACTTCACGAATGGTTTCTTTGGTAAATATCTTATGTGTTTCTACATCTCAGCAGTGTGATCTGACAGTTGTTAGTTTGTTTTCTAATTCTTGTTAAAAGATGAGAGATTGCTACTGTGTGAGAACTTACTGTGTGCCCTACAATGTTATGTGCGTGTGTGAGAGAGAGAGACAGACAGAGTTTTGTTGTTGGAAAGTGTTTTACTCTCAAGGGCGTCCCAGTCATTTGGGAGGGAGAAAGAAATAAGATATCTTCCACAGTGTGTACTGCATGGCTGTTTCAAGGACTTCTTCAGGGAGGGGTGGTGGGATGCAGAAAAGTGCACACGCGCACACACACACACACACACACACACACACACACACACACACACAAACACACACACACGTAAGCAGACTTTGTTTTCTCAGCTGTTTGGGAAGCATGGTTGGTTCATATTTGAGAAGAAAGCAAGGCATTTACAGCCAAACCAAAATCATTTGGAAACTCACGAATGAAAGCACTGTGAATCGAATTCCTCTTATTAACTGTGCTTAGAAGTTCTCAGTTGAGCTTTTGAGTTCCTCGCCCCAGACTTTTTACTCAAGCCAAAAGAAATATCCAGTAGTTGACTACTTCTGTCTTTAGCCAAACTCAACATGCTCTCTTGATTTGATGGTGATGTGGTTTGACATTTGCGCTGGATTTGTTTGGCAAATTATATTGTGTAACTGTTACATTATCAAGTTACACCTTATTACACTCTATTTTTTGCATCAATTGTGCTTTTTATTATCACTGTAATTATTTGGTCTTCAATCTCCATTTGTAGTCCTAGCCTGAGTGAAACAGTCTGAGAAAACAAAGAGATAAAGGAAAAGGGGAAAATCTTGCTCAGTATATTTTGTCATTTCATTTCAGATGGACCAAACAGCTCCCCGGACCCCTGGAGCTCATCCAATGGGATCAGCCCTTCAGGTCATGGAGGCATGCTGGGGTCCTCACCACAAAGCCAATCGCCGCCTGGGAGCTATGGCAACATGCCACTACATGACCGTCTTGTAAGATGTTACTTCACAATCTAGATGTGCAGGTCTTCAGGACAGTATAGACCTTTGGTCTTGAATCCTTTTTCCAGTCTTGTAATCACTAGTGATTAATTATAGCTAAACTGTGAATTATAGCTAATTGGCCACCATCCATACCTACTAGTGATTATAAAATCCAAAACCGAAACTGGCATAGAAAAGAAAAATCCTTAATGAGAAGCTTAAAATCATTTTAAATCAAATTGTGAAGGACTATTGACACAATGGGAATCTTCTTTGGCCATGAAGGCCTCAAAACTGATCAGTCATGTTCCTTGACCATGATTGTCTTTACCTCATCTATCAGAATGGCTTATTAAATCTAGATTTCAGAAAATCTGTTGAAAAGCTATACTGAAAGTAACTCTGAACTAAGTTATGTGTTCTGTTCTGTTAAAGTCATATTCACTGTCATTTCTTTTCTTCAGAACATGCTACAAAATTCAGCACACCCCGATGCGAGCAAGCAACTTCCACCAATGTCCACTTTTCACAGAGGCAGTTACAATGGTACACTTTTTGTGTCTACTCCCCATACTGCACCAGCCAATGCTACAGACAGATCCATGGGTAAGTGTTCATGACTGGAATGTATTGATATTTTGGTTAAGTAGTACTAACCAGTCTGTGCTTGTGCTTTTGGTGTTCTGCTGGCATACTGAAATGTGATCATACTGTTCAGTACTGTAATATCTTTGTATGTGCTTTCAGGTGGTCAGGGTAACCATGTTGGAGGCTCACACACTGGAGACGCTCTTGGAAAAGCCCTGGCTTCTGTAAGAGCTTACTTGTAACATCCAGTTACAACAGCATTTCAGTATATTGTTTGTCTCAATCCTGAAAAGCGTGAATGTAGTTAAGTTACATTAAGATTAGTCAGATTTTTGTTTGCGGACAATCTAATTTGTCTCCCACTTATTACATGTTTGCAGTTATTTGACTTGATCTCATTTATTCGGCCTGTTCACGATTGCTTTACACAGTCATTAGGTTTTACAATCACATTTTGTCACGATATACAATATGTTGTGAATTGGGTGCATTTTCATTGGTCGGGGTTTCATTAGTGCTTTGTTTATATTTTTACTCCTTCGTTTGCTTTATTATTTTTTTAAGATTTGCTTTATTAACTATGCATAATCTTGTGTATCTGTAGATGTTTATGTATCATTTTTTCTTAGTATGGTGCAATGTTGGCTGCAATGTAAAGATAGCTTTTGGCTAAACAACCAGTTTGGCCACATTAGCTCTTACTAGATGCATGCATTTGCATTTAATCACCAGTCAAAATGTAATAATTGCAACTGGCCTACATGTATGTGAACCCTTTTTTTCTGGCCTATATGTTATAAGGGGACTACAAATTCTCAGTGGTAAAAAGTGCAGGATTGATGATGTAATTTACTTTATGACATTTTCACCTAAGACTGAAGCGTTGAAAAAAAAAAGCTTCCCAGTGATGACAAGTTGTGCTTTTAAAATGATGCATGTGCTGTCACACTGAAATCACCCTGTTTCACACAACCCCCTCCCTGCTTCTTCTTAAACGCCATTCTCTCTGTCCCTCTCTCTGCGCTAGATTTATTCCCCTGATCACTCGAGTAGCAGTTTTCCATCCAGCTCCTCGACTCCAGGGAGATCTCCATCACCTCTGGTTGCTTCCACAGTCTCAGCAGGTAAAATGCATCGAGGGGGTGAACTTCATATAGGCCACGTTTCATAAAGTGTCAAATTAAAAAAATATAATGAGAAACTTTCAAATTAGGAACATGCACTTCAAAGATATACCATCTTAATCTATTCATTTATTTCCTTTAGGGCCCAACCAATGGCCTCGGTCAACTGGACAGCCATCACTGCCGTCCGGTTATGATAACCCCTTGCAGTCCCTGGTAAAGGCCTCTGAAAACATCTTTCAAATGAGAAATTCTGTAACATGTTTCAGATCTCTCCTAACTCAGATCTGTTCTCTCCAATTTCTGGATTTCAGATTGAAGATAGGCTGGACAGACTAGACGATGCCATTCATGTCCTACGAAGCCATGCAGTGGGTGGGACAAATTTCCATCTGAACAATGACCTGCGGAGCCTACTGGGTCAGACGCAACACGGACCAATCACAATAAGGCCTAACTACCCCATCTCAGGACCTGCGACAAACGGATTACCAGCAGATGTAAGGGCTCCTTATCTCCTAAATTAGCCACTGTGTGCAGACACTGCAAAACCACATGTAAAAAGATAACATATATATTATGAGTTTCCATATGCTGAATGGTGAGTAAATGGATTCATTTGAAGTACAGGATCCAACATCTGCAACACAGATGTTAGAGCATTACAGAACACTAATAAACAGCTGATGTTCAGTGAACCTACAAATATTACAAAGAGAGACAGAGAGAGAGAGAGACAGTAAGAGAGACAGAATAGACAGAGAATTAAAATGAATGAGAAGGACAGATGTGGGCAAATGATATATACACTTTATGGACAAAAGTTTTTGGACGCCTGACCATTAAACTACTAGGACTTTATTAACATTGCATTCAAATACATAGACTATAAAATGGAAGGTTATGTGGGAATTTGTGCCCATTCATTCTGTAGAACATTTATGAGGTCAGGCACTGGTGTGGGACGAGAAGGCCTGGATCACAACCTCCGTTCCAGTTCATCCAAAAGGTGTTGGATGGGGTTGATGTCAGGGTTCTGTGTGGCCAGTCAAGTTCTTCCACACTGAACTTCTTTATGGAGCTTGCTTTGCGCACTGGGATAGTCATGCTGGACTAGAAAAGATTCTTCCCAAAACTGTGTCCACAAAGTTGGAAGCATGTTGTCCAAAATGTCTTTGTGAGTTGAAGTGTTAAGCTTAGCCCAAAGCCTGAATACCTCATGTGTCCCAATACTTTTGTCCATTGTGTGTATGGATGACCAGACTAAAGTCAATGTGAATGGAGTGCTGTAGACTAAAGGTGGATATATTTAAATTATTGACAGGGCAGTGTATGTGAAACATTTTCTCTCTTTAAAATGAAGAACTGGGGGCATATATGACTGAATATGTTTTTGAGATTGATGTCCTACTTGTTTGTGTTCACAGGTGTCAGCTGAAGGTGAGGCTGCTCATTTGGCTGTTCACTCTTCAGCGGCTCTCACTAATCAGGAAGACAGCTTCAGAGGTCTGCCCAAGTCATCTTCTTATGCTCATTTCTCTCTTTTCATATTTCTTATTCATTTCAATGACTTAACAGTGATTTACCACCACATCATTTGTTTTAGTGATGATAAAAGTCTCATAAGAGTCTGCTTGTGTCTCTCAGCTCTGGCTGCAGGGCTGCTCTCTAACGTGTCTCCAAGCCCACTGGAGGTGAAAGTGGAGCCAGCTGATGGGGAGGAATTTAGACTTCACCAGAGCCACACCCGTCTGCATCACCCCCCTCATTCCAGCTGCCTCTCTCACCTCTCCTCCGACGGCCTGCACTCTGATGCAGACAGTGACAGCCGAGAGGCAGAAGCATCCAGTGCTGATCCCACCAACAGGTGATGTCCTCCCGTAACAGCAATTTTCATCTCTAGTTCAGATTTATAGCAGCATTTTAATAGAATTTGTGAAAAAGCATCAATGTGACAATGTAATGATGTAACTAAATTGTTATGGAGCACACACTGTGTTTGGGTGATAGTGTAACATTTTATTCAAAATACCAAGATTGGCCACTAGAGGGCAACAAGTATCTACAATAGAAACACGTACACACTACACAACAGTAAAAAAAACTTGAAAGGTCTCTTCATTCAGTTTCTAAACATTTTTGATGCTTCTCTGTCTTCTACTGAAAGTTTTGCTTTCAACTGGTGTAATCTGTTTTATCTGATAGATTGCAGATTTGATTGCAGAATAATTGCAGAACTTAAACATTATTTGAATCTCTTCTGCTATAACTTTTTTTACACTCTTTAAAATCACATTAGAAAAAGTTTTCAGAACTTTGAACTTTGAGCATTTACAGCTTACTTACAGCTTTTGCGTGTGTGTGTGTGTGTGTGTGTGTGTGTGTGTGTACACCTGCTTGGATGCGTGTGTGTTCACAGCAGCATCCATGAGGACGAGGAGTTGTCTCCGGAGCAGAAGGCCGAGCGTGAGAGGGACAGGAGGATGGCGAATAACGCCCGAGAGCGCTTGCGTGTGAGGGACATCAATGAGGCTTTCAAAGAGCTGGGCCGCATGTGCCAGCTGCACCTGAAGAGCGATAAACCTCAGACCAAACTGCTCATCCTGCACCAAGCCGTCTCTGTTATACTCAACCTAGAGCAACAGGTTCGGGGTAAGTGTTCCCTGCACCCAGGATGAATAGCTTACCTGAGACCAGTCTGCGTTCATCTGGCTGTGCAGCCTTTTTGTTTTCATGATTTGGAATCTCTTTAACTCAGACCTTATTATGCACTATGCGAATATTATTACACTATTGATATCACTTTTTTGACATAGGTTAGTATGTAAATTGTGTTGAAGTTCCTAAACTTATCGTTATTTGCTAAGCTAAGAGTGTTTCAGCCAAGGCTTATTTTAGAATCAGAACACACACACACATATATATATATATATATATATACTCAAATCAAAGCATTGGAAATGAGCTTATAAAAATTAATTATAACTGTTTTTTGTACATAGATCTACTTGTAAGAAAACAAAGTCTTAGACAAATGGGATGTTTAACACTTAACTTGCACATATTCAAAGATTTCAGTCATTACTATTAATCCTGAATTGTTGTTGATAATTAATCATTATTCTGTTACTACTACAAAAACTAATTTGGCAGTTATTCTGTTAAAAGAATGCGAAACTTAAGTTGTGAGTCCACATACGGACTCTTAGCATTTAAGAGATTTTTTTAAATTTTACAGAAGAATTTTTTTGGTGAAAAATATCAGTTTATTTTAATATCCGATGTTTGGTCTAATGCATCCTTTAACTGTATGCGTGTGTCCCCTCCAGAGCGCAACCTCAACCCAAAGACGGCATGTCTGAGGAGGAGAGAGGAGGAGAAGGTGTCGGCCCTGGCTCTGGACCCCCACTCCATGCATACGATCCTCCACACAGTGCTACCCGACCAAATCAACAGCCTGCCTGGACATCTCTGACGGAGTGGTGTGTGTACTGTCTGTATGGGTGTCTGTGCATATGTGTGTCTATCTGGGCTAATTCCATAAATGGCAGTATTTTACGATAACCAGGTATGCTTTAACAAACATACATTCCATTTTATAGCACTTTTCCTAGCCACTAGCTTGATAATTGACTTTAAACAAACATGTAAATTTGACATTGTTTATATGTACACAGTTACCTGACAAACCAGTTTGTTTTCCCCCGTCTTGGTGTGTGTGTGTGTGAAACAGCACGCAGTTCAGAGATCCTTTTCCATTCTCTAACAGTAATCTACTTTTATATGAGCTATGAGAATATACAAAGAACATGCAAATCATATACCATTTTATACCATTTTTGCTCTCATGGACCTCAGAGCAGTAGCTGTGGTTCGAAGGCTGGTTCTCTGTAAGACTTTGTCTTTGTAAATAGTACACTGTCTTTGCCAGTGGTCCATTCCTGAGAAACGGGGATTTTCATAAGATTTTCATTTTAACGACGTGTTTGGTTTCTTTATTACATGATGAAATGGAACCGAAATGCTAATATTTTGTTGTGATTTTCTACAAATACATTTTTTTACATGTAAAATGGAACAACCATTGTCTCTGTGTATAACTTCCTTCTTTAATAGGGTTTTGAAATAAAGAGTCTTATAAAACGAGCTCTAAGATCATTTTTTTATGTTACTGTGAAGTTTCAAAGAGCCGTTTACACCTGGTCACTTTCTGCATCTTGAGAACCAGGATCATATCTGGCTAAGGTCGAGCCACATAAAGTATAAACACACAAGTGCCGAGGTTCAAGGTTGCCGTATTGCCATCAGCAGTTGTGTACATGAACATAGAGCGATGAGACAGAGTTTCTCCATGGACCACGATGCAACATTTAGCAACACACACCTCCACCCGCCCAGTTTTTTTCACTTTACCTCTTCTCATCGCTTTTCACCTCGATACTAATATGTGCATGGCTCATGATGTTCATGACACAGGAGGATTACTATTCTGAACTATTCTTGACTGCCTCTTCTTGTAAACGTTGGGCAAAATTGTTACTTTCTTCTGGATGGAACAGAACAAGGAACCAAGGAACAGCGCAAGTGATTGGTTGAGGCATACAAGCCAATTTGCATATTACTCTCCACAGAGTAATCAGATTTCAGTCTGGCTGACACATTTGACTACTACAAACCGAACATGCATATAGTTAAAGTCTATTCAGGATACAGCCCAGAAACTAGTCACATGATGTGATGAGGTGGAAACGGGGACAGACATCTGAAGCTACTCAGAACAGAAGTGTTTGATTGTTGAGAGAACCCAGAAGGTTCACTCTCCATTCGCTCCGCTTTATTTGGCTAGTTAGTCCTAAATCTGAATGCCCATAAGTGCTTTGTTTGGTGTGGCATTAAAAGGGAAATTTCAGAACCAAGTCGTTAAGAAAACCATTCAGAATTGGCTGAAAGTGAAATGCATCCTTTACAGAAATCTGGAGTCAGAATAGTTCACAGTGGTGGTGACCAGAAGTGTTTATTACCTACAAAGGTACCGCAAACACAATTATTACATGAAATGGTTATGAATATTCTTCCTGATGCCTGAGACATAGTTTCTTAATCATTTTGATAAGGTTTTGGTCTAAAATCTATAGTTTAAATCAATTCATGATCGAAGACCAGAGTGATCCCCAAAGAAAACATTTTTCCATTTCACTCCATGTAGGTCCTCTTGCCATTTTAAATAAAACAGATTGTGTTCAGCCTAGGTTTGTGCTGTAGGTGTTCTTTACACAATTGTAAAGAAACATCAGTAAAGTTTTCACCTCAAACCACTCCATTTACTTTTGTTTACACCTTAACATTTGATTCATTCAGAACTTTTGAAACCTTTGTGGAATCCCCCTTTAATGCTACACTGAAATATTTGCTGTTTTAACTTAGAAAAGTTAATAACCTGGTTGGCTTAACATAGTTGGTTAACAGAAAAAGGCAACCATGCGACTTACACTATATGGACAAAAGTACTGGAACCATTACACTAACAGTGACTTTAATGACACTAAATACAAATACATACATAGGCATAGTGGGGGCCATGTCAAGTTCTCCCACACCAAACCCATCCAACCATGTTTTTATGGGCCTTGCTTTGTGGACTGGGGCACAGTCAACCAGAATAGAAAAGGTTCTTCCCCAAACTGTGTCCACAAAGTTGGAAGCATGGCGTTGTCCAAAATGTATTGATATTCTGAAGCATCAAAATTACTGCCCTTCACTGGAAGTAAGGGACCTAGCCCCAAACCTGGAACATTTGTTCATATAGGCTACTGTACCGTTCTCTGTCGTTTTTTTCTACAGGACGCAGCTTGTTCTGATCAAATCGTGCGTCATGAAAATGGGCACGAGGGTTCGAGAGCTTAGGTGGAATGTTCTAGAAAGGCGGACCGTTAGTTTTCGAAATCCTGCTAACGTTCCACATGGAGTCCGAGCTCCGCACGCGCCTCCTGCCGACCAACCGAGGCTCAGTGGAACTTGTAGGAGTGTCATCAGTCCTGCAGGACTCACTCCCATAGACGGGGCTCAGACTCTCTCACAGGACTGAACCCGCTACCCCGCCGTGCGGGCGTGTTTGTAAAAGAGAGAGAGAAACAGAGAGAGAGAGGGAGAACTTAAGATGAAAAGCCACCTTTAAACCCCGGCTGAGAGAAATGCCGCCTCGACCATGAAGCATAAGTGAAGGTTGGTAAGTTAACTTCTACGTACGTTTCGTTTCGCTAAATTTGCTGAACAGTCGGAAGAAGTCGGAAGTTTAATGATGATAAGCTGCAAAAGGGGTCTGAAATATAACCCAAGGGAAGTGACTGTGGACGTGTGTGTTTGTGAAATACTGAGTCATCGAAATTTTTCATTTTTCTCATGTCACCCGCACCTCCTGCAAGCTTTGTGTAATGTAACCCACCTGAATCAGGCAGTGGGTTATATAACAGTAGGACATGTCGTGTAGGTCATTTTACAACAGGTGTATTTGACGGAGGACGTGAAAGAGGTATGTCACGTTTTTATTAGCTGTTTAAGGTTAGGCTGGAGATAATATGTCAACAACGTGAGACGATCTTATATGTCTAATACTCATTATTTCCCATTTTATTTTTAAAAATACTGTACATCTTATAAAAATCTAAATATAGTCTTATTCTCAAGCCATTCTCTTTTTTCTTTGACAAACCAGTTCAGTACTGCTGAAGCCTGAAGCTGTACAATACAATAGCTCACTATTAACGTACAAGAGCATGTGTTGTCATAGTAGACCTCAGAGCTGGAGCAGGGCTTGATTTCTTCTAGTCTCGTTTAGGCGTAAGTGCAGCTGGAGGACTGCACTATTGTTCCACAAGATGATGTAAAACGTGGTCATTGGTTGCTATTGTTCAGCACCAGCCGGGTTGGAAACACAGATACACAGAAGGCAATTTAAAACTGTGCCTATTCATTGTTTTTCAGCATCTCTTGTATTGTGGAAGACCTCACACACCATCTTAAGATAGAATGCATGGAAATGGTGAGCCTCAGGGTGGCCACCTGCATCAGAGTGGTAACCGATATGACCAGTCATCTCAGGCTGGTGGACCAGGGTCCTTTGGAGTAAGGGTACAGGTACAAGGTATACAGGGCCGTCCGTATGTGGTTCTAAATGGGCAGGGTAGGCCCTCACAACCTCCTGCCTACCCAGATGTCTTCTATATGGATCAGCCCCACCAGCAGTATGTTTCAACCATGAATGGCCGAGGATCCAGCATCTCAAGCCCTCTAATGGATCACAGACCAATTAGGCAGATTCAGACAGCTTCTCCTGAGGTTTCAGTGTCAGCTAAAAACCCAGGTTCTCCCTTGCTAAACTACCAGAGACACCCCGAACTCCTCCAACCTTATGATCCCAGCAGCAATAGTTTGGAACTGCAGGGATTTCACCACCGTAGTATGGCAGACTCTGATTTAAACCAAGGTAGCACAAATTCCCCACCTGTTTATGCTTCTCATGTAATGGTGAAGAGAGCCAGGATCCCCGTGCCTGGGACAGGAAGGAAAAGACCCCAGGAAAAAGACCAGCTTGATTCTGGAGCACCAGCTGCAGAGAGCGTACCCTGCCGCCCATCGCACATCGTCTGTAGGCTTTCCGTACCGGACACTAGCTATGACCACCGATGGTCCTCACAAAGAATGGGTAGGGCCAGACACAGAAATCAAATTAGTTTTGAGGAGAAGAGACGATCACGGAGTGTTGAAGCATCCAGTTCTGGTGACTCTTTTAGGACAAGCCCAGTATCTGCAGGAGTAGAAGCAGGTGCTGCGCCAGTCTCAGCTAGGAAAGACACCCTGCGAAGGCAAAAGACAGAAGAGAGTATATATGAGGCCGATATAAGATCTCTTACTGCCGCCCAGTTTGAAGAACAGCAGAAGGAAATGCTGAAGCCATCAAGTTCAGGAAGAGTTACTTCTAGATTGGATAGGAAAAATCTCTGTAAATCCTTTCAACAGAGCGGTGAACCCTCCAGCCCAGAAAGGGAAGCCCAGGTAACATACTGTTTGCTTTAATCGCACTGTAATGATCCCACTGTCTGTGTAAGTGAAACACTTCCAGTGTCTGTAAAGTTAAAGGGCCAATATCACGACTAACCAGAATTTAATACTGTATGACAACACTGTTAGTATCAAAATGCACTGTTTATTCCCCCCATCCACACAGAAATTAAGTTTCAAAAACAGTCCCTTTTAAATTTACCGGTTCTGTGATGTCACCCTTACAGCTGTACAGTAATCTCAGTACTCGTTTTGAATGCTAGAACAGTGTACATTATTAGATTGAAATATGCATTCATGTTTTAAATTTTGCACAAAGCAGGTATATAGTAAATTTAGAAGGCTATTTGTAGAATATTCTGTAAAACAAGCCCTTATGTGCATTTTTATATGTTTCTGAGAAAGGTTACTCCTGATATTTTGAAAGGACAGCGAGAGCTTCTAGACCAGCCAGATGAAGATGCAACTAAACTGGTGCTGTTCAACTACCTCAAAGAGGGGTAAGAACATCAAAAATCACATTAGTCAATGCAGTCCGATTTAAGAGATAGATCTTGCGATGAACTGGTGGGGTTATTTTGTGAAAATCCCCTTCCGCTAAGCTTTAAAGCCTGATCTTGATCTTTTGATGATGAAAGTTGTGGAGAGCTGTGCTCTTCTATAATCCTCTGATAACGTGATGTTATTTCAGCTGGCTGGACTCAAAAGTCCCAGGCTTCGGAATGCAGCAGTTTCGAGCCCAAGTCAAAAAATCCCATATTAGCAGTTAAACTCCTTGAGATAATTCATATTGGACAAGTGTGAAAGAAGCCTGTAAACAACTTTCTAATAAAAAGGCAAGCTGTATTGATTCATTTGGTAGGAAATGTTTGATTTCAGTTCTTAAATTATGGCTACTGCTACGGTGCAAGTTCTCTAAAGCACAAACAGGCTAATACAAGGGGTGGGCTTATAGGCTAAGTATTATGTGTAGTAATAGATCTTTGTTTTAATGCTTAGCCATGTATTTGAACACTGGTCTGCAGGAGTGGTGAGGGTGATGAGGTCATCAAGCAGAAGGTGAATCTGCTGTTTGAGAAGATCCAGATGTTGAGGTCGTGTGCTGTCCAGAATGTGGAGGAGGTGAGGGCTGATGCTGTCACTGGTAGATCAGTACTAAGGATTTCTTTATCCTGTAAAAACAGCAAGTATACAAGAGAATTAGAAGGAAGCATAATTGTATTCATGTTTTTGGGTTTCGGGACTGTTTTTTCTTTTTTAATCAGAAAGAATTACTCTTAAGTTCTAGTGAAAACATTGTGTATCACAAACAAAAAAATTTTGTCTGTCTGGGTAAACAACTGTCATTAACTTGTGTTTAATATTTAGCTCTCTGACTCGGCGGCTGAAGTAAAAGAGCTCCAGGACAGGAAGTCTTCGCTGGAGAATGAGGTCACACAGCTCAAGCAGCAACTGGAGGAGGAAATGAAGGTTATATGACATGTTAAAGGCATTCAACAATAATAAAAGTATTCACCTGTAGTGAAGTCTGCTCGCTTGAAGCAAATTCTAACCATTGTGGAGTTTTGTCATATCACTAAATGTATTTTGAGACACAGTTTATGTATAGGAACAAAGTACCATAATTAAAAATGTATGCTTGTCTACTCAGAACACAGAGAGCCTGTCAGAGACGAGTAAGAAGGACTCAGAGGAGCTGAAAAGGTTGCAGGATGAGTTAAGAAGAGGTGAACAGGAGCAAGTGTCACTCCGCCAGAGACTCACTGATATGGAGAAAGATCTTCAAGTGTCACTGGACAAGTAAGCCATTTTCATCCAGACAATTTCTCTAGATCCAAGTTTAAATTTTTGAGGAAGCGTTTTTACTGATTGACAGTGATTGCATGTTTCATGAAACACTAGAGTGCTCTATATATCTTGAGTCTTGGGAACATATGACTATTCCTCATAAAGTTCTGTGCTGTTGTTTTTTTTTGGGGGGTTAGACTCCTGCAGATGAAGAGGGAGAGAGAGCAAAGCCGGGCAGACGCTAAATGTCTGCAGCAGCAGCTCTCAGACATGCACGATGAACTAGACAGCACTAAGGACACAGAGCAAGGGGAGAGAGAGACCATTCTGCAGGTGAGGCCACTTATCAGACTTTATTTGCTAAAAAATCCTAAATTAGTTCATCTGCTTCTGTTACTTTTGGCCTTTTGAAAATGTTCTGTTTAAATTTAAAGATGATATTACTTTCATTTAAGAGGCCCTGTCTTTTGCGTACGCCGCTCTGTCTGTCTCACTCTCAGGAGTTAGCGAATTTACGGATAGAGTTCCAGGAGTTGCAGCAGGTGCAAGAGGAGCAGGAAGATCTGCTGCGCTGGAAGGAGAGAGAGCTCACTGCCCTAAAGGGGGTACTAGAAGAAGAGATCTCAGCCCATGCTAAGGATATGGAAACACTGAAGGAGCAACAGAAAGAGGAGGTGCAGAAGCTTCTGAAGGCCATAGAAGAGGCTAAAGAGGCAAGTGGAAACATCTAAACAACAGAAAGTTTTATTTAATTATATTTAAAGCATAAGTGTTTGTTAAATGTAGCATATTGGACAAATAAATCATATAAAAAAGTAATGTCACAACAAGCAAGTGAACATATCCTCTACCAGGAACTTAAACATGACAATTTTTTGTTCATAATTTCTATGCATTTGCTGAGTTTGACATTGAAACAATATATATAAAACATGAAATATAAAAATTTTACACCGGCTGCATTTTTTCCAATAGGTTTACATTAGCAAACGAATATGAATTGTCCACTAACAGGTCATATTTAAATTTTTTCACTGTGAAAAATTTATTTTATACAAATGAAAAATGTATAAAATTGATTTTCTTCAATGTGTGTTGCAGAAATTACATTTAAATTATATGTTTACATTTTGTTCACAAGCATATTCTAACTTTGAGCTTGTTCACTCGATCCTAATTCATGGTCACTCTGGTCCAGAATTCACTATTTACATCAGCACTGCCTTAAAGCTTGTTTCTTAAGATACCACTCCTTACTCAAAGTGTCAGGAAGAGAACATTTCTGGCTCCTGCTTTGTGGCACTTCATGAGTAACATAGCTTTCTCTTTCTTCTAGGACATGGTAGCTCTGAGTGAGAAGAAATCCGAGGTGGAGGCGGAGCAGGGAGCGAGCAGGGCCCAGATGCAAGAGCTTGCCTTGGCTAAAGAACTCCTGCTCAGCCAGGTTCACAGTCTAGAGACCCAAATCACTACTCTTAACAACATCATACAACAGGCCAAGAACCAAGAGAATCAACTCAGAGAACGCCTGGACAAGCTGATGGTGAGAGAGAAGAGAGGAAATGTAAAAAAGGGAGGGGGAGGAGAGGCAAAGACAGATGAGAGGAGCAGATTACTATAATGACTATTAATCAAATATTAATTACTATGAAACCATTAATGTAGTTATGAAATTAAAGAACCGAAGGCCTTTAGTTACATGTCTTTGGGGTTTAGGACGTTATCTGAAATTTCCCTTTCACCATGTATTTTCAAATGCTGTTTTTGGTTATTTTTCCTTTTTTATTGTTTCCTTTCTTTTATTTGTATAATTAAAATGTCTAATATGTTAACATTGATGTGGAAACTAGGAGGAAAAACTGATGCTTGAGGAAGAGTTATCAGAAGTGAGACAGCATGAAGAGGACATGTGTGGTGCAAACAGAGCTCTGACCAGACACCTGGAGGACACACAGGTCAGACATACTTGCAGAGGTCGAATGTGCATGACATAATCATTAACCTATGGTAACATAAAATATTGACAAAAAATTCAAGCAAATGTAAATTAAAATAGTTACTTAATGTTAATGTGAATATTTACTAGAAATATAGCATTTCAGTGCATACTGTGATCACAGCAGAAGTTTTATAAGTGATCAGTGGGGTCCAAAGTGCAAATTGACAAAGTAGCAAGAGTAGAAGAGGTGAATTTCATAATTACTACATGAGGATTTAAACACAAAATGAATTCTGGAGATAGGCCAAACCATGTCAGTGGAACAGAGGAAAACACGTTAAAGCTTGTTGTAATGGCATCATATGGTAATAGTTGATGCAGTTGAACTATTACCCAAAAAGAACTTTATGCCCACCTCATATCAGGGCCACCATCAAGGGGCACAAATCTCTTATTACGTGTCAAACGTGGGGCTATAAGCATGGCAGGTTTCACATGGATTAGTGAATTCTTACTTTATTAAATTGTTGACCAAAAATATGTGAAGAAAATTATTAAAAACTTTGACAAACATGTCAGTCCTAAAATATTCAAATTTATTCAATCATAAGTGAGTATATCTTACAGTTGGACAGTGCTCTAAATGAACAATCATATTAACCTGATGACTGTGAATAAACTTGTATTGTGCTCTGGGTTTCTTCTGTATACTCCCATATTCTCGTGTGATCATCCATCCGGTATTCACTCGTCCTGTTTGTAGATTGAGCTAACCAAGATTAACTGTGAGCACCGGCAACTGAAGGAGCGACTGAAGGAGGAGGTGAGACAAGTGGAGGAGCTCCGAAGCATCAAGAGGGCGCTCGAAGAGGAGAGGAGGAAGCAAGACAGAACGTTTGGGATACTACAGGAAGAGGTGAAATGAAGTGATGTGCAAAATAGAGAGATACA
Source organism: Hemigrammopetersius urotaenia (assembly GCA_037974485.1). Classification (NCBI taxonomy): domain Eukaryota; kingdom Metazoa; phylum Chordata; class Actinopteri; order Characiformes; family Alestidae; genus Hemigrammopetersius; species Hemigrammopetersius urotaenia. The sequence goes on along the minus strand of JBBPDC010000129.1, from coordinate 12,884,464 downwards.
GCTTTTAGTTAGAGATAAATATTGGCAACCTTGGTAAAAAGAAAAAAGTAATGACAGAATATCTGTGGCTGAATAGGTCAGTCTCACACTGAAACGTTGGCGGTAGCTCAGTGGGTAGGATACTTGTCTCCCGACCAAGAGGTCACGGGTTCGAATCCTACCTCCAGTATACCACCACTGGGTCCCTGAGCAAGACCCTTAACCCCAAGTTGCTCCAGGGGGACTGTCCTCTGTAGCTACGGAATGGAAGTTGGATAAATTTAGTTGGATAAAAGCGTCTGATAAATGCCGTAAATGAAACATGACACATTTATTTGAAGTAAGTTAAGCCTAAAACCCCAATAATTTTTAACAAAACTATGCACCCTATTTATTTTTGTTTGCCAGTTTAGTAGCAATGTTATTTTTCAAATTCTCTGACAACTCCCCAGTACAGAATCTCTCTAGAACCTCCAGAGTCCTTGGTTCTTTCCTTTAGACTCTCCTCTTCTGCTTCCCCACAGGTTTTCAAAAGGGATTAAGTCAGATGACTGTTAAAACCTCATTTTTGTGGTCATTGATCAATTTTTGCGTGGTTTGGAAATATGCTTTAGATCATTGTCCTGCTGAAAGATGCCAATATGACCCATGCTTAGCTTTTGGCAGATTTTTGTTTAAAATTTACTGCCTCTTCATGGAGTCTATGATGCCATCTAAACCTGTATTAACATAATTCCCAGAGCCTTTGGAGGAAAAAAAATAATTGGAGTTACCTGGACAAACCTTTGTCTTATTTGATTTGTGATGTCCATCTTCCCCATGCTGTTGAATGACTTTGAGGGAATGCATGAAAAGTTGAAATTGCTACATGCTACGTTTACATTTTGTTCTCAAGAATTTCTTGATGCACCAATCACTTAAAAATCTGGAGGGTTAGATTTCTCTTATTTTCAACGTGAGATTGAGTTAATCAACCTCAAAGATTTTCAGAATGCTTTTTTGTGTAACTTTTGTTATTTTTAAACATCTGTTGTATTTAATACTACTTACGGTTATTCTCTACTATGATTCCAATTTAAAAATGTAAAACACAGACACACATACATTAAAATGTATGACAAATGTCTGTAAAACTGTCCTAATTCAGATGTTTCGAGAAAGGTTTAATTACATTTTAATTTACTACATTATGAATTTGTAAAGGAAGAAAAAGTATATAGCGCCATCCCATCTCTCTTATCTCTCTTTCTCTCTCTCTTCCCCTCTGTAGATGAATGCAGTACTAATGGCTTCAGAAAGAGAAACTCAAAGATTGCAGGATCAAGTGGATGAAGCCAGAGATCAGAGCCTGAAGGAGTTAAGTGTGTTACGTACAGAGCTACAAAACACACAGACTGAGCTGGAGAAACACGAACGCGCTGCACAAGAATGTCAAAAAGAGGTGCTTGAAGAATTCACACACACACACACTCACGCGTGCACACACACACGTGCGTCCACATCGTCGGGTGTGGTCGGACAATAGACATATGGTACCAATTACTGGCCCTAGGAGTAAAAATACAGGATTACTGCCAAAAAAAAAGCAGTAGAGTAAGAGAAGTGGGTCTGTGCATGAGGATTCTGTTTGTTTTAATAGACATTAACAAGCTTGTTTACTGAATGCTTCATAATAATTATTTCATGTGACTAAGAACTTACTAATAGTATCTGAGCTAACAGTGATTTACGGAAATATTACTCATATTACTTCGTTTGTTGTATTCTATGTTTTTTTGTTTCTTAGTGCAATATGTCTCAGCCCAATGTGCTGTTAAAACAATTATTTGGGACAGTACTTTACTTGAATAAGGATACTTACAAAAGTATTCAGTTTAAAGTACAAATTGCCAAAGAATGATGTTTGTAATGCTCAAGTACATACGATTTCTCTCTTTTGTCTTGAATAGTGCCAACATATATTTTGCATGCATTTAAATGTGAATAATTGTTTATTTTAACTAAATCATTTTACTCCCTACCGTCACTTCTACTTAAAAACTTTATACTGTGCCCATACTTTCACTTTAATACATTCTGTACACCCTGTACAATATTCTGTACAATGACACCCTGGTTGTCATTGTGTGTATGTGTGTGTGCAGCTGTGTGAGCTGGAAGCTGAGTTGACTCAGCGTGAGAGGGAGTTGGAGCAGGCGGAGTTAAAGTGTAAGCAGTTGGATAAACGAGTGGAGGAGCTTCAGGAGAGCAGCAAAGCCACACAAGATGACCGAGACAGACATGTCAAACTCATGGAGGTACTCACACTCACACAAATTCACTCCCACAAACACAGTTCGGTGTTACTATATTTGTGAAGACTCGTATGATGCTTTAACTGAAAAGTTATACACCTACCTTTAACCTTACATTCACCCTCAGTAACTAAAAGGCAGTCTTTTCACTCTTTAATTTTTTCTTCCCAAATAAGTAAAAAAAAAAACCAGCATGTTTATTTGAGGATCAGCAAAATGCAATTTCTGTAGATTTGTTTATGCTTTCCTACCCTCAGAAAAAACTAAACACAGGGACATATACACATACCCTCACACTCATCATGTTGTCACCTGAAGGCAAAATAAAGCGAAATACAATAGAAGCAGTTACCTCATTCAAGCAATGCACAAAAGGTCAAAGAACAGTAAGGTTTATGTTATGTATATATAAAATCACCTCCAGTTAATTTTAGTGACACAATGTTATGGATGGCCTAGTGGTTAGGGCGTTGGCCCTGCAATCAGAAGATAATGGGTTCGAATCCTAACTGCTGAGGTACCCTTGAGCAAGGTATCACCCCACACACTGCTCCCCAGACACCCCTCGTTGGCCATTGATGAATGGGTTAAAATGCAGTTATAGAATTTCACATTGTGCTGTGGTGTGACTATAAGGGTTAATAAATGAATTTAAATTATTTTAAAATGTTTACTATTCATTTTGTTTTAAACCGTTTAAAACGTTTGTGAACCATGGTTACGTGTGTGTAGGCACGGGTGGCTCATCTGCAGGATGCTCTGTCTGAGGAGCGCAGCAGTGGAGACGCGCTGATGCAGAAAATGGAGAGAGTCAGAGAACAGGTGTGTACTCAGCTAGTGGGTTCTTGCACATAACTTAATCACTAATCAACACATCACTTATACATCACACAATGTTTTTCATTATTCACTGATCTGGTGATGATATGGCAGAATAGTGTACTAAAGGAAAACCTTTAATGGATTTTTTCCTACATTTAATGCTGTTTTTTTATCTCTTGCTCCCCCCCATTTTCCTGCCTAATTTTAATATTTTAAACAGTTTAAAACTATAAAAGTTTTAAAGTAAAGTCTACAGCAATAATATGGTAAAATAATGAAGTTACAATGTTAAACACTGTCACTATTAAGTTCCCTTGTGAGGAATTTGAGATTTTATCTTCTGGTTAATGCTAGTTGGGTTTGGACAGATTTTTTTTTTTATGGGGGTAAGTGCTGGGTTTGGATTCTAACCTTATAGTTAAATTTCCAGCCTGTGCAAAGCTCTGCTGTGCTAGACATAAGTTGGTCCACCTCATCAGGCTTCAGTATCAGCATAACTCATGAAGTATTCTTTATGAGTGTCCATGAGCAGAGACAGCAGAAAAAAACACTGTACACTTCCTTAAGACAACGTGGATGAGCATAAGCTTAACCTTGTGAAGGGCTCCTCTGACAACAAGTGTTTGCTTTCAGTAAGAAAAGCCTACTGTCAGCAAATAAACTCGGAAATACTGGTTTGAAAAGCAACACACACACTCACCCAGCAGCTCACATATGATTGGATAGGTTAATTACACAACAGATTAAAAGGCTTGGAACCACATTTTCTTCACTGTTTAAACTAAAAATGTACTGATAAATTTTCAAAACAGGACTTTCATTCGTAAATCTTAGTTTTTATGATGTCTTGAAATCAACCCATTGTTCAGCCTGCAGCAGTTTAGCCCCACCCAGTCTACCCCTATAACATGTTGCCAACAACACTGGGAGGGTGAAGGCCAGTGCATGCTTCCTCTGAGTCGCTTAAAGTCAACCACCACATCTTTCCAAAGTGCTGCTAACACAGCACAATTGGACAACCCAACATTCTTGGTGGGAAAATTATTCTACTAATTCTGTCAGCTAAGAGATGCCCATGTTAGCTAGCATCGCACTGAATAATGGAAGGAGAAGGACCTCTGTCCAGCCCACCTGAAGAGAGCGAGCAAAATGTGCTGTCTAAGATTCATGGTTTAATATCAATTCTAGGAGGTAAGAAAGTGGTCCTATAAAAATGAATTATAACTATTTTACATAAAACCACATTAAGGTGATCTTAGAGGTGGATGTTTCTCCTTTATGTTCATATCCATGCTCCTCTTCTTCTCTTTTGCTCTCACTCTCCTTCTGTCTTGCCTGATTCTACCAGACAGGCAGGACAGTGGTAAGTAAGTGTGCTAATTGCTATCTGATATGAGTTCAGCTGCTAATGCACTCAAAGCCTCTGACCCCCTTTAGGCCCCATCTAACAAAGTAGCGGCTACAGCTATTTTTGGTAACCATTGAGTGTTGGCCTACAACGAAAGCTCTTCGGTTTAAATCTGAATGAAGCTGAAAGAATAGAGCATTGCCCGTACTTATTACAAAGCAAGCTAGTGGGGTGTGTTGCAAGAGATTGATAAATGAATTGGTGTGTAATGGGTTGTCATTCTTTCCCTTAGCAGCAAAAAAATCCCCTTTTCTGTTCACAGTTGAAACTGCACTAGCACTCACTGTTACTGCTTACACAAGTGTGTGGCTATGTGTGTATGTTTACCCCCGACAGGTAGAGCAGGTAAGAGCAGAGCTGCTGCAGGAACGAGCTGCCAGGCAGGATCTTGAGTGTGACAAGATAAGTTTGGAGAGACAGGTAATGATCCTAATTAAGTTAATGTATGAAACATGCTAAATGTAGATTATACATTGGCCACGTCTGATCCTTTATCCATTATTTGTATTTAGTTCCTCACAAAAGGGTCAAAGAGATTTTCAGCACTCGTTCTGATAACTGGACTTATTGAATAAAAAACTGGCCTCAAAAGCCTGTTCTTTCACAATTCTGCTTTTTACAAGTTATTTTATTATTTTCATCCTTGTCTAGAATAAGGACCTGAAGAGTCGAGTATCACACCTAGAGGGTTCTCAGAGATCAGGTCAAGACGGTCTTGTGTCCAAACTGGAGTTTCGTATTCAAGAGTTGGAGGAGAGACTTCTGGAAGAGGAGAGGTGCTGGATCATAAACTAAAGTCTACAGATATGCCAGTGATTCTTACACCTAATATAGTTCAAATGCATTTTCTCCAATTAAAAGTTAACAGTAGATGTTTTGATAAGCTATTGGTTTGTGATAATTTGCATATGAATTAGCAAAATTAGATGACTTTCATGTGTTCAGCCCTGTAGAAAAAGCAGATGAGCAGCAGATACACACCAATCAACTATAACATTAAAACCACTTGCCTAATATTGTGTACTTGCTCCCTTGTGCCACCAAAACATCTCTTAACTGTTAAGCTATGGACTCCACAAGAACGCAGAATGTGTGCTGTGATATCTGGCACCAAGTCATTAGCAATAAATCCTTGAAGTCCTGTAAGTTATGAGGTGGGGCCTCCATGGACCCAATTAATTTGTCCAGCACATCCCACACATGCTCGATCAGATTGAGATTTGATCTTATTCCTCATGAATGCCAGGACGCCCATAGTGCGTACTGGTGCCATCTCTTCTCCAGGTAACATAAATATCTGGTTGTCCATGTGATGTAAAAGAAAGAGTGATTTATTAGACCAGGCCACCTTCTTCCATTGCTCCAGGGTCCAGTTCTGATGTTCACATGCTCCTAGTATGTGCTTTTGGTGGTGGACAGGGTTCAGCAGGGACACTTTGATCAGTGTGTAACTATGCAACCCCATAGTGATGCTGTGATGCACTGTGTTCTGACACCCTTCTGTCATAGCCAGCATGTTGTGCTACTAACTTTTTCAGCATGTTGTGCTACTTAAGCCCTTCTGTGGGAATACACCAGACGGTTTAGCCTTCCCTCGCCACGCACATCAGTGAGCCTTCAACAACCATGACCCTGTTGCAGATCCACTGATTCTCCCTTCATGAACCTGGTTTTGATAGATACGATCCATTGCATACTGAGAACACCCCACAAAACCTCCTGTTTTAGAGATGTGCTGGCCAAGCTGTCTCTCCATCACAGTATTGCCTTTATCAGAGATTTGATGCCTGCCTGCTTTCTGCCCACACCCCACCCTTTGACAAAAAGCATTATAACAAGATAATCTGTTATTCTCTTCAACTGTCATTGGTTTTAATGTTTGATGTGGTTGATCAGTGTATCGCATCTCTTTTAATCAGAGCCAGAAAAGTAGTCGTGTGAGGAATTCAGTGTGTTCTCATGTATGTATATTTCCTATTTTACGAGCAGAGACAGTAACACTCTGCAGCAGGCAAACCGTAAACTGGAGAGAAAGATTAAGGAGATGACCATGCAGGTGAACGATGAGCAGCTTTCTCTGCAGAACCAGAGAGACCAGGTGAGGGCCTGTAATATTTCTACCTGGGTTATGGTGCACACCCTATTTATTATGCCTAGATAAAAGCATATAAGCCAAAATTTAACATTGTGAAAAAACATTTTTTGCTTGATCTTTACTGCTAACCGGAAATGTGGGGAATTTTAGAATCAGTTCTGATGAACTGAATATTACAAAAGTCAGAATAGCAAATCTGTAGTAAGCCAAGCGTTTTTAGCAGTGCTTTTAAAATGCTTTGCTTTTTTTAAGTTGACTCTGCGACTGAAGACACTGAAGAGGCAGCTGGACGAGGCAGAGGAGGAGATAGAGAGACTCGAGCATAGCAAGAAAAAGTTCCAGAGAGAACTGGATGAACAGCAAGAGATCAGTGAGCAGCTTCAGAGCCAGCTAACAGCGCTGCAGACTGAGCTCAGGTGAAGTATCAACACATACATACATGAGATAGTAAAGAACTTAATAGATGTTTTGGTCCATTCCCTGTTTTTTATCATTAATTATTATATTATAAATGAATTTAATCGGTGTACACACCAATGAACCATGATTCTTCAGGGCAGTAATAATTGCATGTACTGATCTGTGTGTTTCCTTCTTTTAGGCGTAAGAAGAAGCCACTTCTGAAGAGTCTGGATGAAGACGAAGATGAGGATGACGAGGGGGAAGAAGGGAATGTGAGCTCAGGCTGAAAGACTGAAGAACATTTAAGAATGGAATAATTATTACTTAGCAATACTAATAAGAGATATTGTCTTGCCATTTACAAACAATTTACAAACACTTATCACATTTACTTAATTATGTATTCCTGTAGCATCATTACACGTACGAACTGTGAGACTTCCTTTGACTAACCAGCATGTAACAAGTGTGATATTCTGCCCCCTTCTGGTAATATAAAGGAAGGGCATTGCCTCAAGCATATTGCTTAATTTGAGTATTGATACTACCTAAAGCGACATTAACTAAACTCAGGGAATTTTATTTTATTTTAGTTCAATAATTGTAGTGTTTCAATATATATATATCATATTTGGCTTTCATCAGGCCATGCATACCATGTGACAACTGAATATCATTTGTGCTTTCAAATAAAGAAGAATATACAAATTTATCAATCGATTTTGGTCTGCTGGTTTCATGAAAACTACACCCCATACCCCGTATCTAAGATTTACAAATCTCATTTGTTAAGAAATTATTACCATGCGTCAGTGATGCTGCCAACCAAATGTACAGGTCACCAGACCTGCATATGTTTAATGGCTGTGTTTGAATATCATGGTCTTAGTCTGAGTATAATCCAATAGTTAGTGGTGTCTGGATCCAGTCCCATTGGCCTACCATTCAATAGGATGAGAGGAGGTAGCTCTTACAGATCAATGGCCCATGCTAGGACTGCTCGGCCGTACAGACTTGGGCGGGGGTGCTGTTAATGTTGAGCTTAGACCTACTAGGACAGTTTGAGTTTGACTGGACCTGAGAGGAGTGTGTGTGTGTATGTGTGCATGATCTTGTGGGAAAGTGAGCAAGAGAGAACCATGAAGCAACACTGCGTTCTTAAACATGGCATTTTTAAAGAGTTCTTGGCGGAGTTTCTTGGGACATTTGTGCTGGTGGTAAGTGCATGGACTTCTCGATGGGTTATATTTGATAAAGGGATGAATCTGTTGAATCTAATCAATCAGATTCTAGCTAATCAGCTTATTATAGGGTAGCCTCAAGCCTGTAGCGAGAATGGTCAGTTAGGTTCTTCACACACATAGTGGTATATCCTTAACGAGAGAGTGTAGTCCTTTTGCTAATAAGGCTAGATTTATGGTATAATTTATTTGAACAACCATTCTTTCTACGGTGTAACTGTTCCGTCTTGTGTGTCTGGTGTCAGTTGTTCGGGTGTGGGTCTGTGGCCCAGACAGTCTTGAGCAGGAATACTCTGGGTGAGTCTCTCACTATTCACCTTGGCTTCAGCACTGGATTAATGATGGGTGTCTATGTGGCTGGTGGAGTTTCAGGTAAACACAACAATTCATTACATTCTAGGGAACGATGGATTAAATGTGGGTGTTTGAATTTTAAGGAGGGTAAAACACCAAAATGCACTGCAGTGCACCTGTCTAATGAGATTCGTCCCCGCTAATTTACCTCACCAGGTTATGGCATCACTTAGTATAGTGTGTGTGTAGAACTTACTCTCGTTTTAGTGTTCTAAAGAATGGCATGCTTCCCTGCCTGTGGCATTTGTTTATGTTCACACTCCTGAAATTGGTTCTTGGAACCATCAATAAATCAATGAATGGCGTTTGTTCTTTACAAACAAAATTATATAAGACACGAGATATACATTGCATATACTAGAAAAATAACTGCTTCAGGATCTCATCATACAGCATGTACAGTAAAGTGTGCTCATTGCTTTATGCTCTTTAAGTACATGGTACTTTTTGTTTATAAAAAAAAATAGTATAACGTTGCTGTCGGAACAAAAGTTGTTAAAATTGTATCTACAGAATCGAAACTTTACAATTAATGAAACAAACCAATTTTTAATGGAAGTCAGAGTAATATGATTTTATTTGTATTTGTAAAAACTAAAAAAACTGAGATGCAAGTTTGTGTTCTGGCTCTGACAGTACATTTGTATAGCATACCGTTTATTTTGAGACAAGGTTTTTAAGATATTTGTGTAGTATATTGTTTATGCAAAAGAATGGCTTTTCCTTAAGTGTATCATAAGAATACATATGTTATGGGTCAACGTTATTATTTCCTTCATTTACTTATTAAATGTATAAAGTTCAGTTATAGTCTGGATCCAGTTCTAGTTGGTTCTCCTGAATAGATAATTGATTTATTAGACCTAGCCATCCCTTCTGTGCCTTTCTTTGAGAGGTCACATGTAGCCTGGAGCAAACAACAGGCAGCATTCTGACAGCCACATTGATCTACACACACTGGCTGCATGTGCACTCACCCTGGTCATGAACATCCCAGTCTCAGTTGCTGTCAGAAACACTGTAAGCTTCTTTCGTGCCCATTATCACTGGCATAACCCTGTTTTTCAACCTCAAATCTATTAAGGATCCCATTGCTTTTCAACACAGCAGGCACATGTGATAATGTACAGTCAGGAGATATCTGAAATTGTTTTGTCTTTTCTCTGATCATACACCAGGAGGTCATTTGAACCCAGCCGTGTCTCTGGCGATGGTCATACTGGGCAAACTGAAAATCTGGAAGTTTCCCATTTATGTCATTGCACAGTTCCTGGGTGCCTTTGGTGGAGCAGCTGGAGTTTTTGGGCTGTACTACGGTGAGTGGGGTCGGTAGTGTAGAGCTCAGGACACACTTACCAGCATTGTATTCAGAACACACTCAACTGCATTGTATTCACAATATTCCTCCATATCTTTCATTACAAAAACTACAATTATGTTTAATAAAGGTCAGAAAGAACCCTGGCCTTGTTTAGCCAACATAAATCAAATCCTGATATAAATAAACACATCAGAGTAATGTAACTAACAGGAGTCTGTTTAGTGTTGTTACAAGACACAAGAGTCATCCAAGGTGGCATTACATTTTGACATGCCTTATGTAATAATCTGTTTCCACAGATGCCTTCATGGATTTTACCAGTGGAATTCTGTCAGTGACAGGCATCAATGCCACCGGACACATATTTGCCTCTTACCCCGGACGGCATCTCACAGTACTTGGAGGATTCGTTGATCAGGTGACTGAATTAACCTGTGTTCCACAGGTGGACCAGTTTTAATGAGCTCAATCAAAAACAGTACTGACCAGAAAACAGGGGTGACTGATCAGCGCTATAAATTTGCTACATTTTTGGTCATTTGACAGGATTTTTTTTTTTTTTTAATGTACAGATGTAAGTTAATTAGATTTTATTTCAGATTTTATGAAATTTCTATTGGTGCACACATTTTTTATGTGATGTTAAGAAATTCTGCGGTATTTAAATGATTGAGTATTATGGAATTTAGATATTTGTCAGTCATATGTACATTTTAATCAAGTGAATGTTTACAAAATTAACATTCATTTTAAGCAGATTAAGAGGATAGGCATCTTTTTGTATTTGAGGAGTAAAGCAGGATGAATGGCACACAAACTCTGATCACTGACGGGTTGTTTTGCGATTCCACACTTGACCGATTCCCAACAAAATGTTAAACCTGTGGTACAGATCACAGTTTGTAAGCCATTGTGCCATTTACAAAACCATGATCATGGCTCAGATCTATGCTAAGTGTTTTAGCATTTAAAATATGCAGTGTGCAAACAAAATCACATTAGTGGCTCCCTAGGAACTAAACATGTCAGATCCACTTACCGTTACTCCTAATGTGAGTAAGCCAAGAAGAGCAGCAGTTTATGGAACCTGCACTAGAATACAGATTAGCGTATTTAACACATGACTTTACACACATTGCTTGATCCTTTAAATTTTTTCCTCAAAAGGTTGATAAGTGTTAACACTCAACTTAGCTGTTTGACCACTTAGCAATCGACAATATTCAATAATGTATTGCCCCCTCAAAACGAATGGAAACGAAATCTGGAAACAGATTTGATGTCTGTCATTAGTACAGACATATTGGCCCAGTTACCCTCAGACTGTTCCTCAGTTCAGGTTAACAGACATTTTGTTCTGTTCTGTAGAGAATTTGGCTAATGTGTATCGATTGGCTTCTTTATTCTCTGTACATGCACCAATTAGCTGCTTTTAGATCCCAGTGACCTACTTCTGCCTGTTCTTACCCGAACAGCCATGTAAGTGTGTTAAATTGTTTAGGTAGTTGGTGCCAAATGTACAAACTGAGCTGCAAATACTCAGTTTAATGTATTCATATGTTCTTGATGAGATGAAAAGTGCAAATAGTGCTATGTTACATTATCAGAGCAGAAGACTCAGAGAATGAGTTCATACCAAACACAAGACAAAACAACCTTTGTCCAGACACTATAGTAGTAATCCAACAGTAAGTGAATGAGACTAAACCACTAGTGTACTTTTCTGCTGCAGGTGATTGGAACAGGTATGCTGGTGCTTTGCATACTGGCCATAACTGATGGCAAGAATATAGGAGCTCCGAAGGGAGTGGAGCCCCTGGCAATTGGCCTGGTCATCCTGGCCATCAGTGTCTCCATGGGTATGAACTGTGGATACCCATTGAACCCTGCCAGGGACCTGGGGCCCAGACTCTTCACTGCTGTGGCTGGCTGGGGCATGGAAGTGTTCAGGTAACAGTGCTCCTTCCAGTTGCTGCTCTCTAATTTCTCCATTGGCAGTGATTACATTTCCTATCCCAATATTGTCCAAGTATATCATGATATGATATATTATGATATTCCAGTTTATATTAATGAAGTCAGTGAACCCATACTACTCTATGCTGAAGGAATAGCCATCAAATTGATACAGCTTGTTTTATTTAACTGTTTTATTTTATCTTCTTTAACCCTCTATTGCATGATATTTGAAATAATAGAGAAAAAAAAATATTTGCACACACGTTATTACCTGTCATAGACCACATTGAACAATTCAACACATAATTTACAAAGATAATTATAATAGGGGGTAGATTTAGGTATGTTACTTTGGTGCAACAACATGCAATAATGGTAATAAATACAAAAAGTGCAGT
>JBBPDC010000129.1:12844297-12871435 GCA_037974485.1 Hemigrammopetersius urotaenia | reverse complement strand
ACAAGCTGATTATTGGCTTCCTATACTTCCTCCAGATTAAAATGAGCATTTGTATTGGTGTATGATTTTTTGTGCCCATGAAACTGAGCAGAAATGGGTATGTTACCCTGAAGCAACACCATGTAATAGAGGGTTAAAAATGACACCAAGTAGAAGTTACACACTGTATCTCTACCAGCATGGCAACACACGTTGTTATTTTGTGAAAATAGTTGTTATGGAGATTATCCTCTTATATGATTGGCTGCAAACAGTGAAGTGGTGTGACAGCACTGTTAAATTACACTTTATGTTTTGTTTTTGTAATTATGTGATTCCCCAGACTGCCGGAGTAGAAATGCATTTAAAATGTTTACTTGGCCAGTTTAAGGTCAACCCAATGTTTCTGTGAGACACTGATTAGTAGATTACAGACTGGCCAATACTGTTCAATCTAATGAACATAGGCCTAATGTTCTTTTAAATGATCATGTTTTTAGAAATAAATGTATTGTCCTGGCATCTATTGAATTTAGCTCCCATTAAAAAAAAAAGATAACTGTAGCACGTCATACAATAAGATGCATGATTTTTTTGGTCTGTCATATGGATTCGTAGTCATTCACTGATCATTATCTACAAATATGAACACCTGTTTTTTTATTTTATTTATTTAACTGGTTTTCAGTTTCTTCATTTTCCACAAGCACAAGATGCATCAGAAGGCATGAGGTTAACATACTCACAGCATGTGACAGATCGTCCCTTGATTGTGGAGAAAACTGGGAGAAAACAAAAAAGGCTAATATAATACTAATAAAAAAACGGATTTTTTCCCCCACTGTGCCCTTAGCGCCCCCCAGTGGCTCTCCACAGGTTTGAGAACGACTGGGCTAGACCATGAAGTTTCATGAATTAATCCTAAGTCTGCTATAAAATGAATTATTCTTACAACTATGAAATTAATATGTAAGTGAAGTAGTTATGAGAGTGGGGAGCCTAAATACAGAGGCTCCCCACTCTCATAACTACTCCTCTGGTTCTCCTATTATTCTCAAGCCTATTTGTCAAATTGTAACTCGCTTTAGATAAAGCCTCTGCCAAATGAATGTAATGTAATGTAAAAACGGCACATTTCGCACTCTACCGGTATATATATATATTTTTTAATTGAAGAAAAACATCCTGTTTAGCTTGCACGATCAAAACTCTGCTCTAATTGTTTCTTTTTGGCATTTTTATCAGTACACTCAGTACAACACAGGCTCTTAGACATGCCTTCTTCCCCACAGCACCGCAGATTACTGGTGGTGGATCCCAGTGGCCGGGCCATTGATTGGGGGAATCGCCGGAGCTGTGGTTTACTTCCTCCTGATCGAGCTCCATCACTCCGACCACTCAGAGAAAACCCTCCAGGAGCCTGAGGAAGAGGAAGATGAAGAAGAGGAAGAAGACAGCAGCTTGAAGGACAAATACGAAATGATCACCATGAGCTAAAGTGAGAACAATTAAACACAGACTGAATAAAAGTGTCTCTCACCCACGGGAGCTTAAACCTATGAAACAAGGAAAGTTGTGTGAATAGCTAACTGCCCAACACTACTGTTTTTTTTTTCAGTTCTTGCTTAAGCTCAGTTTCTCCAGTTTCTCTCAATCAGACTTTTGTGAATTGCCAGGAAATAAATGGGGTCAGACATAAATCAAACAGACTCATCATGAGAACATTTCTTCATGGATGTATGACTCCCATCACCCTTAACTGAAGGTCAAAGCAACATGAGAAATGAAAAAGCCTATTTTAGGGAAAATGTCCCTCTCATGAGTGAACTTTGCTCATCCATTTGCAAACATGTTCAATGTTTTCGATGCTAGCGATGTTTTAGAGGAAAAGCTGAAAAGGAAAAGTTGTTGACTGATTATTTGTACAATGTATGTGAATTTATCCTAATGGTGATATTTTAGGTTTTGTCTTTCTAATAGTACCCCGAGTAGAAGAATTATTGATTGAATGATAAAATGTGTAAAACTTGATTAAATAAGAAAAATGATATAATTGAACAATAGTACGGGATGCTACATAGTAACGCGAAATGAAAAACACTTCAGTCTGTGTTTCTGTTTAAGGATCCTTATTCATCTTTTGCACCTATTTTCAATTAGAGAGAAAATACACTTTTGTAAAAATAATTGCTTCTCCTGTATTATTCATGTAAATGATACATTTTGCTGAAATAAACATCAAAACTTTTACAGTGATACTCAGTTGCTAATGTACTTAGATGTATATATATATATATATATTCTCTCTCTCTCTCTCTCTCTCTCTCTCCATCTGTATCTCTCAAACACTCACACACACAGAGTTGTGTAGAAGTTTAGGTGATTGAAAATGATACTTTTTGATATCTAAACCACAACCAGGCTCCTGGAGCCTGACAGTAAGTGAGCAAAGCCAGTGGAAACCACAGTTCTGAGATGAGACAAAGTCGCTTCAGCTTCCGTCCTACAAAGCTATTATTTCGTTTTTTGATTGGCCAATTGTCAGACCAAGCTGAGAATATACTATAACCACACATTCATTTCTGACCTGAACAAAAACTGTACTGAGAGTCTGTGTGAGTGGAGCTCCCTGTAGCCACACTAGATGTGTAAAAAAATATGTGTGCCTCTTTAGTGAACACAATCACTGTAGACTACACAATGCTTCCATTACCGCACTGTAATGTGATAAAATACAGGTGGGTTCCCACCCCACAGTTTAGACTGTGTTAGTAATTGTTTGGTCAATTTCTAACCCAGACCATAAACACCAAGGCTGAATGCTATCCCTCTATGAAAAGGTCATCACCTCTGTCAGTGAGGAAGCATCCACCAGTCACCAGGACGGCTGCTTATGTGGCAGTTCAGCTGTTTCAGATGAGCCTAGTGAAGCACTGGAATGTTTGAAAATGGGCCTAAAACTGGACTCTTTCAGAAGAGACAACTTCTATCAGCAGCCGAGCCAGCGAAAGCCTGCGGCAGCCAGAAAAGAACTCTGTAGTGTTACAGAGCAGTCAAGAAAGTGAAGCAGCCTTGTAAAGCCACAGCACTGGATCAATGGGACTGCACAGCTAAGTATTTCAGCCTGGCCTACAGAAGTCAAAACGAAGAAAGAGAGAGTCGTCAATGCAGCAGTAGTTGTGAGAGAGGTCATATGACGTGCTGCCGGGTGGATGACAGGACAGCACAGAGGTAATGCAGATGTTGCAGAATTGTTTACAGTTGTGTAGGGAGGGAGGGAGTCAAGGCATCCAGAAGAATAATAAACACATTCAAAGAACCTTCTTCAGATCACGCTCTTTTGCAGGGACCACTGTTTGTTACGACCATGGAAGTTCCTGCATTAAACTTCGCATCTTGTGTTTTTATCCCTGCCTTAAACTTTGATTCTGCTTCTTCATTTTGCCCTAATTAAGCTCTTTCCAGATCTGCACTGACTCTTCACCTCCAAGGAAGAAGACTTTACTTCTAAGGAAAGCCTCTGGAAAATCCTGAGCACACACTGGTTTGTGGTTGTTTAATCAGGGCAGTCCTCCAGCTGCCTCTACACAGCAGCAAGAGCTCAGTCATCACCAACAGTACTGCCTTGTTGACAGAAAACACCCTCATACTGTAAAACACTCGGTGCATAGTGTCTGCTGGAATTCTCTAAGGGAGTTTCCTTGAAGGTTTTGTTGTATGAAGGGAGTCCTGGTGGTTACTGCCTAGTTAGGTGCGTCTTTGCCAGGACCTACATTTAGCATCCAGTATCCAGTTTTTTTCAGCATTTCTAGTAAGTAAAGCTAAGGAGTGAGTGGAGACTGCCCAGGGAGTCGGTTTCCTGTTTTTGCTGCTAGCCAGTTTGACTTGTTATCGAGAGGAAGGACATTCTCTATTGTTGCAGTGCCAGTTCCTTGGGCTGCTCTGTGCTATCAGTTCATGCCTGATCATGTAGTGTTTTTGTGTGACTTCACCAGTGTTCTACTGTCTATCCCACTGTCTGTCCTTTACCTGCTCAGAGACCCAGGTTCCAGAGCATCCAAGGCAACAGGGGTGTACCAAGCTTTCCAAAAGTGGGGGTGTTCTGGGATGGGGAAGCCAAATTATGAACACAATCTGACCCATGTAGCATCATTTTAATTGTTTTAATTGTTTTAAACTGAGCCCTGACATTAGCCTCCTAGCAACCCCATTTAATATCTAATATTTAATGAAGAATTTGATGTAGGTTCTTTATTGTGTTATTTGGCCATCTCTGTAAGTCAGTATTGTTTCTTTATCATAATACCCATCCATAGTAACTTGTTGTGATCTTTGCTACTATACAAGTCACTGAAGTATAGTCTGGACTTTGCATGCCGTGGTTTGTTTGACACAGTCTGGTTGTAATGTTTCAGGGTCAAGGCAGGATGTAATCACAAGATCCAACATATTTAATGCAGAAAAAGTAACAACACAAACAAAAACCAGGAGTCCAAAGGTGACATCAAAACACAAGAAAATACAAACTAGATTAGCAAAAAAAAACACAGAACCCCAAGTGTTTAACCATTCAGGAATATAAAAAACATTACAAAGACTGGCAGCAACAAATGGTTTTACAGGAGGTTTTATAAAGAACTGGGGTGACATTTTACAAAGGATCCACAAATCAGACAGAAACATAGGAGCCCAAACACTGACTGGGCACTGGGGAACACAGGGCGGGACTAAGGCGGGGTCAGACACATAAACAAAGGCACATGGAGAATGTAAACAACTAATGAGAAAACAGGGGGAAGACCAAAAAACAGAAAACCAAGGAGAACGTTACACTAGTATGGGTTTTGACACAGTGGTTATGAAGACAAACTAGAGACAGAGTTTAGCAAACCTGGCTTATAATCACAGTCAAATGTGAAACTTCCACACATCAATGGGAGCATTCACAGTGTGCATACATGCATACGTGTAAAGTAATGACTCATTTCAGATATCACTGTACTATCATTTTTGTATATTTATCTGACTGGTATTTTTGGCCAATGTATTTTATCACAGCTGGATGTGATCTCCTGAGTGAAAGTGATGTCTGATGGGCTGAAAGCCATTCTGTTTACGCAGAGTTAAAGGTAGAACCCACAAAGTGTTCCCTCTCTGTTTAACCTTCACTTAGAAATAGCACAGGTTCTTTTTAGACTTGTGTGCGTCAGCAAAACTCATAAAATGAAAATATTGTCCGTTAAAAAGACTCTTGCCTGTTCACATGAGTGCTTTTTATGAGACAGACCATAAATTCTGTGTCTTATTTTGAGTCTTTGAGAGATTTTTTTTTTTAATTAACCAGACAAACATTATTCCTCTAATGTGTTTATTTACTGTGAATCATGTAAAAGCTTGTACAGAATAAAGCAAACAGGTCCTGTCTGTAGCGTAGCTGTTCACATCTTTGTCTCTTTGTTCCTCGTCTTCAGTATGGCGATGGTTTTTGTCCTCCCCCACTTAACACATCTAGCCAATCACAGGAGGGATATTTCCTTTTCTTTCTACTAAGCCTTTCCTCCACCCCACCGCCACATGCTTTTTTCCCCTCTCTCCCTGTCTCTTGCTTTCTCTCTCACTCTCTTTCTCTCTCTCTCTTTGTCAATACCGCATGCAACTTCCTATATGTGAATCACTCCACTAGTCAAGACAAGCCTGTGGACACATATCCATCCCTCTGTTCCTGGGAATGACTGGAGCAATGGTGAAGATTTCAGCAGCAGTCGTTTCCCTTCTCCTGATAATCCAGACTGTCACTGAGGGAGTGAAAGCCAGTAGAAATACAACAAGTAAGTGAAATATTTATTTTTCTTTAGCCGGCTGTTTTTACTTTGGCCTTATTACAGTGCAGGATAAGTAATAGATGTGCATGACCATAAAAAGAAACTGAAAGGACAACACACACCAAGGCCCCTTTTATATCCCCCAACAGACGTAGTGCATAATTCACTTTAATGACATGTTCCAGGCCACGCTCTTTGAACATTTGCCATGGAAAAATCTAAACGTTAAAGTACAGAGTAAATCACATGTGGTGCAGATTGGGTAGAAATTGCCAGGTTCTTCACAGAATACATTCTCAGTGATGACTCTGACTTTGTTTTTTAGCTCCTGCTGAGGGGGATCAGCAGACTAATGAGATCAACACGGATTTGAAGTCAACTTTTCACATGTATTCACAAGGCAGTGCGTTAGAGGATACGTGTGATTTCATACCATTTCGTCCAGACACGCTCCACACATGTAACTACAACACAAGCAGCTCCCTGGTCATCATCATTCACGGCTGGTCGGTAAGCACTGCTTTAAGTTTTTCACTGGTGTTCAAATGAAACATCAACAGAACAATAGAAGGAATGTTTTTTGGTGAATCCTCTGCTTTGATCCACATTCCTAACATACTTACCTCAGGACAGCTGGTACATCAGGACAGCTGCCTATTAAGCTGTGCCAATGGCCACAGTTGCTCTTTATTTACTGACCTGGGCCAACTTTCATCTCCGTCTTCGTGTAGATCAATGGACTGTTGGAAGAATGGATATTCAGGATGGCTTCAGCCTTCAAGACAAGACTAGAGCATGTGAACGTGCTGATCAGTGACTGGAGACCCTTAGCCCTCCAGCCGTACTCAGTCGCAGCCAAGAACAGCAAGGAGGTGGGCTTTGATGTGGCGAGACTCCTGAAGTGGCTGGAGGTAATAACGTCTTAAAAAAATAAAAAAGAAACAGAAAGAAAAACAGTCATTACCTGACTGCTGAAAAGGGCTAAATTCCTTGGCTCCATTTCGGTCTCACATAAAATAACCGAGAAGGAGTTTAACCTGCTGCCCTGAATGAATATAAAGTATTAGACTGGTGTAATAACCAATGCGTTTTTCTGCATAGTTAATCCCAGTAACACATTACGGTTGTCTTTCTTCTTCACAGAACTCTACCCAGCTTACCATGGACAAGGTCCATCTGATTGGATACAGTATGGGAGCACATGTGGCTGGGTTTGCAGGGAGTCATTTTACAGGATCCAAAAGGTTGGGCCGCATAACAGGTACTTTAACAACCCAAGAGACAGTAGATAGTGTTGTTCTACATTAGTTTCTGACCTAAAAAAAGAGCTAGGATCAGGCTGGTCTAGCAACTGTAAACTGAAGCAACTATAAACCACAAAAAGCCTTGTAATAATCTACAAACAAGATGCAGAATCCCTTTAAGAATACTCAGAAAAATGACAAAGATCATACCAAAAATGCAAACACAGAGGTGCACACAACCCTGGACAGTCTCTAGAATCTTATCTAAGGAAAGATTGTAGTCTAGTTTTACATGCAGAAGAATGTGTTGTTATTAAATTGACTGTGTTAAGACAGTCGTTTGAAGGCTGGCAGAATCTTCTGTAGAGGTAGTCAACAGAAGACTTTGTGTTCTTTGTATCTATACATCTCTAGGAAAAAAAACAATCAAACATCATAAATTATCTCTATTGCTTTATCACCATCAAAAGGCTGAGTACAAATGTAACTGCAGTTCCGTGAGTTCTGGATGGCCACCAAAAATGGTGTGAAGCACAGCTGATACTGTGCCCACGCATAGGCTGAGATGTCACTCAGGGATACATGTGAAGCAGCCAATAAAGAAAATACTCAAAAAAGAAAACACAGAATACTCCCGATTCTGGGTGATCAGCAGCTCTGGCATTTAACAAGACCACAAATTCAGCGACCATTCTACTGATACTCACCTTCAAATGTGGTGTAGAGCAAACAGAATTAACAAACAGGCAGAGTAGGACTCCTTCAGAGGGCTAATATGAGGCAGCATCAGGTATCACTGCTCAGTTCACTGCAAGAAGAGAAGCCACACATGCCAGAACTTGTTAGAAGTGTTGACCAAAAAGCTGCCGCTCAGACACCCACTAGTGTGACACTTTTAGGATTTGCTCGAGCCAGAAATGACAACATGCTAACCCAGGTGATGGCCATTGAATGGACTATAAAAATTAACCCCTTCATGTAATCACATCCCTTTTCACATAATGTCTCAAAGCCCAGAACAGGCCTAACAGGGAACATTAAGGGTCAGGGATTAAGTCTAGTCTTGGACTACCCTTTCCTTTTCAATTGAAATACTTGCTTCATATCCAGGACTAGACTTAATACCTGTCCGAGAAACAGACTATAAGTGATTTAAGTACAGAGGAGCTAACACCTTCAGCCACTCTCTTTGGGAAAGAACTACACTTGTATGCATCAGGATCCAGTACAATCTGAAAACTGTGAAACTGACACCTAGATCCCATTTGATCTGAGCACAGACCTTTTAGTTCTTTTAGTCCCCCATTGAGAACTGTGATGGAGCTCAGGACTGAGCAACTTAAGTGGAAATTTGCTGGATCTATGCTGTATCTCGATATCTTCTGTCTTCTGCAAAACAGAGTACGTGCTCTTCTGGCACAAACCATATCATGTCGCTACCTGACTTTACTGGTATCGGATCTCAAAATGCACAGAGAGCTGCGTGAGAAGTATCTTTTGTACTTTTTTGTAGTCAGTAGGAATGAAGTAGCACCCTGCAATCTATTCTCCCAAAACAAAAGGCAAAATAAAACCACACCTTGTTTTTTGAAAGTTATTTTAACTGCAACTGGAATGGTGCTTCAAAGTGCCAGCTATTATAACTGTGATCCGTTTTTCTATTCTTGGACAGGTCTGGATGCTGCCGGCCCCAGCTATGAGGGAGTTCCTGCCATCGACAGGCTGTCTCCTGATGATGCCAAGTTTGTGGATGCAGTCCACACATTTTCTCAGACAGGCATCGGGCTGTCGGTGGGCATCCTGCAGCCAGTGGGCCATGTTGATTTCTACCCAAACGGAGGCTCGTTCCAGCCTGGATGCAAGATGACAGACATATACAACAACCTCAATCAGTTTGGCTTGCTAGGTAGAACAGAGCGCATCAAAAGTCCAGGCCACCACCTGTAAACTGATTTCATGTAAGATTGTGACACAGGCACTGATGATGTAACATCAACTGTCCACAGGTTTACCAAGGACCATAAAATGTGCTCACCAGCGAGCGGTCCACCTCTTCACGGACTCCATTCTGAACGCGGATCAACAGATGACAGCCTACCGGTGTCGAGATAATTCTGCTTTTACTAAAGGCCTGTGTCTGGACTGCAAAAAGAATCGCTGTAACACGTTGGGCTACGGCGTTAGAAGGGTGTACGCCAAAGGCAACAAAGGCCTCTATTTGAAGACCGGTGCCCAAACACCATTTAAAGGTGGGTGTCAAAACATTATAAGTATCTTCCATTAGATGATTAAGGAATAGACCTGTATGCTGGAAATTTAAACTTGCAAAAAGTCTGTATAAAACAATGGATCTCTTTCACGTTCCACTTTTGCCCCACATTTTCCTCAAGAGATTTTACACACTTCACTTAAGATAAAGTTAAGACCAAAATTAATTTCAGATGATTTATGCAATGGGCACTAGACTGGACTGGACTAGATTGTAAATCTGTTAGGAACCATTTAGTGCCAAATGTGACTTTTGTTTAAGTGCTCTTTGATTCTGAAGCCGGTTTTGGAAAGGTGAGGTGTAGTGGAGTGGTTCATATGTCAGTGGATGTTTTGAGTGTGTAGCTGTTAGTGGGTCTGAAAGATTAATGTTTTTTTTTTTTAATTGAATTCACAAAGACAAATCTGCAGTTTTAATTATACCCAAATGTATTAGTAATATGATCAAAGTTTTTAGGTGTGAACACTTAACCACCTGTTGACACTTAATGTGTTGATTATCTTTAAACATAGTCTTAGGCCTTAATTTCAAGAACAGAATCGCAATCTGAACTGCAGTTTCGATATTGGCCAGAATTTAAAAAAAAAAAATGTTCTCCAAACGGTCCGTTCCAAGCTTCTAGGAGGTATTTTCTGTTTCTGCCTGCTGAGTACTTGCTACAGTCTTTTTTATTCTCTCCACGCAGTCTACCACTACCAGATCAAAGTGCGGCTGGTCAATCTGATCGAGCCTGTTAAAGCCTATGTCTCCATTTCTCTCAATGGAACCAAAGGAGAAAGCGCTCATCAGTCTGTTGCTCTGTGAGTCCAACTGTCTGCACCACTCTAGTGAAGTTCAGTTTCAGGTCTCGTATGGGCATCTCACTCATTTCAAATTGACTCACATTATTCTTTTGCGCCACAGCACACATCAGGAATGCTTTTACTCATCTTTAATTAAAAGAAACCAACCAGAGGCGAGACTGAGGAAACTTTTGTGCCCTTGAGGAAAGAAATGAGGGTATTTGGCATCTAGTTCAGTCAAACCGGTGTTTAATGCACAACAGAATCCCTCTGATCACAACTGTAAGACAAGTCAATACAGGGCCCCGAGGATTCCTGACAACATCGCCACTGCTTATTATACAATCCCTCACATGCCACATGCCACTACAGCATTGGGCCTGCTTTGCAGATCAATTACATTAATAAATGCAGTGGCACGTGTCAGTGACCGCATCCACACATAGTGCCAAGTGTGCATGTGTATCAGGATTCGCTACTAAGCCGCTCAGTTCAGTTACATCATGTGTTAAGACTTTGTAGCAGTGACTAATGGGGCTATTGGCTAATACACTTACAATGTACAAAACACCTTTAGACTACCTGCACTCCCCTATCACTTCCCTGGTGTTCTTTAGGTCTCAAGAATTTGCTGAAAACACAACGTACTCAACCCTGGTGGCAGTGACCTTAGATCTGGGGAAACTGCAGGCACTGAGCCTGCGCTGGGAGGGGGAGCCGACTATAACCAGTTGGTGGAGACAGGTCACCAACATCATGAGTGGGGCAGGACACCGGCAGGACAAAGAACTCAGCGTGGCACAGATACGGCTCAAATCTGGGGAGAGCCAGCAAAAGTGAGTGGGAATGTAGATACAGCCTGGTTGTGCTGATAACTGAAGAGGCTGCAAAAACAACACTGAACACTGCATGTGTAACACTCCCTCTAATGACACTTTTCCTGTACTGCAGCCGTGCTACATGCTACACACACCAGTGACATTTTAAGGCACTAAAACAAACAAAAATAAAATTCACGGAGAAATGAATATCGGAGTACACCAATCAGCCGCAAGATTAAAAGAACCAGTCTAATATTGCAGATGCTCTTCGTGACGCACAAACAGCTCTGACCCATCAAGGCACCCTTATGTCTATTTCAAACACACCACCTTTATGAACCGACGGATCACTTGCTGTTTAATAAATCCCACCCATGACATGCATCATTATAACAGGCTAAGCAATATTGTTCACTTCTGTAGCTTTAATGTTGTGGTTGTGTATAAATTTCAGCAATTTCTATCTCAGCTTCTTTTTATCTGCCTTCAGGACATGGTTCTGCAGTAAAACAGGAGGCGTGACGCACCTCAAGCCCTCAGAAGAGCAAGAGTTTGTGCGCTGTCAGGAAACTTCAAACAAGATCAAGAAAGATGCTTCCAAAACACACAAGGACATACAAGAACAGGAATCTGTTAATGCTTTACAGTGAATTAAAAGTGATGAGCTTTCGTCTTGTTTGTGATTGGTTTCAACAGCAGTTTGTGTTTCTGAAGTGCTGGAAGAAATGCTTGTGTGTCACACATGTCTTCAGTTGAGCCTTTTTATTAATGCATTTCAAGTACTCCAAAAAATTACATCTCTTTGCACAATACGTTCTGAAATGTTAAGTAAAAATGTTCAAAGTGAACAAAAATTTAGGTACTGTATAAAACACAGTTAACATTAACAGACAGTAGTTTTTTTTTCTTTTTTTCCTAACTTTTGTGATCTTTCGGCCTATAATCACCTACAACATTTTGACTCACTTCGGACATTTTCAGTGCACATTTTTTTTTCTATAAAGTTTCACCAAGACTACACAAAAAAGCAAAACAAAAATCAAAAAACAAAACAATAAAAGAGATGTCAGATACAGGAGAGTATTCTCACGCTATCCCCATTTCACACCACAGGATAAACAGACTGAAAATAAGAAAGCCTATGCACTTCAATAGCATTGAAATATTTTGATCATTGACTGCAGAAAAGAGAAAATAACTTTCTATGAGCACGAAGTCTATTCTGAGAAGTGTAATGAAATAATAAAAAAAAAAAGTAACATTTTTCAGAATCGAGAGAAAATGTCACAAAATGGTCACATTTTAATCTTGACTGGGCAGTTTCTTAAAAATTAAAGAGGGAAAAAATAGACATACAAGTATCAAAATCTCATATTTATCTCCAAATTTAAAAGAAATGCTTCCAGGAACTGTACATACTTTACAGTGGAGTAAGTTTATAGCTTTGTCAATAGAACAGCTTTAATGATGGCCTCTTGGCTGCTCCATGACCCTTTGAGATAAAGATCTCACACCGGTGGATCTCACAAAGCAGAGTTCATTCACATGATATAGCAGATTATGTGATCAATGCATTCGAAAAACGAATAAAAAAAAGAAGAAAAAAACCCAAAACTGATCGCATGTTCACGTCTGGACCTCTATGTATCCACGAAACCCTTAACAATGGAAGCAAATGTGAAAAACCTCTCCACACTACAACCCCTGTTTCCAACAGAAATGGTAATGGAAACGAAAGTTGATGTTGTTCAGATGAGGCTCTCTCATTCTGAAAGTGAGAGATGACAGCCCTGAGGTCAAACAGTGCCATCCCTGCTACCAGTCTCTGAAATGCCCGAGACGTCTGTACATTTGTCCACCCACTATTCAGCATGGCTTCAGAAACACGAGTCTTCATGGAGGTGGCAGTGGTTGGTTTGATGTAAACGTAGTGGTACAGCATCAGGCATTTCATTGGGCCTTAACTAAAGGACAACTCCACTTATATTTTGTGATAGCATTATAAAACCTAATCATTCAATTTACTCGAATGATTAAGGCCACTGCAAACTCCACTTTGATGAGTCTACTCAAACACTATGGGAAATAATTGTTTGACTCATGTAAAGTGGTCCTTATGTGATTAGCTTCACAACTGTCAGTATCGAGTATCCTGCAAAATGAGTTAGAATGAGTGTACCAGGTCAAGACAATCATTTCCACTGAGCATTTAAGTAAACTACTGAATAAATGCACATAAATGTACGGAAACTCTGCTATGGATTTCTGTACTAGCTCTTTTCTCCAGCATCCAGCACAGGTCATATCACTTTAGCCAAAAATGTGAGCCTTCGTATATTTAAACATGTGCATATATTTTTGCTTGCTTGCTTCAATAAGAATTTGACTCCGAAGGTAATTTGATGCCTTTCATCTATTCTGAATGTTGGTTGATGTGTATTACAGCTTACTTAATAGCTGACTGATAATTTTAAATGTACACTACATTGTTTTATACTATATCAGAGAAACATAGGACTCAGTATGAGGCTCTTGCAGCTGCTCCCTACTGAGAATTTTCACTAGCCAACTGTAATGTTAATAATATGTTATGTTGCAATACATTAACTTGCATATGATACACAGCATATGGAAATATGTTATTAAAGGTCAAACTAACAATAATAAGGGTGACATGTTCTAGAAAGTTGTTAATGGCGGGAGAGACCCAGCGTAGTTGTTTGTATTTCATAGAAGACACTGGTTAATCCATATGGGGCCTGAGGAGAAAGTTCTGAAGTAGAAGAATTAAGCAAAATGTAACTGTTTAAGTGCACTCCTCCCATGGGATGAAAGAAGGATGGGCTTTAAATGAAACGTGTAAATGAATGACGAAAACTTCACTTTATATCTTCTTCATATAGATTAAAACTTACACAGTTAGTTTAGATGGACTAACATCTCTGCTAGAGTATTCATGGCATGCACATTCTATTAGGTGTGGGTGTGCGTATCAAATTGGTGCTGTGACAACGATCCTCTGGATTTTAACCAAAGGTGAAAACTTGAGTCATTTACAAAAAAGTTGCAAGAAAAATGTTGGAAACGTAAGGGTAACTCTTCTCCAGACTGGAGGTCTGTGCTGGTTTTGTGCACCTCTCCACAAAACAACACTAGATAAATAATTTTTTTAAAAAAACAACAGTACAGGGGGAAGTCAAACAGTCAGCTTGACCAAGATTAGGCTTTCATTTCTATTCTCCTTCATCTTTTGTCTGTTAAATCCTTCCTTTTCACTCACCAGTACAATCCCTTCATTTGTGTCTGAGTCCTGAGAATATTGATCAAAACGGCAACTTACTTCTTTTCCCAACAGTAGAAGAAATACTTTTGTTTTTCACATATAATACAATTATTTTTTTCTCTTTACAGTTGTAATTCTGTACAGTGGCGCATTAGGCAGTTGCTGTAAGGAGAAGACATCAGGCTTGTTCCCGTTGCTTGTCTGAAAAATATGCTGTATTGGAACCATGTTACACATATCCAGATGAAGTCTGCCTCCTCACTTCCTGGTACTGATGCTTTCATCTTAAACCAGGTGTGTCGATGTTAATGGAGTCTTTGAAACAAAAAGAGGAGAGGGCTGATACTGCTGATGCTGTTTCTATCCCTGGTCCTTGAAACCTTGGCACACCTTCAATATGCCAAAGTAATGGTAGACAATAGAGGGGGAAAAAAAAACAAATGTAAGACTTCTTCATGAGTGATTGTTTCAATTTTTCATCTGTTGTTCATAACATTTTTGTTTCCAGGGCAAGAGAAAAGGTTTTAGATGATTCTCATTTCATCTTTCTTGCTGAGATTTCCAGTACAGAAACCAAAGACATCCACGCAGTTTGAAATCTGTCCTGCCGAATAGAGCAGACATCTTCACTATGATCTAGTGGCTCAGTATAAAGACCGTAGGGTGAACGGAAGCATAATGAACTAATCCAGGTTCCACTACGGGTAGCTGGACATAATTGTAAACGATTGTTGTTGTGTAAATGACTACCGACAAAGGCTGCTTTAAAACGACGAGCTCTCATCTTAGCATACTGTTCATTTTGTTGTTGCAGCTGTAGCAAACAGCTGTTATAAATGGTCCCAGTAGATGCAACACAAGATTGGGATTGTAGTGATGATTCCATGTGCTGGTCCAGTTGGATTCTTTGGAGTAAAGCCTTGTTCTACAGCCAGAAGGAACAAATCCAGGTCAAACCAAACTGGAGTTCTAGAACTGCACATAGTTAAGAATTTCAGAATTCTCGATGACTGGAATAGAATTAGCATTTTCCAGCCGAGTTAAAACTAGAATTCTCCACTTCTGGCTATGATATAGTGAAATATTTAAGTGACTGTTATCCCACTGTAGGCAGGCACTGGGAAGGGAGTGGTAGTGGTGGTATCTTTTTACCGGGTGTTCTGGGGGTTTCAACGTCTCATCTGGCCCATCTGGTAGTTCTCTCTAGGCTGCCGGTGGTGGCGCTGGGGCTGTGGCTGGCGTTGGGACGGACGCTGGTTCTGATGGCCGTGGGCATGAGGGTGCTGGTTCTGATTGTGATGTTGATGATGATGCTGCTGTTGCTGCTGCTGCTGCTGCTGCTGCTGCTGGTTAGCATGCTGGGCTCGTCTCCTCTTCAGAGTACCTGAGATAAAGGGAACAGATAAAGGGATTTTAAGACACATTTTACATGGTATAATTGCATAAATGAACTAACTGAGGTACAAGATTTTGTCTTCAAATTCTAATGAATAAAATTAAATGAACAAGAGAAAGACTAAATGGCAATGCTCAGTACAGATGCGCCCTGATAGCCAATGTTTATCTGAAGGAATTTCCACTACTTTCAGTGTGAAAACAGCTTTGACAAACACCAACAACAATAGTCAACTTAGAATATGTATAACAATAAGAATTTGCTCTAAATAGGTAATTAGAAAGTACCTGGTAGAGGTTTGGGTGGGGGTAGTTTGGGGTTACTACTAGGTGTGTGCACGCTGCAAATCTTGATGAATCCGGCCATGAGCATAATTAATGCAATACCCATCAACAAAACTGCCCACCAGTGAGCCTGTGGATATAAAGACATGCATTACACCTTGAGAAACACAAACACAGAGATAAATATGATGAAAAGCCTATTAACACTGCCACATGAAAACAAACGCTCACAGCACTTTTTATACCAGTTCCACAAATTAGAAAATGTAGCACATAAAAATACTTGCCACTATCCACTCAGCAATGTTCTCATAAAGCTCAGGATTGAAGATTGCTTTCTTCAGCCTGGCCAGAGGTCCATCAGCATCCACCAGCCTGCACTTCATGAAAACATCACAGTAACCTTTGAAGTCATTGCAGGGAGAGCCAGCCTGCAGTGTGGTCACCTTCTTATTGAAGAATCGGGCCAGGCGCTCCGAACCTGTACTGCTGCAAGTGCTGGGGTTCACTGTGTGAGGTGGAGAAAACAGAGTGATTCCCAGAATGAGGATACAACATTATCTTTTCTTAACGACAACAGTTGCTGCCTACTGCTGTATTAGTGTGCTTTGTACGGCGCACCCAATAAAGATCACACTGTCTAAATGGAAAATACTTGACAAGCTAAATGCAAAATGCACACACAAAACAGAAACCAAAGCTAAACAAAATCCTCTACTTATTATCAACAGGGTATACTGACTTTTCTCCATGCAGCAGACATGGCACAGTTCTGTCTCATCCTTCCCATCAACACTAGCACAGGTGCAGACCTCCAGCCCATATTTCTCACAGATAGAGCCAGAACATCCCTTTGAAAGAGGAGGTAGGGACGAGAACAGGTATAATGAGAAACACTATATTTGATGAATATTTTTTATTATTAATTAATTAATTTATTTTCAATACTGTAACGTTCAAGTATTATGTATCACTGCCATTCTCACCCCATTAAGGCAGACTTGGGTTTCTCCATGGCAGGCAGTGAAGTTAGCTTTGGGTTCTGATGTAGGGCACTGGGCTGAGGCTCCATTACACATGCCCTGATGAGCACACTCTGACTCCTCCCGACACTTCTCATTACGACTCTTGTATGTGCATTCGGAAGTGCAGCAAGGGCCTTGGCTGGGACTAAGAACAAAAGGAGGGGGAAGAAAAATGGAGTGTGTAACACAGCCAACACTGTCTTTTATACAGGCTATAGAATGCATTACATGGAAGCAATTGTAGACTCTCTGTAACCTATACCTGAAACACTTCATGTTAAAAATGTAACACTATACAGGCACAACAAATCACATTTACTGACCATCAATAATTAAGACATGTATATGTGCATCAAGCATGAGGATGTACCTGCAGACTTTGTTAGGTTTGAGTTTACACTTCTTGTTGTCTGGCTGGTTGGCATCATAGCAGCATTGGTCCCTGCACTGGTCACTGTAGCCGCAGTCACACTCCTCACCAGGCTCTACCAGGCCGTTACCACAGATTGGCTGCCCAGACTCTGTAGTAATGCACAAAAGTGTGGACGCATGCCACACACACACACACACACACACACACACACACACACACACACACACACACACACACACACAATGCATTAGAAGAACAGATGCATTCAGCTCAGTCACAAAGACAGCTCTTTCTTGAGTTGTGTGTTCATGTAATGAGAGACCCTGACTGCTGAGGGCTTAAGGGAGTTACTGAAGAGGGTCTGTTAATGAGTCATAAAACTGTGCAACAGAACAGCTTCAATCACACTGTAAAAAAGCCTCTTTCAGCAGTCAAGTTTGACACAAAGACTGAAAACCTTCACTGAAAAGCTCTTTTGAAGTTGATAGTTGACACTGCCCCACTAGATCACTGACAACAGCTATGCTGAACATGATTTGTGTTCAAAACAAGAAGCGATCTGATATACAATACATAACACCGTCTGTCATACCAGATCTGAAATCATGCTGTCAGGTTAAGTTATTTGGATTTAATAATCGCCCCCAGCGAGAGAGCAACCTACCAACAAAGCAGTTGCCCCTCTTTTTCTCCAGAACTTGGCTGATGTTTCGCACGCTGCACACTGAGAACTTGTTGTTGTTGAGCTTGTCTCCTGATGTGGCTCTAGCGTACATGATGTAGTTGCCTTTCTCTTTTTTATCCTGGCTTTTCGACTCTCCTGGAGTGCACTCAGGTCCGGAGTCGTGCTAACGAGAAACAAAAATCTTATCAATGCCCATGACTTTAATGACCATAACCATTTTTACTATTTAATTGCTGTTCAAAGAAAATAATTTACTTAGATATGATCTTTAATAAAATGTAGGGTGACTGATAATGGATATCAGAGTAGTAAGCAAGGAAAGTGTCTGTTTTAGCAGTGAATTAAAAAAGGCTGACACATGTCCATCTGCATGATGCAGTGAAGCAGTTTGTCTATATGAGTATTAGAAACTAACTTTCTTCTTATCAATTTAATTATCAGTTTAAATATTGATGTAGATCAAACTTACTGGAGAGCCAAAGTTGTGTCCAACTTCATGGGCGAAGGTGATGTGTGAAACTTTTGGGGGCACATGAGAAGCATAGTTCTGTACTGTTATAATCCCAGTATTCAATGATTTCCTCTTCCCATCAGAATACAGCTTACTCTTCTCACAGATACCACCAGAGCTTCCTGAGAATCCACAGCCAACAAGTAGAATACTTTAGAGTTTACAAAGCTGCTGACTGACAGACCATGCCTCAGTCAATAAAACACTGATTTGTAGGCCTCTGCTGCAGCATCTAAAGACTAACCCATAAAAAAACAGTATTTTAAGCCAGTACCTGAAGGTGCTCCGACCCAGGCCAGCCCCAGTACACCATCATCAAAGTCTCTGTCAGTGAAGACATAAGCTAGGCAGTAATCATCATGGTTCTGCTCAGAGTTCAGCTCCAGGAATTTCTCAACACCAATGTTTGCAAAACGGAAAGGGTTCGACCGGTCTCTCTCATCACTTGTGGTGTTGATCTAAGAAGAAAAAGAACCTCTTCAATAATGTAAAAGACTAAACAGAGAAATAGCTATTACTTCTTGCTAAATAATGTCAGACACCTCACATGTAAATAATTATAAGTGCCCACTATTCAAATAATATCACTGAAACAAATCAAACCACTAGATAATGTCTAATAACAGGACATTATCTAATGGGTTGATTCGGTTCAGTTCACTGATATTTAGGCTAAAAGTAGACGAAAAGCACTACTCGACTCACCCTAATCCTCTTCACCATGAAGCTAATGTTGCGGATACCTAGAAAATCTGTACCCTGGTAGATTGCGTCAATTGCCTTAACGTGGCTGGAAATCTGAGAAAACAGTAGAATAATAATTCCATTGTTACAAATATCTATCCAGAAATCTTAACCACAAACCAGTCACTTAATTGTAAAAGCTTACAAAAGACATTTCTAATGTGTATGATCATGAGGCTCGTAGCCTAAACTTCAGTTGTCTTCTTACCTGAGCAATGACAGCCTCTCTGGTCTTGTAGTATTTGAAGAAGAGGTGATCTGTCTGGATGAAAAGCTGGCAGGTGTTCTTCTCTACTTGAGTCATTCTTTTTTTCCTCTGTAACACATGGTCATCTGACGACACCTTTTCAGACACTACATTTGGTTCCTGCAATGATAATTGCTTACACAGTAAATTAACGGATTTTAGAATATCCACATCATGAATATTTGTTAAACTAATTACAATGGAAAGAGCACAGCGGCCATCTATTCAAAGCCACACAAATTTCGTTTACAGAAATACTGTAAAGCAATGACCAGAATGGCTTCTTCCAGCTTAATCCATAGCTGGTAACCCAATGAAGGGGCACTTTTTTCTGCAACGTATCTTTGATGCATCTCAGTAAACGGCAGTTCCTGCTATTAAAAGGTCCATTTCCTACCCCATAACAGCAACCTTGAAGCACCTCGCTGCATCTTTCCAAACTGCTTCCCACATAATGTCAACTATTAACTCACCATGCTTTGAAAAGTTTTATTTTTAGTTTTATCTATAGCTCTGCTCACACCCAGCTCACAGGTGTGAACACACTCTAGATGCACTGAATACACATTACGGGTTCTCAGGCCTCAATCGGAGGTGGTCAGGCAGGGCCACCTATATGTGGCCCTGACCACCTCCGATTGAGGCCTGAGAACCCGTAATATATAGGTATTCAGGACACTCATACAAGTGTCCAGGGCCACAAAAGTACCACCAATTCAGCTAACATCCTTTGGGTAAGCAGAAGTACGTACAAATTTGTGCCATATTATATATTATTAGGTATGAGGTTTTTCAGTTTGTGACAGACAGGGCTTTAAAATGTTGGTTAAAAACAACAGCACTTTTAGTCTTTGTAAATGGAAATGATGTACTTTTTATTTTGCAAGAGATATTCCATCACAAATGGTCACTTGAGATGCATGTGAAAACACATTCTATTGCCAGTGAAGACCTGATATTCTTAAAGCTGTCCATTAGTGATCAGATAAGAGGAGATTCATATTAATGCCAGAGGTAAACACGGGCTATGTACCCAGGCCTTTTCACACATTTTAAATCCAAGATGTTTAAGCTAACAGTAAAGCAGAATCTATGTTGAACGAGCGGATTTTTCATCAAACATATTTTGCAATATTTTCCAATAAAAGAAAATATACATATGTACAATATACAAATGCTTTATTGTCATTGTATCAATCACTAAAGTGATTGAATGCTGTCAAAAGTAACCAAACACACCTGCTGTTCGATTTTGATGTGATGTCTCACAATAACAGCATTAGGGTTACTGAATTGTATTAAAATATCACTATGTGACTGACCTTGGTGGGGTCCTCTAAACCAGAAGACTGATATTTCTTCATCCTCTCGAAGACTGAGTGGTCTGCACAGCCACCCTCAGGCCCATACTTATGAGGGTAGTCTAAGCAGCAAGACAAGTTAGGAGAATATTAAAAACAGAACATGAAATCGAACTGAATGTAGGGAGATAAGTATGAATATACTCACTAATGTCATCTTCGTGGTAGATGACAGAGTGAAATGGCACATTTTTGTCCTCCAAGTATCTCTCAGCAGGCTCCACATAAAAGGTCCCATGGTGCGTCTTAATGAAACCCTCAAACTTACCATCCACAATAGAGCCATGCGTCAGGCTGCCCTGCTCACCTGAAAGTAAAAGGAACAGACTTGATGTGAAACAGCAACCATTCTGGGGAGATGACTAATAGACCTTTAAAATATCCTTCTCAGCTCTCCCATTCCTCCTGGTTTTACTGCGGTGCTCACAGTCTCCCTCACAGGACGATTCGCCAGTCTAAACTGCTTTAACACGGACATCAAAAAGAAGAAATGAGAATCTTTTAAGGCAAAGTCTCACCATAGAGCTCCCCAGTGTAGATATGCGAGGTGTCATAGTTGACTTCTTCTCCAGACAAATCCAACTTAAAATCTTCAGAGAACAGCTTCGTGTCCCTCCTCATCCTCAGATTAAAATGCCTATAATGAAAATTAAGTAGTTATTATATGACTGAGCTTTGTTTCTGCAAAGGTAGTGTTTTCTTCAAAGAGGGAAGAATAACAAAAACACAACATTTGTTGCCAAAAATAAAATGAAAGCAAAAAAGTGGCTGGTCCTGTATACCAATTTCCCATTTGCACACTTTAGTATCTGCTGTAATAAAGCAGAGGGAAATATGCAGGACAATGGACCTCTAGAGCCACAGTTAGGATCTGGGGACACTGGTGTTATCTTGTGTAAAAGTCAGAAGGTTTGACTGTATTTGTTTACAGGAACACTTCATCCTTCCTTCCTGTCATCCTGTTTTTCCTTCCATATGATCCAGATTACAACCTGTTTTTTGTTCTGTAGTAGCTATTTGAGAGCTGAACCAAAGTTTTAAGTGTATTTTATAAACATTTTATTCATTTATATTATTTGAATAAGACCAAGTGTTTGAGTCTGAACTCTGTATAGAAATGCTTAGAAATGACAAACTTCCCCTTATTTTAAGGGGTTTACCGTTCTAACAGAACAGCTCTTCTGCGGTTTATTTTGGCTTTATGTTTCCAACACTGGTGCTGAGAAATTACTTATTTTTAGTCTGTTAAAGCCACAATACTACTGTAAATGTTTACATGGAAGAGACACCATTTTATTGACTTTCTTTCCATCAGCATGGAACTTAAACAATCTTAGACAGAAATTAGTTTAAGAAATGAGCAGAATTCTCTCATTTTGGTGTTAACACGAGATGGAAGACCTGTACTCAAAATAGCACATCTTTGTGTGGAACACTGAAAGAATTCACACCTTCCATGAGCATGGAACTCCAGATGAAGGAACCGGTCCTCGTGAGAAAGTGCTCGTTTGGCTCTCTGGTGGTTGTTGTGCACCAAGTCTGTCTCGTACGACAGACCTTCGTAGTGGCGGATGTATTTGTTCAGAGGGTTGCCATAGTAACCTGTTTAAAAGATGATATAGATTGGATAGTGTCAGCGTTTGGCATAAAGCATTTAACTTTAAACCTCTAATCCATGGCAGAAAGCCATGATTAAAGCAATGAAACCTCCCACTAAGAGATCTGCG
The DNA here is from genome assembly GCA_037974485.1 of Hemigrammopetersius urotaenia. NCBI lineage: Eukaryota > Metazoa > Chordata > Actinopteri > Characiformes > Alestidae > Hemigrammopetersius > Hemigrammopetersius urotaenia. The sequence goes on along the minus strand of JBBPDC010000129.1, from coordinate 12,848,882 downwards.
GTGCAGCGGAGTTCTCCAGTACAGAAAATTTTATAATCAAAAAGGTTTTTTAAAAAAAAAAACCCCAATATTTTATTGACTCCAATACACAGCAATCACTGATACAAAGAATAGTGCAGGTTAAGGATGGATATTAATATAACAAGACACATGATATAAGCCATGATGTTTCGACTTTCAGTTTCTTTAAGGCTTGTTTTTATCTTTGTGCAAAAATGAACTCTCTTTATAAGCATTATTTGACTTGTTTGTAATAAGGTATTTCGGTCAAAATCAACCAGTTGGTAAAAACAATGTTTTTGTTGTGTGTTTTGAGAAATTGAGGTCATTATGGTGGAGGGTGCTGTGAGGTTTGTTTCAGGCCTTAAATGTATTCAAATTAAGGCCCTAAATGTGATCAAAATAATACAAGTCCTTATTACTATTAATCAGGTCACATGCAGTTCCCACCAGTGGACAATCACAATATGTGGCAATTGGGGCTGCAACTAGTTTTATACCGTACTATATCTACAAAATTGTGAGTCCGTGTACACTCTTTTTTTATACATCATTCCTCTGTTTTCATTGACCTATCAAATCCGGGTGTTTTTCACTTTGCTTTAGCCTTTGGACTGAAAATGGACTAATCGCTCTGAGCCACAGTAAAATAATCTCAAACATTTCTCAGATCAACAGCAGAAACAAGTACCAAACAATAAATCATTTATAATATGTATAAGCACACATTTATGCACCTAAACAAGGAAATGCAAGCCACTGAAAGGCCTAGCTATCTACTTGCAAATACCTGACAGTTTATGTTTAATGTTTTTGCACATAAAATTTAGCAACAAAGGTTTCATTTTACTACATTATTTCAGAAACATCATGTTACAACATGTCTGTTACAATAGTCTATACTGTGCAGAATTGTAGAAAAAGGGTGCGTTAAGCTCACAGAAAAAGACACATACTTCAAGGCCTTCCAGTCTTAAAATAAAAATCACTCATTCTGTAACATGCAGGTAACTCTATTAATCCTTGATGATACTGAAGCATACACAATTTAATATTTTTATTTGATTTCTTGAGGCAGATCAGTGTTTATTTAGTATCTTGTCTGTACGGAAAGACAGAGAAAATGAATTGTGTTAAACAGTGAGGGGGTAAAACTGAGCAATCAGCAGGAACATCACTGACACATTCTATTCTCCCTCACTATGTATTAAAATAGCACTTAAAACAAGGAAATGCATACTGTAGGTTAAATATTTTAGACAATTCACATGATCGGAAAACAGAAATGTTTCAGAAAAACAACAGGCCTTTGTTTACACACTCATCAGCCTTCAGCTCAGAGAAGAAAACAATAAAATAACTGGTCGCTCAGAGGTCCACCAGTGTTTACTAGCCTAGTGCAGACAGCAATGCATATAAAAGGCCACATACTACATAACAAAACTGTGTTAAAATGATATAAACACAATTATAAGACTTGTGCTTTCACCTAGACATCGACATTAACTTATTATCTACATTTGTTTGTATATATTTACATTTGGCTTTATTGTTTGTATGATATGCACTGTATGTTTGTACGTATGCATATTATATTTTATGTATGTTACTGCTGGTGTGTCAAGAACTGCCAAACAAGTCTAGCTGTATTTTGTTACAATGATAGAAAAGCTTAAGTTGTTTTATCTTCTTATTTTCCTTCCAGTCCATTTGAGTTAGGCAGCTAGCTAACGGTCGACATTTAGCTCAATAACGGTCACCTCTGCTAACAAAACAGCCCTTTTTCTGCTGCGAATGCGTTTACTTAAGAGTATTACAGAGCCATTTGGTAGCTTTGGAAAGATAGTTCTTCCTTGGACAAAAACAACCCAGTGTTTTGGAAACCGAGCCGACGACATGACAATGAGAGCTGTAGCAGCAGATAGCTGGTCTTGTCATTTGGCTAACAGGCTAACGGTGGTGTATCCATTTTAGACGATGCTAATGCGGCTCAGTGGGGGAAAAAACAGTGGCTGAAGCTCCTTTAGCCTGTCAACCAGCTTACAGCCCATATTTTTCAAAATACTGAATCACACGGACGCTCGACTCGCCCTGCATAGCGATAGCAAGTGTTTTAAAAGGTTTATGCCCCAAATTCAGCCTTTAGCACGCCCTGCTAAAACCAGCTAGGTGTTAGTCGCGCCAGCTGCGTCTCTTCATCCACCGAGAACCGTCCCAGGCTTTATCTTGGGTAAAAAAAAACATAATTTGAACAAGAGCCCCTTCATGCTTACCTTGAGTGGATTTCAAGGAGCACAACAGGCAAAGCAGCTTTACAGCAAGCATCTCGGCTAAGTTCATTGTTAGTGCATTGATAGGGAAAGGGTTTTATTGTCCTAGTTGAGGCTCAGCCGCCCTGCTGTGTTTACAGCTCTCCTCTCACACACAGCTCCTCCCGGTTAACGGTGGGATAGCAGCAGAGGAGCAGAGAGAGCGAGAGAGCGCCCCCAGACAACCCATTCGTCCCTTTTAACCGTGGAGGATACAGTGAGAAAGATTCTAAAAAATAAACTGCCCTTTACTTCGTATATGACATCGAAATACACTATATTAACAAAAGTATTGGGACGCCTGACTATTCCACTAACATAGACTTTAATGACAGTGCACTAAAATACCTAGACCTTAGTATAGAGTTGGTCCCCACTTTGCAGCTGTCGCTTCCCTCTCTTCTTGGGAAGCTTTCCACAAGATTGTGAAGTTTACGTGGGAATCTGTGTCAATTTAAGAGCATTTATGAGGTCAGACACTGATGTTTGATGAGAAGACTGACTCGCAAGCTCTGTTCCATTTAATGGTGCCGGATGGGCTTGAGGTCAGGACTCTGTGCAGGCCAGTCAAGTTCTTCCAGATAGAACCCATCCAGCCAGGTCTTTCTTGAGCTTGCTTTGTGCACTGAGACACGGTCATGCTGGAATTGAAAAGGTTCTTCCCCAAACTGGGTCCACAAAGATGAAACATGGGGTTGTCCAAAATGTCTTGGGATGCTGAAGCATTAAGATTGGCCTTCCCTGGAAGGAAGGGGTCACCTGAATTCAGTTAATTAGAGGTGTGTCTGAATACTTTTGTCCATATAGTGCATTTGAACATGTTCTGCTGCTGGACATGTTCAGCTGCTATGCTGTCTAATTTCGATCAACTGTAACACTTAAACCCCATACTAGGCCAAACCTTAGTGTGCTCTGTTCCACTGTGTGATATTGTGTTTAAAATGCTTCTATTAATACGATACATCAATTGGGATTTTTCAAGGCAGACTGTTGTTTTGGTCAGATCTCACTTACAGACTTACAGTTTTGAAACAGAAGTTGCACTTTGTTGGGGCTAGTAGTCATTTTGCTTGGGCTCAACATCAATGCTGTTGTAAATGGGTGCCCTGGTTAGATATGCTGGTGGAAACTGCCAGCTCCATGGGTGGGAGGAGAGTGGAATTGCAATAATAGGCTATTCTAGGCATAAAAATAGACTCTGTAGGCATCTCAGCTGAAACCAACAGCCAGACCAACATGATACAAGCTAGTATATAATCATGTTCTCACTAGGATGTCTGTGTGTTCCGTCTGAAATGTTTATTCTCCCTTTCTCAGGAGGATGGCAGTATAAAGTAAAGTGGCTCCTTATACAGCCACACTTGAACACACACAGTACACACTGTGAACAGTGTGACATTTTCTCTGTATTTAACCCATTCACGAAGTGAAGCAGTGGGCAAACAGGAACACAGCCCCTGGGGAGCAGTGTGTGTGGACGGTACCTTACTCAACCATGATAAAGATATTTCGCAGTTTACGATTCACCACTCTTTTGAAACTATCTCTATAGTTCAGTCTGGTAGACGGTTAAACATGGTGGCATGTTGTCTTTTGTGAATCGATCATTTGGATGACGTCATTCCCCACGTAATTTTTTATTTTAATTACCATATAAACAGGTCCAGCCAGGCTCACATTCATCAGTCTGATTTGTGATTTTTTTTACAAATATATAGGCACACATATCACCACTGAATGATCTGCTTGGCCACTTACCATAGCAATATATGGGCCCAGATGGGCCAAACTAGGATCAAATTGATCAGTCTTATTTGTGATTGTCAGTTAATTCTGTGGTGAAATGTGTGCCTATATATTTGGGAAATGTTTCACAAATCATGTTTTGTCATACCCAACATGGATATTGTGGTTTATGAGTGTATTTTCATTGTTGGTAATGCTTATGTGTAAAAACACTGCTTTTCCTCACTACTGGCCTGATACACACAGTGATCTAGTTATCTATGTCACACTGAAAATAATGCAAATAATACTGATCAATTTGAGCCTAGTTTGGCCCATCTAGGTTACTTTTTTCAGTGTTTTGGCCACTGGTTTGTGATGTAGCCCCTATATTGCTATATATATTGCTATGAAGGGCCAAACAGATAATTCAGTGGTGATACATTGGAGGAAATAAGTATTTGACCCCTCTTGGATTTTGTAAGTTTGTCTAATGACAAAGAAATGAAAAGTCTCAGAACAGTATCATTTTAATGGTAGGTTTATTTTAA
>JBBPDC010000129.1:12819879-12840417 GCA_037974485.1 Hemigrammopetersius urotaenia | reverse complement strand
CTCAGGTGTTCAAATACTTATGTGCAGCAGTGCAATACAAATAAATTCTTTACAAATCATACAATGTGATTTCCTGAATTATTTTTTTACATTCTGTCTCTCACAGTGGGAATGCACCTACAGTGTGAATTTCAGAGCCCTCCATGATTTCTAAGTGGGAGACGTTGAAAAATCGTGTTCAGATACGTTCCTCACTGTACATGGTAAAAATTTTAATACCAGCACATTGCGGTGGTGGGGAATGACATCATCCAAATTCACAAATCATGAAACAACGTGCCACCGTGTTTAACCGTCCACCACACTGAACTGTAGAGGTAGTCTCAAAAGAGTGGTGAATCGTAGACTGCAAACTATCTTTACCGCGGTCCTTACTCAAGATTACTACATTATCGTCGGTAGCAGTCCTGGGATTCAAAGCCACAACCCTCTTATCTCCGGGGCAGCTCCCAAACCACCAGGCCACCAGCTGCCACCAGCACACATGACCATGTGCAGTTTTGAGTTCAGGCGCGCATCCGGTGTGAAACACAACCAGTACTCGCCTGTATGGGAAGCGCAGATAACAGAGAACACAAACGCCAGTGTCTGGCATCTACAATGGGTGGCCATTTCTGTTATAAACTGGAAGCTGCCAAAAAGAACTTGGCGACACAGCAGTGCCTCTGCAGTGTTTTACCACAGAATCAGTTCAAAGCTGATTGTGAGTGGAATGAAATGATACAGCAACAACCAGTGTGGGCTATAATATAGAGCAAGTAAATACACAGTAAAAATGATCTCCCATATAGTGAGAGCATTTCTCTTGTTAAGCTTTCTTAAAACAAGAAAAAATTCTAAAAACAGAGTATCAGGCCAAAAAATTAATTCTACAAAAACAAGATCTGTTATTTATTTACTTTCTTTCCTTTTTGTAATGTAGCAAGAATAGCCATTCAGACTCTAGACTGAGACACAGGGATTCCAGTCCTCTGTAATGGTCACACATTTGCGAAAACATCAGTAATGTATGTATAAACACTGAGCATTCTGCTCGGCTTTCCAAATACATGTTTGTTTGTTTGTTTCCAGATGTGTGCAATTGTTTTTCATCATGTGCGTGTGAAGCCAATATACCCTAAGTAAGATTTGCTCATGTCTCAACTGTATTGTGTTCATGTGCGAAGTGCTTTCTTGCTGCAGACATCACTCACCATGATGATTGAATTTAGACAAAATGGGATTTAGATGGTACTCTTGTGATTAACCCCTTGATTTTAAATAGATTACACTGACATTTGCGGGTCGCAGTTCAGAGATTTAAACAGAATGATTAAAGCAATTAATTAGACCCTTTGTCTTTGTCAGTTTCAGTTCATTTGTAGATATTTTAACATTGATAAGTTTTGAAAACATCACTTTTGCAGGGTTTGCTGGTATTTAATGAAACGATTAAGATGACTAGAAATGCATGGAAAAGATTCTGCTCATTTGTACTAAGGACCAAGAAATGGTACAAGTTATAGTACCATTACAGTGATAAAATACATTTATCTCCCCAGCACCCCACCAAATCCAGTCCCACCCCATTTTATCTTGTTATTTAATGTAATTTAAATACCACCTGAAGTGTTACATTACTATATGATTTTCTGTTGTCAGTTATCTTGCCTCCATCAGGTTGAGCATCCTATACCACAGAAATGTGAAGGTATTCTCCTTTTGAATGACTTAAAACACTGCCGTGTCCATAGGCCTGTGTCCCAGAGGGGTCTTATGCTGTGAGGATAAAGAACAACGATGTTTTAGCAGGTTTCAGTGGTGGAGTGTCAGATCAGGTGATGTTACTGAATGGTAGGAACGTTCTGCCGGGTGAACTGGGCTGTTATATTCTCGTAATCTCACATCTCTTCTGCTCTTTGATGACAATTTTTTTGTTTTTTAAAGCTGTTTCATTTTCAGACATTCTGGTACACGCTGTGAGTTCTATGAGTCATTATTAACTGCACCTTCCTGTGTTAAGCACTTTACACCAGTCAGTTTTAACATTAAAACTACCTGTCTAATATTGAATAGGTCTCCCTTGTCACAAAAGCAGCTCTGACCTGTCAAGGTCTCTAAATGTGTGGTATTTTTCTTGCAGAAAGATGTTATCAGCAGAACCTTTAAGTTCTGTAAGTTAATGAGGTGGAGCCTCCATCAGACCGGTTTGTCCAACACATGCCACAGATGTTTGATCAGACTGAGATCTGGATATAATCTGAAGGCCAAGACAACTCTGTGTCATATTCCTTACACCACCCTTGACCAGTGTTTGCAGTGTGGCTGGGCAGAGTATTTCTACAAAGGATCAAGAAAAGGTATCAGTTATTCTCATTGATATGTTTTGCTGTGGGGAGAACTGTAAGATGTGGATATTTCTTAACTTTCTTAATTTAACTTGTTTGAAGTACTGCTTTTTTCAACTGTGATATAACAAATGTATCATTCATTAAATGTAATTTCCATCACACCTGAAATGTGATATTACTATATAACATTCTGTTGTCAGTTATGTTATGTACACTGTGGTGTTTGTAGGAGGTTGAAATGAAGAACGTTCTGATCAGAGCTGGAGACCAGTTGAAAGTCCAAGGGAAGATCCAAGCTGATGCTGAAAGGTAGACTAAAACCAAATGTCTGTCAGTTAAACTCTACTGGTATGCAGCTACATTATTTATCTCTACCACTCAGGCACCTTCAGCATGGAAATCTTTACTACTAGTGTCTGAAAACTATGATAACTAGCATTAACCATTATTTTTTAAATTAAAGTCCAATAATGGAGTTTTACAACAAAATATTTATTGTTTATCCTGGTCAGTGAATCAGATTTGGTAGCTTTTTGCATTTGATGTGCAGCAAGGACAAATTTAATGAACAACAACAACAACAGCAACAAATGTTTATGACACTGTTTTAGTCTTAATGCAATAATATTAAGTTATTTATCTACACACACACACACACACACACACACACACACACACACATATATATGTATACAGTAATATAATGAGTAATTTGTTATATGAAGCTGAGCAATTAATCAGGAGCTACAGTTCTATCCATGGAGCTTAACGGAGCTTGACTTATAAACAATAATCTTGTTAAACAAAAATTGACATTTGCCACAAATTGTTTAGCCCTAGTTCCAACGTTGAATACTTTAAAGTACAGATGTAATTCAAGATAAACCTTTATTAGTCCCATTTCTGTTTGGAGAATTGCATACTTTAATGAATAATGCAGAATATTTTGCTAAAACGTAACTGACTTAACATAATGTTTTCTGCAGATTTCAGATTGATCTGGGTTCCAGTTCCAATGATTTGGCTTTTCACTTCAACCCTCGTTTTTGCGCACCAATGCTGGTGTGTAATTCACGATGTGGTGGCATCTGGGACCAAGAGCAGAAAGACACACCCAACCCTTTTCAGAAAGGCTCTACTTTTAAAGTATGACAGAGATCATATCAGCAAACTGCATTTCTAGTTATTCACAGGTTTTTCTCAGAAATTCTACATTTTCAAGCTACAACAGCAAAAACAAAATACACTGACAAATCACATTGCTTAAATGTGGCCAGTGTGCCAAGTTCAGACAGTGTGATTCAAATGAAATACACATGAATTAGTGAAAAAGAATGACTTTTTAGTTGAATTAAGTGTAAGCTATGTTTTCATACATTCCTTATCACAGGTTGTGGTGACGCTCACAGAAAAACTGTTTGAGGTGAAGCTACCCGATGGGAAGGTGATTGAGTTCCCCAACCGTAAGAAGGTGGATGTCATCACTTACATTCGGATCAAAGGTGATATTAAGCTCACCTCATTCAAGCTGTCTTGAGAGAAGCAACATTTTAGATTAATTACTGCAAAAAGTACAATAAATGTGATCATAAATTAAGTGTCAGTCTGTCTCTTACTCTATTAGATCTGACAGCCCCCCTGGTGGGCAAAAAAGGTAGTGCTACCAAAATGATGCATTAAAAAATAAAAAGTTCATTGAAATAACCTTTGTGTCCCAGATTGTAGATATATTACTTAAAAAAATACTATACTAGTGTGCTTCTATGTCAGTGACAGTAATACGCATAGATGGTCTTCCAAAGAACTGTAGCTCATCCTACAGCTATTAAACTTTACACAGCTATTAAACTTCACACTTTACACTGCACTGTCACTTTACATTGCACTGTCACTTTACACTGCACTGTTACTTTATACTTTACTTTATACTTTATAGCCTATTATTTAACTCAACCCGTGACTAGTTATCGCAACAAACACTATATGAGCATAAGTACTGGGACACATGTCTTCATTCAGAGTTTTGGCTATTACTTTCTGGACAACGCCATGCCTCCAACGTTGTGGACATAGTTTGGGAAGAACCCTTTTCTATTCCATGACTGTGCCCCAGTGCCTAAAGCTCCATAAATACATTGTTGGATGATTTCGGTGTGGAAGAACGTGACTGGCCCCAACAGAGCCCTGACCTCAACCTCATCCACTTTGGGATGAACAAGAACGGAGATTGCCAGCCAGGCCTTCTCGTCCTAAATCAGTGTCTGACATAAGAAATGCTCTACAGAAAGAATGGTCACACATCTTATGGAAAGCCTTCGAAGAAGAGTGGAAGCTGTTATAGCTGCAACGGGCGTTCGAATCTATATAAAAGTATATGTATTTAACTGCAATGTCATTCAAGTCCTATTTAGTCTAACGGTCAGGCGTCCCAATACTATTGTCCATACAGCTTATGATATGTAGTCTATGGGCAATGTATTGTCGTCATTGAGAACGCGTGTCTGTTTAACCAATCAGCATTCAGCTCTCCCATCACGAGTCGTGCGGTGTCCAATTGCTTGCTCGGAGAAGGCCACGTGACTTTTGTTTTCCATGGTCGTGTTGTCTCCGTCAGGTCGAGCGTCCTAAACCACAGAAATGTAAAGGTATTCTACTTTTGCACGATTTAAAACATTGCTGTGTCCACATGCCCGTGTCCCAGATGGGTCTGAGTTTGTAGACGAACATAATTACGCTGTGAGGATAAAGAACAAAGATGAGTTTCAGTGCTGGTCAGAGTGTCAGGTCAGTGGAGGAGAGGTGACGTCAGTTAACGGTAGGAACATTCTGCCAGGTGAACTGGGCTGTTTTATTCTCGTAATCTCACATCTCTTCTGCTTTTTGTTGACATTTTTGTTTTTAAAGCTCTACCTCTTCATTTTCAGACATTCTAGTACACGCTGTGACTTCTACGAGTACTTTACACCAGCCATAGCCATAACATTAAAACCACCTGTCTAATATTGTGTAGGTCTCCCTTGTGCCATCAAAACAGCTCTGACCTGTCGGGGACTCTGATGGTGTGGTATTCTTTCTTGCACAAAGACGGAATCGGCAGATCATTTTAGTTCTGTGAGGCCTCCATCAGACCGGTTTGCTCAACAACCTGCCACAGATGCTCGATTAGATTGACATCTGGATACTTTGGAGGCTTTGTCATGTTTCTCACACCACTTCTGACAAAATTTAGAAGTGGTTTAGCAAATTGTAGTGGAGTCATGGTCTGCAAAACTGCTTAGGTAGATAGTACATGTCAAAGTAACAGCCACATCAATATAGGGCTCATGGTTTCCCAACAGAACATTGCTCTGAGCATCACACTTGTGGTACATCAGATCAGAACGCCTCCATTCATTGCTCCATGGCCCAGATCTGATGTTCATGTGCCAATTTTAGACCCTTTGAGAGGTGGAAGGGGGACAGTGTGGGGTCTCTGACTATGTTCTGTGGCAACAGGCTATGATGCACTGTGTGTTCAGATGAATTTCTGTTGTAACCAAATTACAATGAATTCAGTAATTTGTACTACAGCAGTTCTTCTGAGGGTTAGGACCAGATAACCTTCACGTCCCACATGTATCAGAGAGCTTTGGGTGCTCATGCCTCTCCGGATCACTGGTTGTCCTTCCTTAGACCAGTGGTCCCCAACCCCCGGTCCATGGACTGGTACCGGGCCGTGGGTCATGTGGTACCGGTCCGCGGGCTGCACAGAAAAAAAACGTGGATGTTACCCGTGTTATGTGGTCGGCTCGTAGGTATGAAAATGCTGTTAATAAAGCTGCGAGTACACATTGGATTTACGTTTATTATTGTATTTATAGATATACCATTATTATATTTTTAAAATATCCCCATTTTTATGCGTATCATTTATTTGTATAAATACGTATATTTATCTGCTGCTCTTTAAAGTTCGGGCCGTGAAAACAGTTTCTGATATTCAACCGGTCCGTGACACTAACCATTGTACACTGGAACCACCATACAAGACCTGTTTTGGACATGCTCTTGTCAAGCCATTACAAATCTGGCCCTTGTCAGTGTTACTCAGATTCTTACTCTTGCCTGTCAATTTTAATGTTGTGGCTGATCAGATTATGGTAAATTTAGACGAGAAACAGTTGAACATTAATCTATAGTTTAATTGTGTACACGGCTTTAACTAAGGCATAGCCGGTACTGACATGGAAACATCAGTTGACTGATGTACATTGCTTTTAATTTGATCTGTACATTTTCTTTATAGCTGCCAGGCTGGGTGTTAGGTCAAATTTCCTAGAAAATGTATTTAGCTATCTGTCCAACTGGGTTTTAGCTGGTTTGAATAACTTCATGCAACATGTAGACCGATCTATAAATGGCCACAGGGCTTACTGTCATTAGAATAGGGAGTGTCTCAATCCTGGTACTGCACAGATATGATGAATATGTTGCTGGAAACTTGACATCAGCCATGAGCTTTGTGTGTATCGTGAAATGATATTATTTGTAATGTAACATCAGCAAAGAACAAAGAATTAAATAAAAGCTAGAGATTAATATTTTGTTTTCTTCACAGGCATATCAATGCAAATATAAGGCTGTATCTTCCAAAAACCACCGGACCTCCGAAATGTTAACCACACTGCACTGAAAGTATGACTTTAAGATGGGTTCCGGATTCGTATGTACAGTCTCTAAATAGGGCTATATATTTATGGCACACGCAAGGCGAGAGGATTGTGAATGTATCTTTCCATCCGTTGTGTTATTCTTCCTGCCGAATTCATGCCAAAAGGCCTTTCAGCTACAGTGAAAGCTTTCATATCTGGAAGCACGTCCATATACAGAGGAGCAAAGTTTGGAGGGTATGTCCCTGCAGAGTTAGTTTCCTTAGGCACAAGATTTTGCTGTACACTAGCATTTCCAGTTTCAATACCTCAACTTGCCTTAGATCTACTGATCTGAGACACCGCATGTCGCGACTGAAGAGCACTTTGGAATCTGTCTCGAAAGCCGTGAGCGGGACACAAGCTGAGATTTTCTCCAAGATAGCACGCCTCAGATCCAGCTCCAGACAGGAGAACAGAGAGAGTGAAGCAAGAGCAGAGACAAAAACTATTAAAAATCAGAGCCACGGATCAGCTTTGGCAGCTACACCTACAGTTGTACCTCAAGATCAGTCAACTACTTCACCTCAAAACACATCCACACATCTTCCTGAACCACCATCTACCCCTTCTCCGCCTGTCCGGGAGCAAAAGGAACAGAAAAACAAGAGATCTGTGGGTCCCATCTCGAAAGTGGGTGGAGCAGCTACAACCACATCTTCTCTGACTAAATCAGGAGAACCTGCATCTCAGACAGGAAGCTCCACTGCATCCAAGCAGACTACTCCACTCTTCCACCCGAGTTCTTTCAGTGTTAACCTAGACGAAACCTACAACTACCTCGCCCATCATATCAATGCTTATTTTAGCAGCTCCACTAAGACCGAGAAGAAACAAAAAGAGGCCAAAGAGAGCGTTGACCAGACGTCCCTTTCCATACCAAACCAGTGCCACAAAAATGATGACCAGACACCCACTCATGTGCCTGTGAATGACCAGACACCATCACCTGCCACCTCTGCACCTCTCCCAGATCCAGGTTGTCACTCATCTTCCAAGAAGAGCATTGGTCATTACCTGGCATATTCAGCACCCACGGTCCAGGCCTTTGTAGGAAACTACATTGGTCCCTTTATTCCAAGGTTTAGAACCGAACCAAAATCTGCACTGGTAGAGGCAGAAAAAACCCTTCCTCCAGAGGATTCTGCTTCAAAACAGAACCAACCCGCAGAGATTAAAGAACAGAAAGCTGCCGAGGAAAAGGCCCGGAGACTGCTGCTTCAAAGAGAGAAGGTACTGGGGACTAATTTGTTTTTAGTTTTTATTGTCTGCTTATTTACTATCAACAAATTCTTACAGTATACAGGATCTTTCCAGTGACACACCCACAACAGGCTTACAAAGAGGATCTCCTTTTTACAGGAGAAACAAATGTGTTTGCCTTTGGCTGTGATAAATGTGTCCTTTTGTAATCTTTTTTGTATGTATTGTGTTGTAGTGGAAGTGTTTATCTAATAAGTCCTGTTTAAACAACATTAAACAAAATGATTCCGCCACCGCTGTAGAAGACATAAAATTATTTTTCCACCTCATTCCTATGACTGAAATCTGTGTAATGAAGTGCTGTTATGCAAAGGTATGTAGTTCAGTGTGGAAAAAGGCAGCTTAGTGGTCATGTGCAAAGCTGTTGTGATCCTTATATCTGTGTGTTTGTGTTCATGTGGGTGGACTGCATGTATGCCTCTTGGGCATTTCCAAGGGTGCTATATAATTATTTATGTCTGCATTTAGTTAATAAATAAAGTTAGACTTAGGTCTAGTAAGCAATACAGCAGTCCTTTTCAGCTCGCAGTATAGACTTTGAGATCTGTGCATGTCAATGCACCATCACATGTCACTGGTTAATAAGGTAATAAAGCTATGTGTATTCCTCCTGCCCTCTTCCAGATCATTGCACGGGTGAGTGTGGATAATCGGACACGAGCGCTGGTGCAGGCGCTGCACAGAGCTTCAGATGTGAGGCTTTATATCAGCAGAGTGGAGGATCTGAGCTACCACTTACTGGAGTTCCCTGAGACCAGGCTAGTGGCTGTCAAGGTAAAAGAAAATATCCTCTGAACTCCACAGTGCATAATGGCATTATGTGTAGTTCAGGATATGCAATTATTTAATAATGGTATCGTTATAACCTTGCAATGCTTCAGATCCAGAATTACTTTTGTAATTCTCTCACCAATTTCATGAATGTATGTGAACTATAGGTCTATCAGTATGCTATATGTACCCAGTTACTGGTGCACACAGGGTCAGGAGAGATATGTGTGGTATTACTATTACCTGAATGCTTTGCAAAAACTTTTTACCTTTTTTTCACTGCCAGCTAAGTTACACACCTTAACAAACCCTGTCAGACATGACTCTTGTCTCTCTGTCCAGTTTACATTGAAAGAGGATAATATTTTGGCAAAATCCACCGGCTGTTTAGTGGACAACAAAAAGGTGTTCACAGGGCATACTTAATCAATGTATATTATACGCATGCCAGAATAGGCTTAACCTTCTTGGAAAGAAAACTCAAATAAAGGTTAACTGAGTTTTTACTGTTGCTTTTAAATGAGCGGTTTTGTTCACAATTTCATCTATGTTTTGAAGAACAAACAGGCTTTTTTTTTTTACTGCACTTACTATCTTTAAAATGTGTCAACAGTTTGTTTGTTTTGTCTAAACTGAGAGTAAAGTAGCTAATGTTAGGTTTATCGTCTATGATTGGTATTTAGATACATCACAAATGTGAGCTAAGCTACTGTTATAACTACTTCTTTGGTTAATAAGCATTTGTATGCTCTCTGGGACCACCTCTGATGACATTTCGGAAAAGTTGTGTTGTGTGTGTTGATTGTAGACGATTTTTCTTTGAAGCTGAAGATTTGTATTTTTGCAGACATGCTGAGCGAACACATAATGTAACGTTCAGTGAATATTTTTTGTTTTCCTTTAAATGCTGTGAACTCATCAGGAGAAGGCCATTCCTTGTCTTCTGCGCCTGCGGCAAGCCAGCGATCCGGCTCTAAAGGCAGCGGTCAGAGAGGCCCTTACCCTAGTGGGCTACATTGACCCTGTCAAGAATAGAGGAATACGCATATTGTCCATCGATGGAGGGGGCACAAGGTACACACCCTAACCCCCACTGTCTACACAGAAAACAACAGATGGCTTTGTATGCTGTTTCTGTTTCTCACTGTTCTGTGTGTGTGTGTGTGTGTATTTTTACTTTCAGGGGTCTGGTGGCTCTTCAGACTTTACAAAAGCTGGAGGAACTGTCTGGGAAATCTATTTACCAGCTCTTTGATTACATTTGTGGGGTGAGCACGGGTAAGATAACGTCCTCTGGTTCTCTGCATCTGCATAAATATGAAACTCTCTCAGTGAATAATAACAGGCCACTATAACCCAGACTTCTTTATGATTGATTACAAAGACTGCATGGAAGCAACCATTCGTGGCCTTGTTCAGCATCTGAGCACGATGTACATGAATTATTACAAGCACAGGATACAGAGAACTACTTCATCACTCAAGAACAGCATGATTGCTGAATATTTTCTAGAGATATACTTCAACTTAAGTTGTTGAAGTATACTTTAGTATAGCTGTTTTATATATAGTGGTCTAGGAATTTAAGCCTAGTGTTAGCTAATGTGAATGCAATTGCTTTATTTTAAAATAGAGAAATCTTTTTTTAAGTGGGATAAAATTATACCATGCAGCAATATTTTCTAAAATAGCTTTGCTGAAATGTAAGAAGTCCTCCAAATGACCACCTGGGGGCGCTTTGCACCATTTTTAGCTTTAACTCAGCTTTCTCATACTATCCACATTGGTCTTTCTTGTTTTCTGAACTAGGAAATATGGAATGTACTTGTGCGATACATACCTAAAAATACTTTGTCTGTTTTCATCATACCCAGCTCAATTTTCATCCTTTTGTGAAGTTATGGTTGCTGCCAAAACCTTTATAAGCAGGATAGGGGCATATTTGGGATTAGGAGTCCTAGTGCCAGGGTGTTTGTGTTGTGCATGTGCAGAATTCAGACTTTATACCTCACCTTGCAACCTTATAATGTATGGATCAAAGTGGGAGAGGGGTTTCCTTAAATCAAAAGATGACAAATGATGCAAGTAGCCATATTTAGCAACTGTAGGCTGGTTGAATTTGTGTGTTGCCTATTTTTTATGATTCATAAAAAAGATCAATATTAGGTTTTATTATTATAAGCAGAGCCAAATGATCATAAAAGACAGCCATGCTCAAAGTAAAAGAGGAAGAGGACAGGCAGCAATAAGATGGATGGGTGCAATAAGAGGAATCATGAACAAATCATTCAAAAGATTGAAGACCCAAATTGATATAAGGATATTCCTGGCTATTACTAACTATAGTTGTCCTACTTTTAGCAGTAGTAATAATCATAAAGATATTGATTACCATAATCTGACACTTTTCACTATTCTTATCAATTAAGCAGGTAAACGTGCCATTCAGCAGTTTGTCTCTGTGTTCCCCCAGGTTCTATATTAGGTTTTATGCTGGGTGTGTTCAATATTCCCTTAAGTGAATGTGAGGAGCTATACAAGAAGTTGAGCACAGATGTGTTCAAGCAGAATGTCATTGTTGGAACGATGAAAATGAGCTGGAGTCATGCCTTTTACGACAGCGAGATTTGGGAAAAACTTCTGAAGTGAGTACATAAACATGTTCTTTGCATTTCTACAGTAATTAATGAAGAACATGAGAATTTGGACAGTGAAAAGTATCTGGAATTGGCTATTACTTGTTGAACATTACAGTCATTCATCATACCACATCAATTCACCATTTCAAAGAGCTGGATAGTTGTGATAAGTTGCTTTCTCTAGTTGGCATTCTCATTTTCCCATAGGGAGAAAATGGGCTCTGATATTATGGTTGAAACATCAAGAAACCCTGACTGTCCTAAGGTTGGTCGATAAACAGCATATAGTCATTATATCTTGAGCTCCTCAGTGAAGCATGAGACCTGAATTTGGTTTTTGTACCTTTCCACTAGGTGGCAGCAGTAAGTACAGTGGTGAATAAAGGCACTCCACTAAAAGCATATGTTTTCCGGAACTACAACCTGCCACCTGGTGTGCGGTCCCACTATCGAGGTAGCTGCCAGCACAAGATGTGGGAGGCCATCAGAGCTTCCTCAGCTGCTCCTGGGTACTTCCAGGAGTTTGCATTGGGCACTGACCTCCACCAGGTAGGATCAAATGTTCTATAAGTACAGTATTACATGAGGGACATGAACTTAAAATGACTAAGTGAAATGAGGAGACCTTTTCATGATGAACTTTTATAAGCTCTAGCTGCTTACTGCTCATACTCATACAGCAAGGTCAGCATATACCCGAAGCTCAGCACAATGATGAGGAAAAGAGCAGAGCAAGTTGCTTAAGCTGTCCATCTTGAATTAACCAGAAGACCACCCTCGCTAGCACTCCCTCCAGTCTAGTAGAAGACAGAGTGAAAATTCTGTGTTTTGGGAGGAAGAGCTTCACAGTAGACCAACAGGATCTCAGTACATGCATGGTGTTTTGAGATCTAATTTGCCAGTCAGTATGCATAAATGAACTTCACAGCCTCAGAAGGCTGAAGAAGTTTAACCTTCTTACATTTATACAGATACAATTACTTCTGCATACAGAGCAGTGAACAAAATAATTGATTAATCTTGTTACTTGGTCTCCTTGAAATAGCTGTCAAATTAATGTAATTGGATGCGTTATTTTGCAATCATCTTTTGAATTGATTGAAAGGGATCCAACTATTTTTTTTTTTTACTTTTCTCTTGTAATTTGCCCATGTATTGAAATGTCATGGAGCAGGTGCTGAAGCAGAGCTTCATGTTTAATTGAAACATGTGGGACTTGGTAGGGAGCAATGAAAGAGAATTGCTGATGGGTCCCTGTAGAGTGGGGATTTCCTCCCTGTATCTCTTCCTCTTTATAGAGAATCAGTTTCAGGTTGAGTTTCGCAGTTTGAACAAAGAGAGCAAAACAAGCATGATTAATATAAGCGGCCAAAGGAAGAACATGCTCAGTGAAGCATCTAGTGTGAGAATATACCTTAATTTACTGTGCAAATCACTATTCCAGCAAATGTAGTTATTACAGGATCATTAAACACATTGCAGTGTGAGTTAACTGCTGTATTAGTGTTAAAAACATGATGAATTGCAAACCCATTGGGTTTATTAGTACTTGCAGCCCAGGCACATACCAGCTCATGAGCATTTCTTCTAAAATGATCTACGTTTTTATGTCCCAAGCTTGACAGTTCCACACCAGACTACATTTCCTTCCCATGACTTCTTTGACATGTCTCTGTCTTCTTTTGTTCTGGAAACTGCTAATACGTATACAGACGCACCCAGAGCTCCTCCTCTTCTCTCTATTTTTGGTGCCAGGCTGATCCTTGCAGACTCTTTCAGGCTGCTCAGGCTGGCATGTCAGATGGTCTCGAGTGCACTATTCTTCCCATGGCAGCCTCGTTCTTAAACCCAGAGCTTAGCTCAGAGGTGCAGAAACTGCAGAGCCCTGCTGATCTTTCCTGTTCTCTGTGCGCTGCTGTTAAAAAGCACCAGGCTAGCCTTCAACACACTGAACTGAAGGCACTGATGTAAGGGATGGTTTCATATGGTGTCATCCTGCCATCCTTTCCAAGGACGCCCACAGAGTAATCCGCTTCCATCCAGCCACGCCACAATGCACCCCTTGTCTCTACAGTCAGTGCTCAAGCATCTTCTTAAACTCTATACAACACAGATGGAGACAGTGATATCAGATGAGTCACTGCTGTTCATTGCTCCACAAAACATAATGGGCCATACAAGTTCACGTCAGCATCCTCACTTACCTGTAAACTGGGCCACAGATCATTAAGGGATCATCTCCATTGCGATGCATCCATCTTCAAACAGCTTACATTGGCAAGTTGTCATCTTCTTCAACAGTTCTGTGTCATTTACATATGCAAGCTGTATACCATAGCGGACCCAGAGGGAGGAAGTTTGTGCTGAATGCCCAAGCATGGCATCTTTTCAGTGGTTGCCATAGACTCTGAAAGAGTGGTGTGCAGGAATGAAGCCTTTTTGGCTGTTTGTGCCCACCCTCACACAGCTGCTGTAAGACACCAGAACCAAATAACAGCCACCCAGGAGAAAAGACTTGGAGTGAAAATGGAGCCCATCACTTCAGCCGTCAAAGTCCGATGTGTCACATTGTCCCCAACATATGAAATAATACACTGGTGTCTGATATTTATATTAGAATGACAGGTAATGGGGTAAGAAGTGTGGAAGGTCTGCTGTTTATGTCCGTGTGCTTATCTATTGCATAAGCTGTTGTTGGATAACATTTCTTAATGTACATGAAAGAGCATCGGTTTGTTTCCTCATCCAGGCAGAAACCACTGCTTTACCAATAAGAGTCATTGGACAAGACTCCAAATTCTGCTTTCATTTACTATTGTAAATAACACTGGATAAGAGTGTCTGCAACAGATGTAAATGTATAGCCCAGAGTAGGTGTATTCTGCAGCACCTGTGCAGGCACCATGTTTCCTTCTTGAAACCCTAAGGTGTGAACCCTACAAGAAAAAAAAACTAAGAAAATAACAAAAAAGCCATTGACCCAACCACACATCGTTCAAGACTTCAAGGCTACTGTTTAAACCCAGAGGAGTGTCTGCAGTGCTAAAACATCTGGGATGTATTCTTGAAGATGTTTATTGATTGCAGTGACTGACTCAAGGCAGTGTGAAAACATTCCTCCTAAAGTCGGTTTGTCTTATTCCCAGAATGGGAATCTAAAGATCTTCCAGACAGCAAGACATTTTGAAATTTTGCACAGTCTTTATATATTTAAGATTGTTATAGACATGACGAATGCCTGAACCACCATGGAAAATAATTTTCATTAGCTTGATTTACTTTTGCATTACGTGGTGCAGTTCAAGAGAAAGTTAATTGGTAATTTGCAATTTTAGCGTATGAAATGAATGTGGACCCTAATATGAGTTCAGTATCATTTTTACTATCTTGAAAGCAATGGATCGCTTTTAATTGGTCCCTGAAGACAAGCGGACTGCAGAGGTTTAATATCAAGCGTGAGGCGTGCATGTGTATTTGTGTGTGGGTCTCAGCCTTCCGCAGTCTAGCTTAATTTCCTGATTGTGCCCTGAGGGTGATGTTATGAGTCTTCCTTGCCCAGATGGGTCTTTCTGGTTTCCTCCTTAATGACGTCAACATGAACCTCAGTTGATGCCCCTGGCTACCAAGGTCAAAGGTCTTGGCGGAGAACTAGTCAGAGTAATTGTACAATGTGGCATAATGACCTTCTGCCCCAATCAATCAAGTCACAGTTGTGGCTGTCCATCATGCCGAAGCTTATACTTTCGAGCTTTATTTACTATTGTGGATGAAAGGAGCAGCTTGAATTTTGTTTGTCATTCCCATAGGATAGATTGCTAGCTATCATTCTTCATGCCCTCTCTCTATATTGGATGATGCTAGGCTGCACAGCAAGCAAAATGTTGAAATTGTAGGTGTAGCCTTAATGGGATTCAGTACTGAGACCAATCTTGATTGATTAATAACTATTCATTTATTAGGTGCAATGCCAGTGGATTTAATGGTGCACAAGCTCATTCTGTACTGAATAACATTTGTACAATCACATTATTTAAATATGTCTTTTTAACTGAAAGCAGTCAGACCTGAATCAACGCATCTTCTTATCTTCAGCCCCTTGGCTTTGCTTTACTTCAGCCCCTTGTCTTTGCTTAACTGGAATCATCAGACAACACCTCTAGGTTACGTAACGTATGCCTAATGAATGGCCACTCAGTCTGCTGGTCCTTATGGCACTGGAGTGGTTTGGCAGATCTACACATGCTAACTTTGCTCTCATTGCCAAGTATGCCTGATCCCCAAGCAGGGCAAAAGCAGAGAGTTCCTCCACTGATTGCTGAGAACGTTGACTGAGGTTATAGATCTATGGTCTAAAATGCACTCCGTGCTGGGGTGGGTGAGAGAGGACCTCTGTAGTCTTTGTGCTGTTAATTATAGTCTGTCAAAGAACCCTCTGTCCACAGAGAAGAAAAAGATCTTAGATGGTAAAAAGGAGTAAAAGGCAGAATACATGCAGAATGGACTGACCACTGAATGTGGTGCAAGTGGAAATGGGGAGTTTAAGATACAAATTGTTAAAGCCAACTTAAGGTTATAAAGGTTTTTACTTTGATCAAATGTCAGGAAAAGAAGAAAGCAAGAACTGGAGCATCCAGTGTTAATAAGTAAGTTTTCTTTAGAAGAATTTTGGGGGAAGGGTGCTGTTATTTTAAGACTACATAGCAGCAGATTGTTCACCATAAGCTTTGACTGATAAGTGCTGAGCTGTCCATAGATAGCATCATACTCATTTCCATCGAAATTAACTGTAATCAGAGATTGGCCAAAAAATGGCTTTTTTTGATGGAGATGTATTTGAAGAATGTTCCCCCTTCAAGACAGCCATTACAACTTTGTTCATGCATAATGATTAACATAGTCAATGCAGTGTCTGATAATTAGTTAGATTAGAAACTGTCATCCACTTCTATTCTTAGCTGAAAAAGTACAGAACGAGCTCATTGGGTCTGTTTTGAGAAGCACACATGATCAACACTTAAGCAATGTTTTGTAAATGGGGATTTGAGGTTCTTGAGTTTGCTGAAATGATGCAGTAATGCTGGAGGATACAGGAGTGAATTGTTGTCTGTCTGTGATTCTTAAATGTTGATGAAATATTGCATCATTACTTGTGTATTCACGGCCCAGTTGTCAGGTATTCATAGCATAGTGTGTATTTTCCAGAGGATGGAGGGCTCATTGCTGAGCCCTTTCCCCTTAGGCAACATGGAGCAGCCTAATTATTGAAGGCACAGTGAGAAAAGAGTGAGACTGCAGGAAAATAGAATGATAATGTGAGTCTATAGGAAGAGTGATGAGTGAGACTATAGAAAAATAGGAGAAGTCGGGCCATTGTAGGGGAGCAAGTATTAAGCAGACTTGATGCAGTAAAATGTTTTAATTGAATTGTTTATTCAAATCTACCTTAGCTTGGGGAGAAACACAAATATTAATTTGAACAAATAATAGTGGATTGAAGACTTTCAAACTCAACTAGATACCATTAGAACAGACCGAGATTATGAGACTTTTATGCATCATTTATACATTTTTCTGTGTGCTGCCGACACATTTATCAGGTAAATACTCAGACATGTTATGAGAGAGCTTGTTCAACTGCTTGTCTAACTTGACAGTGGAATGGATAAAAAGCCTTCTGATAGTTTGTGGTACATGAAAGCTTGGTCAGGCTTGTTTATTACTGTACTGCCCCTTGCTGAGACAGTCAAAATGTAGCTTGTCACCATATAAATTGTGACGCATTTTGAAATGCAGAAGTGTAAAGTGACCATTTGTCATACATGGACACACCACAGCTCACAGTGTGAACAGCATGAAATTCTTTCTCTGCGTTTTACCCATTCATGAAGTGAAGCAACGGGCAGCCAGGAACAAAACGTGCTCACCGCTACCTTTCTCAAGGGTACCTCAGTGGTGCCATTAGCAGTCCTGGGATTCAAACCCACAACCTTTTGGTCACAGGGCCAACTCCCAATCTACTAGGCCACCCAGTGTCATATTGCAGGACAGCATATTTGGCATGAAAACCCTGGCCATGATATTTACTAGCCAGTGTTACACCAATCTCAAGCTGTTCAAACTATCAAACTCAGCAGTCTGTTGACAGACTCCATTTGTGCTACCTATATAAACCATAGGGACAGAAGTATTGAAATGCCTGATCATTACACCAGCAATATGGCACTGGTCCCCTCTTTGCACCACTCTTCTTGGAAGACTTTCCACAAGATATCCATTTATATATCTACTGTCATTTTATACTGTACTGTTGACATAGTATTTTATTCTACTATTCTTCTATTGTTTTCTTAATTTTCACTGCTCTTAACTTTATACTGTCCACTTTCTACCATGCCAAAGCAAATTTCCCACTTGTGGGACTAATAAAGGTTTATCTTATCTTAAGATTTTGGAGTTTCTGAGGGAATTTGTGCTCATTCATTTTGTAGAGCATTTATGAGGTCAGACACTGATGTTGGATGTGAAGGTCTGGCTCACAATCTCCGTTCCAGTTCATCCCAAAGGTGTTGGAAGGGGTTGAGTTCGGGGCTCTGTGCGGGCCAGTCAGGTTCTTCCACACAGAACTCATCCAGCCATGTTTTCATGGAGCTTGCTTTGTGCACTGGAGCTCAGTCAATGCTGGAATAGAACAGAGCCTTGTGCTTTTTATAGGTGTACGTTTTTCCAAAACATTCATCATCTTTCTGATTTCCTGACCATTGCTATGCACCATCATGTTCAACAGTCTTTTACTAGAAAGCTGGAAGCTGGTTGTTTCATGTATATGAGGTTCATGTATATGAGGAATGACCTTGAAGCTGTTTACCTATTGCAATGCCAGTTCTGGAGGAAAGACTTTTTATTCGTTCAGCATTGATCCTGAACATGAGCCTTGATTCTGGCACAGTACAGCTGAAAGAGGTCTACCCAGACCCACTAACAGAGTTTCACTTTTTGCTTAAACTAAATCTGTGCCAACCCAGTACAGAGAAAGTTGTTTAACTTCTTATTTCGTTAAAAATGGTCAATTATTCCAACCATTTTTCCATCAAAAGTGCCAACAAGTTATTGCAACAGTTGCCAGCAGAACTCAAACTTGTCCACCCAGATTCATTTTTACCGGTACAGAAGTCTTTGTGAGATAGAGTAAACATGTGCCAAAGCACATGAGAGTAACTGTGTCTGACCCCATAAATGGACTGTATTTTGGCTGTAAGTTGTAAGTGTTTAGGAGAGAGTGGCATTAGAAATCTAAATCCTCTTGTGGGAAGTGACCTTTACCCTGCAACATGCTGGGAGTTTAACTGACTGTTTTGGCAGTGGCTTGAGTGTTTTTTGGTGGGGGGGTTTTCCACATGTTTTGCTTAGCTTAGCTGTCTCTGCAGTGTGCCATTAAATAGACCACTGTCCTGAACCCCAAACCCCTTTGATTCGAATATGCCTCTGCTAGAGAAGTCCCCAGTGTGAAAATATGGCAATTGTCCAAGTATGGATCTCTACAGGCAAGATCTCAAAAGAGCCAAGAGCCCTGAAGTCCATTGATTGGTCTTACAGGTTTGCCAACAAGTTTAAAAGCCTCATTTCTCTCTCTTACTCGCTTTCTCCAGACAGTTTTAACATCTATTTGTGTCTTTTTTCCTACATCTTCTGTCACCACCATGCGTTTGTGTTTCATATAAATAAATTATGTGTTTATCTAAAAGGGTACAAAAAAACACAAAACCTACATAAATGTATGATTATAAAATACAGCAAAATAGCAAGAAAAAGTTGTTTTGCCTAAACCAGCTGATTGAGTGTCTTAATCATAGAATCCTTATTCTGTGGCACCCCTGTTATCAGAATTAGGGCACAGACTGTCTTTAAGAGCTGGTTTCTGAGGCCACAAGGTGTCCCACAATCGTATTGCCTAGCTCTTAACCCCATCACGCATCAATTTTCAATTCTGTTTCTGTCAATTCTGTGCCTTTTTTTAAATTCCTTTGTATAAAATCTTTGCAGCTCTGGTACAATTTCTCAGCCCCGATGATTAAGAGTGCCATTATCCTGTAGACCTTCCTCCTTTTATATTCACTGCTGGATCTCAAGCCAGAAAAAAGATTGATCTGAGCATGGCAAGATAACTCATTATACCCAGCCTGGAGAAATGGTGCCTAAAGATGATGCCGAGACCCCAAGAGGCCCAGGCCTTTTTTTCCCCTCCTCCCTCCAAACACAGACACTCATAGTCCCCTCATAGAACTTATAGAAACCTCCCAATGCAGGGGGGGGGCTTGCCTGCAGCCTTCACCCCACTAATGAGGGACCTTACTTTGTCGTTTGAAGCAGCCCCCCGCCCCCAGTACCAAGCCTTTTTATAAAGCCCACTGGTTTCTTTCTCTTATTTTCACAGAACTAGGAAGATATTAGTCATGTATTATCTTCCCACAGTGCTGATCTGAAAGACTGGATGAATGAAAGTTAATATTTAATATACATGAATGTGTGAGTATTGTTTTTTGTGTATTTGTTTAAGTATACATGTATAGCAATCATCATAGTTTTCCTATCAGATGGATAACTTGTATCTGTGATTATTACAGCTCAAAGCTTTATTTGTGTAGCGGCATTTACACATTAAATGCAGCTCTAACAGCTTCACTGGGAGTGGAAAAACAAGGTTTATTTGGGGTTTTTAAATTTTTTTTAATACAAGTAATATAAAAAAACAAGTTAAAAAAGCATGTCTGTAGGTGTAAAAAGAGACAAAAGCTGTCCCACCATATCTTTTCTTGTGGACTCTACATTAAGCAAACTGATATATATATA
>JBBPDC010000129.1:12806671-12818393 GCA_037974485.1 Hemigrammopetersius urotaenia | reverse complement strand
TGTGTGTGTGTGTGTGTGTGTGTGTGTGTGTGTGTGTGTGTGTGTGTGTGTGTGTGTGTGTGTGTGCGCGCACATGTACGTGTGTGATGCCACGCCTTCTCTCTGCCTTCCACTTAGGATTAAACAGGGCTGTGGTTTAATCATGGATGGAGGTTATTTATAAGTCTTGGATTAACAGCCTGGATTTCTCCCTCCCGGTTCAGAGAATGTTGGCTATGCAACACTGCACATGCATGCCTGCAAATACACACACAGTCTGTGTGTTTGATGGTAATATACAACCATATATTATGTCATACAAACAGCTAAATGTTAATGTTAAAAAAGAGTCATATAGTATATCTCTTTCATATAGAACAACCATATACACAGGGATTGGTATAAGCAGCACGCAAGCAAGAATTGGTGTACGTGGTACGACAAATGCACACCAGTTATCACTTCACTGCGCAAATGCTTACCTAATTTGAGTAATTTCATACTGGATCTCTATGTACCACCACTACTTAGAAAAAGGAAAACCTTAACAAAAAAATGAAATAATAATATTATTAATTAAAATATGGTTCCTGCCGGTCCGTGGAGCTTTGCTCCGGCACCAACCAACATTCTGGTTGGGCTTGGTGGGTGTTGTAATGGTTGCAGTGCAGTGAATTTGGGTGTGTACTAGGGCTGTAACGATATGCGATACGAAAACGAAATTGCGACACTCTCTCGCAGTGTGAGAAGGGAGAATCGTGACACGCCTCTTCCAACTCCCAGAGTTATCCTTCCCATCCAGATCTAGTGTTGTGTCATTCGCAAATGATTCGTTTAAAATAACAACTCTTTTAAGGGAACGTACCGAACCGAATCACTTCCTCAAGTGATTCGTTCGTTTCTCAGTTCAGTTGAGCTGTCTGCAGCGCTAGGAGGGAGGGAAAGGGAGGGGCTGACTGAATTAACGAATCACTCAGTGAACTACACTCCCCTGAATCCCGTTGTTTTAACAGATTTAGTTTCCAGATAAACAAACTTCAAACATTGGGCTGGCAATAATGAGAAGAGAGTGAGACTCACCAGCTGTGTTGTGTTCAAGTGTAAAATTTTTAAAATTCTGCTAAATTGCCACCGCAACAACTCACGAACAGTAGGACACAGCACGTAACAAGTAGTGTATAAAACCCGCAGTTTGAGAAAATGCATGATTCATTGTGACAATTTTTGAGGGAATGGTGCACGTTCAGTGTGAATCCTTCACTGAAAGTACTGTGGGGTATACGTTCAGTGAATGAATCACTCACTGACCCCCATTTGTCGAGTAGACCAGTTAAATAGCATACCATCGAACAGGACACTTAAAACATCGTGATTTATAAACAAGTTTATTTTTACAAACATGTTTGTCAAAGCAACATAGCCATAACACTCTCGTCTCCCTGTCCTGGAATCCGTGAAATGAACTGAAGCCTGAGCTGTTCAGCTGTAAATCAGTCCAGGAAGTCAGAGTTGCTCCTCCCGCCAAGCATTGAATGATTTGGTGAATGGGTGAACAAATCTTTCAAGTGAACTGATTCTAGTGATTCAGTACACCTAAAAGAACTGCCGTGCCCCTCAATACAAGGCAGTACTATCCCCCTCCCCCCAAAAGAATCGTGATATGAACCGAATTGGGGGTAAAAAATCGTGATACGAACCGAATTGTGGGTTTAGTGTATCGTTACAGCCCTAGTGTGAAACAATTCATTAATGTAGGTAGTACTCATTACAATACTACAGCAAAACTACAGCAAATGTCAACATCTATGTTACAGAATAAACTGTTTTGTTATGAATATGGAGCTGGATGTCAGTCATGTGACACTTTGTTCACAAAATATCCGAAAGGGCTTGTTGAATATTTTGAAAGCAGTGTTATGGAAATCATTTGCAAAGCAGTTTGAAAGGATGCCATAAACATAAACACAGGTTCAGTTTTCCATATACCCTAGACCAAACTGAATTTCTGCACTGAAACTGAAAATTAGTTCATCATTAGGTTTTGTTCATGGCTGAGGAACTACTGCATTGTGTATCTTGTATGGCTCACTATCAGTCATTATTATTATCCAGGTAATAAACAGGTTTCATCTTAAAATTTGCTGCAGTGAAAAGGCAAATGACCCCAGACAGCCCTAGCAATACCCAGAAATGCTGTCGTTTTACAATGGTGGTTGTCACATTTGGAATGTTTTTTGCAAAATAAATTAGTAAACGTTTTCTGGTAGCTCCAGCAGAGATTGAAGCCTCATGGAGAGTTTATTTAGTCACAAAGTGTGCAGAATGGTTTGTACTGAGTATTTAGGAGCTATGTAAAGAGGTGTTATGTAAAATGACTTGAGAACAGTATGGAGCGGTTGTTGATCTTAATTTTGCGGTATTTTCATAGTGAGCTTTAATTACTGAGCTTTGAACAAAAGATTAAAAAAAAAATGTATTCCTCATATAATGTATGTTCTGTTTTTGTCTGGTTCTCTCCCACTGGTCTTTTTTTCTCACTCCCTCAGAGGTGCACACTATGCTGGACGCCCTGCTGCCTCCACACACGTATTTCCGCTTTAACCCATACATGAGTGAGGATGTGGCTCTGGATGAGAGCCGCAGTGAGA
Organism: Hemigrammopetersius urotaenia; assembly: GCA_037974485.1. Taxonomy (NCBI): domain Eukaryota; kingdom Metazoa; phylum Chordata; class Actinopteri; order Characiformes; family Alestidae; genus Hemigrammopetersius; species Hemigrammopetersius urotaenia. The sequence goes on along the minus strand of JBBPDC010000129.1, from coordinate 12,815,766 downwards.
AACTGAACCAGCTGCAGACAGAGGGTTTGCGTTATCTGGAGCGCAACGAGGAGAAGCTGAAGCGAGCCGTCCACACACTCACACAGGAGAAAAGCACGGCTCAGGGGCTGGCAGAGTGGGTCCGCCTCAAAGCGCACTTATACAACGGCCTGTCAGGCCTTTCAAAACTGTAGGAATGCATGGATTCAGCTGCCACAAACACGAGATAAGCCTCCGAAATAAGTTGATAATGCATGTTCCGATAATACTTCCTCTGAGGGCTTATATTATTGTGCTGGAAGAATGGATTACAATCCAAGGCGCAAACATTGAAATTCCCAGATGAAAATTCTGAGAGCCAGTACAGTTCCTTACAGAACCAACCATTTGTTCAAATCATTAAACAAATAACTTATGGTTGCTTAAACATGAAATCCATAGAATTTCCTAACAAGACACCATAGAAAAATTTGGTGTCTTGTTAGAAATACAGGTCACAGTTTACCCAAATGGCCAAACTAGGGGGAAAACACTGGGAATTGTGATTATACAAATCACCCTATTCTAAAGACAGGTCAGTTATTATGATCTCTTCGTATTGTTAAATGTAGTGGCTAAAACCTGCAACTTCAAATCTGAAGTAACCAGTTCATTTTAGACTTTGTACAGAACGTCTGAAAGTGTGGAAAACAGCAGGGACCTCTGGTTGTGGAGGCTTTGGTGGGTTTTTTTCTGGAACATGCCAGAATCAAGTTATGTGTTGGAATTCAGCTTCCCTCAGATTCAGTTCAAAAACACTTCCTGGCAAATTCTGTATTAGCATGTGTAACAAAGGACTTTAGGAAAACACAGAATCCACTCCATGTCACTAAACGTAAGAAGCTGGTTTATCCTCATAACGCTGGCCCAAATAAACATAATGTAAAGACTATTAATATTAGGAATTATGTTTCACAGTCACATTAAAAACAAAAATAAAGCAGTGTGTATCAGTTCTCCATCAGAATATGTTCTCTAAAAGTAGAAATAGAGGTTTTTTTTATTCTTGCAAGCCTTTGCAGTTAAAACTGAGGATTGCTAAATATTTTTGTGAAGTTTAGCTGGTTGGTCCAATCTATAACCAATTCATTAAACTTGAGTTTATGGATGAGTTTTGCAGCTAAACGTCTAATGATCATTCTCATTATTAACAGTGACTTGCCACAAGACTGCATAATGTACCTCAGGTGGAGGAATGGTTCCCTGGATGCACTATGTCTGGCACTTTTTTATTTTTTAAACTTTCTTTGAAAATACTCATCCATGTATCGTACTGATAAATTGTGGCTGCAAATGGAATCATTGATTGATCTTTTCAGAAGGCATTTGAGAAGTGAAGTCCCTGTTTTGTTTTATATGTAAATTTTTAAAACTTTTGAACAGTAAGCATTAATAGACTGGTTTTGTTGTACGTGTACAGTCAAGCGCAAGTTAATTCTGTTTCAACTGAGGCCAAGAATGAATGGTAAAAATTGAAGTTGAATAGATTTTGCACAACCAGAACAACCTCACAATCTGTGCACATGTGAAAACTATACATTTTAGTTGACGCTCATATGTGTAAAGTGGTTGGAAGTATTTCAGGTGGCCACGGTTTTATTTGACTTATTTTCTTGCATACTTGAAAGAGTCTTGTCTAGTCTCTTTTGGGGAACCGAACATTTGACCCAGTTACAGTACACTGTTAGAAAGTACAGCTATATCCAGACACACTGTTTGAATGCAGTTTAAATATGTTATATTTAAATATGTTGCACACTGACTTTATTAGATATTTATTTGATTGGTTTTAGGTTGTGATTGAAGCTATTTTGAAAGTTAATGCGGTTGCATTTGCCATGTTCTGTATAAAGGCCAGAGTACACCGACCGGACAAACAAAAACACTCATTTCCTGCTGTTTTATGTCGGTGTATGGGTTGCAGAAATAATCTAGAATGCTGTTCATTTGGTTTGTAAGCACATTTTCAGGACGTTCTAAGGCTGACTGCAAATAATTGAATGTAAGTGTTTGTTCTTTCAGTGTTCTCTGGCCTTTAAGGATATATAGACTGATGCCATAACCTGGTCACTTCGCCACTGAATAGATACTGTATCTGAATCCCAAATAGGGGAGTGCAGTGTTTATTTGACTGAAGCTGTATTTTAAATGCCGTGCTTTGATTGAGTTAAGTACCTAATTCCAGGTGTACACTGAGCATTATAAAGATATTGATTTGCATTGTGGTATTTCAGCTTGTTTTTAAGGGCACAATACAAAAAGGCTTAAAGATATTGGTAAAGTTATATATAAGCAATATTTAATACACAAACAAGCCTTTAAATTACCTTCTATTATTCTTTAAGATTTCTTTGGTCTGTAGCTATCAGAAATGAGTGCAGTGTTCATTGACTAAATACTTTACACTGTGTGTTCTAGTTCTCCTTTCTCTCCCCATGTTCTGGCATGTGTTTGCTGTGTTGCATGTTGTGCACCCATGTCACAGTGCCTGATAGACGAAGAGGTAAGACAGTCCCTTTTACCTGTATCTGCTGCTCATTTTGTTGGCCTGATGGAAAGTGTAATGGTCGTATTCACAGAGCATCTCACAGTAAGAATATAAACCCAGAGTCAGATTGTTGCTGTTGTATCTTATTACCTGCCTGAACCTGTACCAGTCCTCTGAGATGCCTTGTGAATAAGACTAAGAAGTGCTGGTGAGAAGAACAATTCAGAAAAACTCTACATACTTTGTAATAATGTGGCATTTTCAGTGGTGAAAAGATGACTTTTGAATGAAGTCAGATTTAGCTATAGTTAAACTGATCATTTTATCCTGCAGTCTGTGATGAGTTTGAGCAAAAGTGACATGTAATAAAAAGTTGTTCTAACCTATCCGTGTTATATTTCTTTGTATGTCTCACCATTATACAACAATGGGTTCATTGGAGACACTGGTCTTAGAGGGACCACTTTTGGTTTCTTAAAAAAATCACTGGTGATACTGTCATTTTAAAATCTCTCTGAGGAATGAGATGTGTGAGCATGAAGAACCGTTCTAAACCAGTGAAGGACCTTCATATAATATAAGGCTGTATAACAATCTTAACAATCTTACCCTTAAAAGCCTGCAGGTTTTGCTGCTCACTTATTTAATCACTTGATCTCCTTCATCAAGCCAGTGAGGTTATTTGGAATAAAAACCTGCAGCCTTCTACGGATGAAGGCCTAGTTTTTCGTCATAGTGGTAAAATCATTGCACTAAGATGCGTTCAGGAAACCCAGCTGATAACCCCAGTGTATACAAATGAAAGCTTTTTCCTAAAACCATCATCTAAGCCAAGGACTGTGGGACCCTTTAAGACTACTGCATGTCGTTTTACCTCAATGAAAAAAAAGCAAAATCATTGTAATTATTTGTAATACATTTTTATATTTATTCTTTTTCCAAATTGGTGCTGTCTGCTGAAATAATGTTTCAGCCTTAGCTCAGTGGTTCAGTCATGCAGCTCTGTATTTGAACTTCTGTCTCACCCTGAGTTTGTAGAACGCTGTGCTTTTGAGTTGTAGCTGTCGGGGCAGAGGTCCAGTTTTGGTTATTTGGCTATTCAAAAGAAACGCTGAACCAAAGGGTCTTTCATCATCTGATTTGTTTCCTTGTATGTGTTGGGAGGGAGTTTTCTCATATTGGAGGCAGTGTATTATTAATAAACCCATCCTAGCAGCGGTCTCCTGTCTGATGTGAGATCATAGTGTCACAGCTCCCATGTTTTCTAAGACAGACTGCCTACACACAGCTGTCTGTGCTGTAACTGAACCCTGCAAGCTGCTTTACTCGACCATTTTACACGCCATCGCTGTCTGACTGCGGTTTGGGTTCAGGTCCTCTGTGAAGATGTGTGGAGCGGAGTGTGTTTATCTGGCAGGGGTTGTATTTACACAGGCTGGGCTGAGCCGTCAGCTGGCTTGTTAGTCCCAGTCCAGAGTCTTCCAAGATTAAGTTTAGCTTGAGGCAAGGTCACTTACACTTATCGTGCCATACTGTTGATGCCTGAGAAAGGAAGGAGGTTTTGGCTGCGGGTTTTCATTCCCGACGATGCTGGATCGCAACTCACCAGAGACGAGTGAAATCAGATGAGCTTCTGACTGATTTTAGTTAAACCCTGCAGCTACACTGACCCCCGAGTGTCACGGTCTATCACATCTCAAGTTTTACTTTCAAGCTAACAATCTCAAAGTGTACCAAACAAATGTTATCAAATGGCATCAAATAACACATACGCAAGCAACAATGAGCTGAGACTTGCAGTTCCTCTTTTGCAGTCTGAGGGCGAGTAAGACTAATGCTTTTGCTAGATTACGGAGCATGGATCCATATTCAGCTGCCGCAGTAGACACTCGGTTCATGCTACTGGTATGGCAGCTACACAGCACTGCAGCAGAAACAACAAGAGCTGTGTGCAGTGCTGTAGAATTAATGGACCGAACTGCCTCTACTCAAAACATTACATTTACATTAACAGCATTCAGACGCTTTTATCCAAAGCGACTTCCATTCCCTAACTACAGGGGACAGTCTCCTTGGAGCAAGGTGGGGTTAAGGGCCTTGCTCAGGAACCCAGTGGTGGTGCTGAAGAGAGGAACCCATGACCTCTTGGTCCAGAGGCAAGTATCCTAACCACTAGGCCACCACCACCCCAAAACATAAGATAAACCTTTCTTAGAATTTACATTGCTATGGCAGAAAGTACAAAGGTAAAAGCAGCAAAAACAATAGAATAAAACTACATACAACAGAACAGTGTAAAAAGCACACTCTACAAACGATATAATAATATAAAAATAGACATTTGTGTGTAGCAAATATATATGTGTGGAAATATAAACCTACACATGTATGTATATACACAGTTAACTACACATCAATGTGAGGTTAAATTGTTATTAACCTAATTTAACATTTAGCCATTCATTTAGTCACAATCAGCACAGAAAGAGGCAAAATCGAAACATTTTAGTGCAATGTATTTATCTTTCAATACAACAGAAATGTTTTTGGATCAAAATAAAACTATCAAATTAAATAAATGTATTTTTGTTCATTTGATGTAAAACATCTTAAAGACAACACAATTCATGACACAAATACATTAATTTGTATAATGATGAGGCAGGCTCATGGGTGTCCAAGGCTCACTGATGAACATGGGGAGGGAAGGCTGGCCCATCTGGTTCTAACCTACAGAAGAGCTACTGTAGCCCAAATTGCTGAAAAAATCCTGCTGGCTGTGATAGAAAGGTGTTAGAACACACAGAGCATCGCAGCATGCTCAGCATGGGGCTGCTTTAAAAAGAGCCTACAGTGAGCATGTGAGCATCAGAACTGGACCATGAGTTAATGGAAGAAACTGGCCTGGTCTGATGAATCACATGTTCTTGTGGATGGCTGGGTGTATGTGTGTTGCTTGCATAGAGAAACAATTATATCAGAATGCACTGTGGAAAGAAGGCAAGCCATTCATGGGGATGTTACTTTAATATGTACCTCAATGTTAAAGGAAAGTAAAATGGCCCTTTGTAGTTACGCAGGAACACACCACTCCACACAGTGCGAGCAATGTGAAATTTTCTCTGTGTTCAACCCATTCACCCGAGTGAAGCATTGGGCAGCCAGCAGCGCAGCACCCAGGGAGCAGTGTGAAGGGGTGGTACCTTGCTCAAGGGTATCTTAGTGGTGTCACTAGCAGTCCTGGGGATTACAGACCAAGTACACGCTTTCATGGTAATGGCATTCCCATATGGCAGTGGCTTCTTTCAGCAGGAGAATGAACACACCTACTCTGCAGAAAATGTTCTTGTGATTATATTAACCAATAGCCTCCACATCATATTTACCAGCAATATCATTTTATGTCCCCCTCCCTCACCCACACTAATCATGAGAAGAAAGTGCTTGCCTAGATCACATTTAGTGCCTTTCAGGGTACAAATGCTCTCAAAGGCTTTATATATATTTTATATATATATGTACACAGAGTGTATATGTAAATAAATATAAGAACACTGTGAATACACACACACAAACACTTTTTTTGTTTTAAAAATGTAACAAATATCCACTGTCCTCCTGGGAAAGTGATGGTAGTGTGCCATTAATGCTCATGTAGGGCACTAAACATGACCAGGTTGAACCTTTAAGAAAACACATTACATTATTTGTCCTTAAAAGTTACTGGGATGGTACCTTTTTCTGACATATTTGCAGAGACTCCCACTAATCCTCTGTGTGTCACTCACATATATCTCCATTAAAATGTGTTTTGGTTCCTAAATTTACGTCGTCTTGTAATTAAAGTTGGTGTGGTCATTGAACAGTGTGCTCAATAGTTTATCGCTTGTATTTATTATATTTACTGTCTTGCAGATGTCATCTCATCGGCTAGTGTTAAATATTCTTTCTGTGGGAGCTTTGTGCACATTTACTGTACAATTATTTACAAGGTTCAGTTGACTGTAGCTTCATTACAGCACCTCCAGGAGTGGGTGATTTGGGGAACTGAAATTTTTAGAAAGTGTTTGGGGTGTGCTTTGAGAATTTCTTTCATGAGATTGTGAACTTGCATTGTGTTCTCATGGACTTAATGGCTAAACTGAATTAACAGAGTTGAAATACTCTTTTCCTTTTGATGTTAAGTACATTGTACCTTCCAGTACCACCAATATGGCTTTATGGGCCATTTTACATTTTGCCCCAGTCAGAGCAGTATATTGCTCAGTGCAGCATCGACTGCATGCAGCCTCTGTGAAACCCAAGGAATAGCTGAGAGCTGAGAACTGGAGGTCTGTGTTGGAAGTGGGGTTGTATTAACCAGCTCAAAGCACAGCAGAACAGTTGGCTTGTACTGCATTGATCCCCTGAACGGCTCCAGAACAGAAGCAGTATTGGGGATTGTGAAGCACCCTTGGCAAAGCTGAGGGTGCTGATTCATCACTGAGCTTCCACAAAGTTCAAGGGAGGCAATCAAACAGGCGGTGATATGAAAAATGTAGTAGCTTCTCCCGTCTTTTCTTTTATTCCTCTGTGTTGTAGTCTCTGCGGCTTCTTCCTCTTCAGGCGTTCTGTGGAGGTTATTGATGTGCACTGCTCAGCCTAGCACAGCTTCTTTCATTTAGCCTAATGACTCAGTTACTGATCGTCTGTAAGCTGATCAGCTACCCAGGCTTGTGCTAGGCAATTGACTTGTGCTACAGTTTAGGGTTACTGACTCATCTGACCCAGGCTGGGCACCGTGACATTGTACTGTAAGACAAGCATCCAAGGCTACTTTGAACTTCCGTGTGCTTTTCGGCAACAAATTAAACATTGAACCAGGACTGATGAAACACAGTGCTAACTCAAGTATAAAACAAAACAATCACACAAAAACATATTGACTCTGTGAACCATGACCAGTAGAGCCAGGCCTTCTACAGTATTTCCCCATGTCTCTCAAAAAACAAGAACAGACTTCTATGCACCTCAGTTTAATGCTGTGAGCACCCTGATAGGATTCTAGTAGCATGTGTAAAAGTGTAAAGTGACCATTCTGTCATGTGTGAACATCACAGCACACAGTGTAAACTAGTTATTATTTGGACAGTTGTTGTATAGATGCTCTGACTGCAGTATCTCGGTTAAATAGCTGACTCAGATTTAAGCTGTTTTCAGGTAAGAAACAATTGCGGAATTCTTAAGCACTGATGTACGTTGCTCTGGATAAGAGCGTCAGCTAAATGCCGTAAATGTAAATGTAAACAGCACGAAATTCTTCCTCTGCATTATACCCATTCATCAAGTAAAGCAGTTGGACGTATGCAAAGCTACTGACATTGCAAATGAACATTTTTGGCAATTCTAGATTAAATACAGACATGAAGCTTTTAAAGGGAATTTTGTGAATAACTGACATATGAACTTTTATTTTACTTTCTGTGTAAAGTTTCTGTAGTGACTCCCTCTGTAAAGAGTCCTTGTTTAAAGCTGCCTTAGTCTATCCTCTGCACACATCCACTGGTTAGGCTGCTGTTCATGTGCACAGTCAGTGATTTACTGGTCTATTTTTTCTCATGAGACTGGTCCCACCCGTTGTTGATCAAAGTGTCATTGGTTTATTTCTCTTTCACTAATTACGCTGGTAATATATCTGACATGTCAATCTACCTACCGGCAACCTGATAAATGAAAAAGCTTGCTTACTTACAGTACCAGTCAAAAGTTTGGACACACCATCTCATTCAACAATTCCCTTTATTTTTATTATTGGCTACATTGTAGTATAATATTGAAAACATCACCTATTGCTCTGATCATGATTTGTTTTAATCAAATTCATGAGGTATTGACCTATTTAATTAACAGGTGTTCTTTGTCAAGAGTTTTAGTGGAATTTCTTGCCTTCTTCATGTGTTTGGGACCAGCAGTTGTGGTAGCAGGTATGGTCAGGTTGGTACACATATTACAAAACATAGTCTGGTTTGTTTACTACATAATTCCATGTGTTTTATCTGGGACAAAAAATATGCATGTCAGAGTGTTTGCACACTACAGTAAGTTTTCACAGAGGTAAGAATGATGCAAGTCCTTTGATCTCCACCATTACTGCACATGCATATAGAGTGCTGGGTTTTCATGTGTTAAATGCCAATAACATTCAGCATTCAGCTTGGTGGTCCTCATTAGGCGATACTTTCCAGTGCTTGGCTTTGTGAGAGCCATTTAGTGTTGAGAAAAGAAGAGGACCCTTTCTGCTGGGTCATGTTTGAAGCTTCAAGAGAGAGGGACAGAGGCTCATTCACATATCAACACGTGGCACACCGTGTGAGTCTTCCACAGATTTGGCCACTGATATCTCACATGATATTAACAGAAAATGAGGCTTGACCGTTCTCTGAGAGTCTTTGACCATGATTTTTTTCTCGCCCCCGTGTGGCCTGAATGGTGTTAAAAATCTACCTACCTATCTATCTATCTATCTATCTATATATCTGTCTGTCTGTCTGTCTGTCTGTCTGTCTGTCTATCTATCTATCTATCTATCTATCTATCTATCTATCTATCT
>JBBPDC010000129.1:12791501-12802054 GCA_037974485.1 Hemigrammopetersius urotaenia | reverse complement strand
ATTATGGTTGTATTGTATGTAAAGGTGCTAGCGTTTATTGTTTTTTGTTTCTCTTGCCTCTCTCTCTCGCACACACACACACACACACACACACACACACACACACACACACACACACACACACACACACATATCTCTCCTCCTCTGTCTCACATAGTCTATCTCTCTCTCTCTCTCTCTCTCTCTTTCTGTACCCCAATCTATCTCTATTTCTCTTTTCACTCCTTTAAATCCTACCTGACATTTCATCAGTCTGGCAAACAAGTGCTCTCAGCCCCCACATTCCAGTCCCCTCTGAAATGTTCCGTACCACACCTGATCCCTCTGCAAACTCACACTACAGAGAACCATGTGTATGTTGAAATGAATTTGAGGGTGAACATGTGTCTAGTACATATGAGTGTTATAATTGGATGCTGATACGATGCAGACATGACTGTAGGCAGTGTGAGATGAAAGGCAAGGACAATTAAAGCACTTCCTTTTGTCAGCTATGGGGCGGATGTGCCTGTGCATCCCGTGATCCCTTGCAGCTAATAATGAGGGGTGCCTGAGGGGCTGGCGCTGGAATGGAATGAGGCGGAGAAAAAGGGACTGGTGTCAAAAAGAAAGAATGGTAATATGGTTAAAAGAGCAGGGCATGGGAACACTGAGATCCTTTTGACTGCAGCGCCGATCTGCCGGCCAGCTCCTCTCAGCCCCCCCCCCCGATTATGATCTTCAGGTTCTGCTATCAGTCTCTGGTCAGAGGGGATGGGAGTAGGCAGAGAGAAGAAAGCTCCAATTTGGGGTCAAGAGCTAGTTTTTCTTTTTCTTTTTTTTTTTTACTGTATTCACTGATGTTTAGAAAAATAGATAAGACACATGAGAGCATACTGACTCTAGATGAAAACAGAAATGATTCTGTAGGCCATGATGAATATGGATGAGTAACTTACTTTACTCACCTCACATATTATGAATTCATTTTTGTTTCACCTCTTCAGGAATCCAATCTCTCCATCTCTCTCTCTCTCTCTCTCTCTCTCTCTCTCTCTCTCTCTCTCTCTCTCTCTCTCTCTTTCTCTTCTTTCTCTCTCTCTTTCTCTCTCTCTCTCTATGTGTTTGTGTGTGGTTGGATGTATTTAAGTCTTTGTCAGAACCAGAGGTCCAGCAGGACGAATATTAACAAATTGGAAAAAAAGATGTTTAATTTCTCAGAGAAAAATACAAAACCAGTAATGTGTGTACGAAGGTCATGATTAAAGTGGTGTGTGATTTCTGTGGCATCCCAGCTGCAGCCTTCGCGGGACGATGTTATTGCTCTGTTCTGCTTGTGCAGCCACAGAGGCTGCAACGCTGGACTGAACTGCGCATGCGCGATCAGACGCGCGCTTGCACACACACAAACACACACACACACTGAGAAAGAGAGACACACAGAGAGAGAGAGAGGATCTGGAGCCAGAGAAAAGCCAGAGAGCGGCAGAGAGGAGTCAGTGTCTCTGTGAGCTGGTAAGTGGCGTGTGTTTTACCTTTGCAGCAGCTGAAGTGTGAGTGTGGTTAATGTGTGTGTGTGTGTGTGTGTAAACATAAGGTGAAGCCGTGAAAAAACTCTATGGTCAGCCGCGCGGGGTTCTCCTGCGGGATGATGTGAAATAGTGTTACTTTTATCGCCTCCTGTCACTCGCAGGTGTGTATGTGTGTTTGCTTAACGTGTGTGGGCGAGAGGCAGTCCTCGGTGTTGTGGACGTTGGAAGATTTCATAGTTGTGTGTGTGTGTGTGTGTGTGTGTGTGTGTGTGTTGGTCACAAATACCAGGGTTTCTTGATATTTACACAAAGTACATCATGTCAGGCCTGTCATGATGCATATTTAGTGTCAGTGTGTGTGTGTGTGTGGGAGAGAGAGAAAGAGAGAGAGAGAGAGAGAGTGTGTGTGTGTGTGTGTGTGTGTGTGTGTGTGTGTGTGTGTGTGTGTGAAATGTGGTCTGGGGTAGAAGTTCGATGCTGCTGTTTGACGCGCGCGCACGTGATGGAAAGGCGCGCGGGCAGGTGCTCGAGCTCGGACCGTTCAGCATCAGCACCCAGAGAGCTGCAGTGTGGGGTCCACGGAGCACCATAAACATCTACACCATCTACACACACACACACACACACACACACACACACACACACACACACACACACACACAGTTTAGGCGTGAACACTGAGTTTATGGAGATCTGCAGTGCTGAAGGAACATCTATCCTGTTCAGTATCTCTCTGCCATAAATGTGGAGTTCAGAAACTCAGTCTGCAGCTTCAGAACCAGCACCCACAGTGTTCAAGTGCAACCAACCACTGGAAGAGTTTATTCAGCCCTGAGGAACTCTTAGTGTTTTGCCATGTGTGCTGTCCCAGATGGTAGTGGGTGATTTTTTCCATACCTTTCCATACCATGCCATGCATAACTGCAGCCCATCATGCAGGAATGGGCCGGATGTCATAAATGCCATTGTCAGTGTAATTATACCACATTTCAATACCCTGCGTAACATTTTTCATCACTACATCATTTCACCAGCGATAATGAAAATGTCAGCAGTGACTGCTCGCTGTTTCACCTTCACTGTCTTTTTTTTTACTGTCACTTCCTAGCCGCCTAAATTCTAGGCAATGGCACATTAATCCAGATACTGCTGCACTCTGCAGTTTTTCAGAAATACTGGTGAGTTAGTGGCTGTAATTGTTCACCTTCTTTAATGTGTCTTCCAACTCACATATTAATGACAACTTAGTGACTATAACTGAAGAACCAGTAAGTTTGGAAGATATCAGGGAGCAATGTTGGCATTTTTTCCTGTAAACTGGTATCAACCCCACTCACATATCAAATCTAAAGAAGATTTGCTTAATTTATGTGCCTGTTCTGCTTTGGATATTACAAGTATGTAGGGCTGGACTGATTACTTTGAATACACATTTGTTTGTGGTGTTGGTATTCAAGTCAGAAGAGAAGGCTTTGTCAATTTGTTAAAGCCCCAAAAGGACAGTGACTATAGGAATATTAATATCTAGAAAAAAGCTGGATTCATTTAGCCATCTCCCAACCTCTGAAAGCAAAAAACTGCTGAGCCTGAGACGAGCCTGAGAAATCACACATGGGAGCGGACGACCAGAGACAACTTATCAAACAACTGCTCAGTACCAGAATATTTACTCACTTTTGTAAAAATAGTGAAGTTTATTTCAGTATTTATCTGGTTGTGCTGATGGTAAAATATAGATTTGATATATATTCATTTTTTTCACAAAACACCAAGATGGAACAAGCCGTGTCATTAATATTGTATTCTTTATTGGTCCCTCATTCATCAGCTGTTAACGATAAATGGTTCACATCAAATCCCTGGTAGTTTTCAGACAGTAATTCTTCAGCCAAACAATTGCTTCTCTGCAAAGAACACCCCCACCCTCCCCAATCTGTCTTCCTAAGTGCTTCATTCACAGAGTGACCGTCCCACACACACACCACCCACACACACATACACACACACACACCACCCACACACACATACACACACACACACACACACACTGCACATCCAAACACACGCCACACACTCTCCCTGCTGCATTCCATTACTGGGTCAAATCACCCAATTAATACAATGCAAATGACAAGCGCCATGCCATTGTCTGCTTGCTCTTAGTGGAGAGCCTGTGCTTTTTCAACAGTTGCTTTTAAGCACTTGAGACAATAGTGGCTCCCATTAACAGTAACTGCCAACAAGAGGAGAGAAGGTGTGTAGGTTTGTCAGTTGTAGAGTTTTAAAATGTGAAATTGTGAGATATATTTTGAATGTGAAACATTGTCACTTGTTTAGTGTAGAATTTAGTGGTGTTTGCGGCGTTTACAGGATGGTTGTTTCTGACCTTAAAGACCCTGTCTAGCCTGTGTTGTAAACCTCCGGCCTGGCAGATGGGCTGAACAAGCGAAGGGATTGGGATGCTCTTAAAAGACACTGACCTACATGTTTGTCGGAAAGTGAGTATGTCTGTGTGGGTGAGTGCCTTTGTGAAAGACAGGCGAGTCACTCGTGTTTCATGATTCAGAGATGCTGATGGTACCAGCGTCACTCTGACTAAAGGTTGAGAGATCGCACACGCAGATCAAGTCTGCAATTGGCTCTGAACCCATGGGAAAAAATCGTCCTGTAGGAGGAAGACCCACTGCGGCAGCTGGATATGAATGCCACTTATTCCACCATGTGGGTCGGCCTGGCATGCAGGCTATTCTGCCGCCAAGCAAAGCGAATCATCAGAGCCTTGTGTCGTCTGGCCGTCACTGGCCCTAGACTCTCTCTTCTTGAATAAAGGACAATGTAGCTCACACAGCTGCTCTGACACTGTTGGTCTGAGTGGTATAATTATAAAAGACTTCTGAGGAACAAATTACATCACTAATACTTGGCTGCCATTTCTAACATCACAGTGACTACGTAGACCTTTTGGGGCCAAGATGGTGGGAATGATGGCACCAGCGAGTTCTCTTTGTGGTTTTATTTCATAACTGCTTTAGTTATATTAGAACGTTTGGTTTAAACTTGCCCTAACTTGTTATATAGATTTACAGGACGTGAATCAAGACAGGCCACAGATTAGACCAGCTGTAGCACTTTATTATTAGACAGAATAGACTTTTGTATGATGCGACATTCCAGTCCTGACTTCATTTACACACAGCAGCAGGTAGCCTGCAAGTCGGTATTTCCCATCCTTGGTCCAGGGGGCTCACTGCCTTGCACATTTTAGTGCTTTTACTGCTTTAACACACCCTCTACAACTCACCAAGGAATAGTTACCGAGCTGATAAGTTGGCTTAGGTGTGTTGGAAGTAGTGAAAGCAGTCAAATATGCAGGGAGTGCCAGCGCATGACATTTTGCAGCCCTAGGCAAAACAGAATTTTGCTGCTCCCAGCTTCAGACCAGTCACAATTTTTTTTGTTGTGTGGGTGGTAACAGGTAATGGAGAGGCAATGGCATCATTCCTTTAGAGACAACAGAATTTTGCCACATTTTGCTTCAGTTCAGACATCATTATTTTTTTGTTAAGATATTACTTTTACTTTGTAAAAGATTTTTTTGACAGGATGGGGTGGGGGTAGTGTAAGATTTTATGGGGGGGATCATTAACATGTTGTTTCTTTCCTAATGTTTGAAAAACATGTTACTGTGATTCTGATTCCTGTGGCCATTGTCACGTTTACAGGCAGCGCTTGGCAATGCTCTGAATCATTGGCATTAGGGGGCATCAGATGGTGGCAATCAAATTTCGAGGGAGTGGGGGTTGTTGTGGTGGAGTTTTGGACACGCCGGCCCTGTACGCCAGGCAGTGTGTGTCCAGGGCTGGGCTTGGGAAACGCTGCTATGAGTGACTGTGACTGGCTAAATTGGAATAATGCCATCAGAACAAACAAAGCATGAGCAATCATGACTGCTGATGAGAAAGAAAATTTTCAATAAGGCATTGTTTTGGCGTAAAAAGGTTTTGTAGGCCAAAACATTTTCTAGGTTTTACTGGACATTAATGCAAAACACCACTAGTTTAAAACACTGAATAAACAATGTTTATCTATATTTATCAATAATTTTGCCTTTTTATTAATTTTTCACAGTTTTTGTGTCCCAGCATTATTGGTACCCAGACAGGAGCAGTGTGTGGTCACAGATTTGTACTTTCATTTTAAGACATATTTGTGACTTCCAGTCCTGGTCCTGAAGTACCCCTGGCCTTGTCTTTACTAACCTAGTGTTTTCACTGCTCTAACACACCCACTTAAACTCGGGACAGCTTGTTAATTAGTTGATCACAGGATCAAGCACATAGCAGCCAGGAAAACACCAAAATATGGTTGGAACCAGAGAACTAGCATATGTGGTGATCGTAGTTCAAAGAGTTAATTGAAAACCCTGGTGGTATGATAATGGCAATATGTCTGCACAGCCTGCTCATAGCACAGACACTTATTTACTTTCAGACACACCTGACCCATGTCCCATACTTGTACCATTTTACACAACCTTACACACACACACACACACACACACACACACACACACACACACACACTGGACCGGAACATCTGTCGGATGAACATGAGCGGTGTCAGGCAGGTTACCTTAATTAGGCTTTCACACTTGGTTAGATATGAAGTGTAATGGGGATCGACCCAACATCTGCCTCTGCTGCAGTTTACACCCTACTGCTGTAATAAATTAACAAGGATGGATGAAGACTGATGGATTAGAAAAACAGCAACAAAAGGAGATGATAATTAAATGTGTTAGCTGACTGTTCCCTCTTCGGTGTGTTAAAGTTCAGATAATGAAGTGATCTAGCACTTGGGTGATGTTGCGTTATGTTTTAGGAGTTCCTTAGTAGTTGATGCTCAAAAGTTGCTTTTGTTAGTGATACTGTTAATTGACATTTCTGTAACACAAACATAGAAATGTTCTGTTCCAGAGAACACGCCTCTATTGAAGTAACATATGATGCTGATAATAGAAGAAACAAGAAACCCAGAGGTTATTCATCTTTGTAGGCTGCATGTTAGGTTGTCAGTACAGAAGATACTTTGCCCCACATGTAAATGACTAGACAAAAGGTTTGCGGTCGTCTCTATGTGTTCCGCCACCCACAGACAGAGACAGCAGAGGGAAGTGCAGCAATGAGCGCAAGTAAATAGGCCAAGGTGAAGTTTTCAGTTCTTAGTTCAAGTATAAAATGCGTCTGTCAGGTGAAAGGTGGCTGGGCTAAAGCTCCCCTTTAAAGTTACTTTACCTCCCACAAAAATAGACTGGAGGACTTTGCATAGGTGGCTTGATGAGTGAGTCTTTGGGCATGGTGTGGTATTTCCTAGCAGTTTTTACATTTTCAGAATAAAAGTACATGTCTCCAAAATGGTAGTGTTTTTAGTAAAACTTTGAATGGACGTTAGTAAAAAAAGAGTTTTTGAAACATTCCAAATTTGACTTTAACTTGTAGGCTATAGGATATCTGGCGTTCTCAAAATTAATAGACATTTCATTAAATGAGTATTTCTCTTAAACCAAAAAGTCAACTACAGTTTAAAGTTATGACATTATCACCAGCACTAATACTGTTCTGATAATATTTGCACTTTTGAAAATAAAAGTTTTGATATGGATCTAGGCTTGGACGTCAAATTCTATGAAAACTTTCAAATGTTTTTTTTGTATTTGCGTATCTCGTTTATAAAAAATGATTACTCCATTGAAAGGTTCATTAGTGGTTCTTCTTAGGAATCACTTCCAAGAACCCTTTTTGCCCTGTATGTTTTAAAGAGATGTGTAAAAGTGTTGTGCATGTTTTGTGGGTCAGTAATCGTACATAGTCATTAATTATAGTTGTACTCATTGGGTTTTTATACTGCGGTGTGTCCCTAACACTAGCCTTCACTGGTGGTAATTCTTGGGGTGTGAATGAAGGGTGTGTGCTGGGCGGGGGGCAGTAGTAGGGAGAAGTAGAGGGATCATGTACCTCACTGGGACGTTGGAAAGGGTAAAGGGGGGCTGAGGACAAAGCAGTCCTGTTTTCTCTCTCTCATCTGCTGGGGGCCGTTGTTCTCACTTCTCTTTTTGTGGAGAGGGGGTGGTAAGGGAGGGGGCAGAAGGGACTGAGACGCATCACAAAAGGGGCTGTGGTAGTTTTTTTTTCCTTCAGGGCTTCCCAGGCTGCCTGGCTGCACTCCAGACAACCTCTGGGTGACAGATGTTCAAGGAAAGATGACCTGGGGCGGAGGTCAGAGAGACGAAGATATTTTTTATTGCCTTTACAACACTGATTGTAGAAAGAGAAAGAGCGGGTAACGTCAGAGGAACCCACACACAGAGAGAGAGAGAGAGAGAGAGAGAGAGATATGGATTGACCAAGCTGTAAGGACAAACATGCAGTGAGGAGATAAGAAGAAAAATGTTTGTTCTTCTTGTACTGTGGGTGTTATGGTGTGCACAGCGTGCTACCCTACAATTCCAAAGGCTTGAGAGACAGACAGAAAGAGAGAGTGAGAGAGACCCTTCCTCACATTTGCATAAGCTTAAGTAAACCCTCTTTCATTTGACACACACAGACACACACACACACACACACACGTTTGTTTTCATCCCTTGTCAGGACTTGAGGCCACATATATGTGTCAAACTATTATGCATATGCAAGTGCATTAATTAAGCATCTGAATGTAAGTTGAATTTTCTAAGCCTAACCCTAATCCTGACCTCAGAAACCACAACGAAGAAGGTTTTGTTTTTTCAATTACCAATCAAGAAACATGAAGCTGAAGCAGTAGGTTACAAAACATGGATGATTTTATTGGTTCTAATATTGTAGAATCGTCCTGTTTTTGTGGAGTTCTTATTAAGGCATGTTTGTCCTGAAAATGGACAAAAACAAACATACATTCAATCCTTCTGCTGCCTTAGAGTCCCAGCCCACTCGTGCTGTCTAATTGCTCAGCAAATACAGCGGTGCATCTTATCCCACTTCTCAAGCTGGAGATTTAAACAGCAGCTCTGCCAAGAAAGAACAAATTAAACCCAAAGCTTCTCAATTTTCGATGCTTAGAGACCACAACAGTACCTGCAGGGCTTCTCCTCCACACAGAAGGGCTGGAAAACACTTCAGCCTTGTTCCACTCCACACACAGCTCTTTAAAAGCTGTGTACACCTATTCTGTGTTCACAAAGCATCTTCAAGTTGGAGAACTGTTTCTGGGTCAGTTTGTGTTTAGGGACAGTGTTACTGCTAATCAGAACAGAGACTAGTGTTTTAGATCAGTGCTCTAAGGGCAGCTGGTGACCTGGTGGTTAGGGAGTTGGCCCTGTGATCAGAAGATAATGGGTTTGAATCCCAGGACTGCCGGTGGCACCACTGAGGTACCCTTGAGCAAGGTGCTGTCCGCACACACTGCTCACCAGGCACCATTGTCAGTTGCCTACTGCTTCACTCAGTTGAATGGGGGTAAATACAGAATACTCCAGCAATCTTTGGGATAAATAAGTAACTCTTTAGGGCTTCCAGTCTCAGGTCATGATAAGGTGTATAGAACAGAACATGTAAATTCCTTTGTGAATTGTTGATGCGGTGGATGGGTTATTCATGCTAAGGGTGGGTTATAAACGTCATTTTTAAGTTCAAATGGACAGAATAGTTACTACACATCTGTGTTTGTCTCTGTAATTGGTCTAACTTAGTCTTTTTGTGATACAAGCAATTGTTCAGTGTTCTATACACATCATAACAATATATTGTTGCTCATCCCTAGATTGCACAGTATTAAATAGAGGTGCACTATATTGTTAATAGACACATTTGTTCACCTGCCTCATGTAGTTTGAAGGAGCTATTAGATGCAAGTAATAACATGGATTTTGTGCTTTCAGGCACGTTTGGCCAGTGGACAGATTGAAGCAACAGGGAGCATTACAGATTACAGATGGTATGAGATGGCATGGGGTGATGCAGAGAATCGGCTGTAAGTGAATTGTATTTTATGTGTGTGGCTGTATGGTCATTTAAATATGTTCTTACTTCTAGTCCAACATTACTTTTGATGCATTGTTTATGTTAACATTTTCCCTCCTCTTATAAAAGAAAGCCTCAGAAATGTATGAGAACATGTGTACGTTTGTGTCTTTTGGGGCAGGTTTGACACAGCAAGGGGTTTTTAATCCTTTGTGGATGACTTTCACTGTGGTGCTGCAATCAATCAGCTTTTCTTCCTCTCTGCTCTAACACTCTCCAGACTGTTCTAATAAAGTCATGGGGATACTATATTGGATCAGATGTATGTTTAAACTAATAACCCTGAGCATGATGGGGGCTGTCTGCATGAGACAGATTCACACATAGGACAAAAGAAGCAAGTTAATTAATGTGGGCTCCCTTACAAAATCATTTAAATTTAAGAGAAAAAAAGGTGCTTATTAGAGTGCTGGTCATTGTATTGCACACTGCTCTGTGAAGTGCTATAGAATGAAATGAATGGGGAAACAACACTTTCAGTGCATTACAGAAATATGCCTCTTAGCACAGCACTGCATCATGTTTTTGTCCTGCTGATGCTTGCCAGCTGCGTGTTGTTTAAAAGCATAATCTATACCCCCATAATCTTTCTCCATGTTTGGAAATGATTAGAGAAGATTGAGGTCAAAAACCCACGAGAATCATAACATTAACACAGTATAAAAACACCCTGCTCCTCTGCCCGTCAGCAGCCAATCGGAAGAGAGGGAGGAGGCCTTTTGGATGTGGGCATTCAAACAGTCCAATCAGAGGGTGTTTGTGGACAATAAAGCTTCGGGATGTAAACCGGGAGCCTAATTCAGCCCGTCAGCTATAACAAATTCAGCCTGTTTTGGCACCATGTGCTCAGACTCTTGTTTATGCTCTGAGCTGAAGTTGCCATTTTCTCTAAAATCAGCCTCATTTGCTTGCATAAAAGCCTTGTGCCTTGTATCAAAAACTGTGGTAACTGTAACAGGGGTGTTGTTTTCAGAGATAGCATATA
>JBBPDC010000129.1:12767492-12790256 GCA_037974485.1 Hemigrammopetersius urotaenia | reverse complement strand
TATAAAATATATTGTGTGTATGTCAAGCAATATGTTGCAGGAAATTGGTTCTGTTGTGCTGGAGCAGTAGGTAGCAAAAACCCTCTTATTACTGTCTCATTGTTTAGCAATTTGTGGTCTGAAACAGACCAGAAGGCCAGAACAGAAAACAGAACAGCAATCTTCTCCCCAAGTGTAATTTGTTCGCTGACCTAAAAACAAAACAAACCAAACCAAAACCAAAAAACAAACATTAGACATCCATTTGCTTCGAATGGAATACATGGAAATAAACCTTTTAATCAAAAGGACAACAAAAGAGCCATTCGAAGCTGGCTTGCTTCCCTCCTCATTCACAGCCATTTGGCAGCCTTAAACTTTTCTGCCACTGAACTCGCTATAATCTCTTCAAGCGTTTTCTCCCCTCTTACTCTCCTTCTATCTGTTTTAAAGACCCGTTCTTCAGCAGCTGACACCAGTTCGCTTGGTGTGGATGATATCTACATCTGTCTTGCTGTGGCGCAGTATGGAGTGGTGTTTGACGGCTGATTTATACCTCTGCGTCTGTTTATCTGCAGGGCTCATGTGTAGGCAGTGGGCAGACTTTCGCATTGGAGTCTGCCAATATACTCGAGGGTCATTCTGTACCAGTTCTCCTAGGAGCTCCTAGTTCATGTGATGGATTATAGCTCATACTGGCCTGATTTGTTGCATACTGGATGACCCCATCTTGTTGTCCAGACAAAATGTTAACGTTGGTTCTTTCATACACAGTTTTCACCTCAACTAATAGGATTAACAATAAAGCAAGTCTGAGCTAATCTTACCTGAAACAGGTTTGGGGGATTCTTGCGAAAATTATAGCAGCCACAGAAATACATGAAGAAAGTGTGAATAAACAAACAGAAAACAAAGAGGAAAGTCTTGTCTTTCCGCCTTTCTTGTATTTACATTTGATCTCTACACTGCAACCTAACTGGTGAAAATATAGCAACAAATGTGAACTATGTGCATTTTCACTAGTTAGGTTAAAGTAAATAAATAAAATGTAGTGTGGTCAGCTTACGTAACTGCAGAGAGACAATTATGCAATAAGTGTGATGGGCCTAATAGCCATAGAAGAAACAGCTTTGGTTTTCTAAAAAACCTTTCAATGGATGCTTATAACTGAGATGTGAAGAATCTGTTCAAGAACCTTCACATAATATAAAGGTTCCATGCCACAGGAACCTTTATGTTTCTCTTAGACCTAAACATCCAGGCCATTAAGCATTTAAGCATTTACCTTTATTTTCAAGAGTGTAATAGTATTAGAAGCAGAGGAGTTACATGCAGTAGAAGCAGAAGCAGTTTTTAATATTCTGCTCAGAATTCTTTTGAGAAATCCTCACCATCAAGCTCAGTAGTCCTGAAGTGTACAAATGCAGCAAAGCTTTCTTTAGCTTCTTTGTAGCTGCACTGTGATTGAAATGTCAACCCAGACATGAATATGTTTTCAGAAGAGGGCATTGTTGCTTTAGAAGAGAGCATCTTCCGTCATCATGTACTCTGGTCACATTGTATAAAAATCTGCCTACCTGATGGAGAAAAATAGACAAGATTGTTTCATTAGATGTGTCAGGCAATGCCTATTGACTGTGTGGGAGTCCCATGGCCTGTGCTCCTGTGTTTCTGTGTACATTTATAAGAATGTGCATGACTGTCTGCCTATATCTGTCTGACTTTCCTCATTTTCTGTGCTATTAGTGCTGTGACAGTGAGCTGAATTATTCATCATTTAGTGAAAAACGACACATATTGGTAGTGAGTCACTCAGGAGGTGAGTGGTGCCTCAGGCTTAGAGTCAGATTTCTATTTCCTAATTGTTTGTTAATGTTTGTCAAGCATAAATAGACTCATCAGACCCTTTGTAATTTGCTGTCAGTGAGTGGAGTAGGTTATGAATTGCTGGAAGGGCCAAAACAGAGAAACAAATAATTGATTCGACACTCTTTGTCGCAGCCACAGGTAATAGATTAGTTAATAACCATAAAGCAACATGTGTAATTATGACATTGACAAGTAATGGTTCTAGTGAGCATGCCAACTAAATGGATGTGGCATTGGGGGGCTGTCCAAAGGTTAGGACAGTCCGTTTTAAACCTGACATATCTTCAAGGTCGGCTGAATCTCAGTAGGGTTCCTCTCTTTTCTCTGTTTTCCATAGCTTGAAAAAAGATGCTCCCTTTGAGCTAGGCCTACTGTGAGGAGCACATGTTTTTCAAAGAGTAGATTAAGCATTCTAGTGTTATTGATCTATTGCAGGGTCAGTTCCACACACCCTACTCTGGGCATGAAACAATACAGATCAAACTGGTTTCAGATCAACAACCAGCAGCTTTTTTAGGCACAGCATCTCTAGGTAAATTGCAGACATCTTGAAATCCATTTCTGCACAGGCTGTCAGACTGTGCGCCTTCGTCCGTGACATCCCTACACCTTTTGACAGGAGAGTGGGCAAGAAGGAGCCATGAGTGATTCAAAGTGACATTTCTTTCCAATACTGTCAGTGAGCCTTGAAAGGGGAAAGAATGTTGCAGAACATGACAAGCTTTACCTATATGGACCCCCAGTTATAGACGAGGTGAACTTGGACAGAGCTGTGGTCTTAGAGGAGGGTCACTCTTCTATAGAAGCACTGCCATCGCTGGATGAGCTACACAGGGTTGTATGTTATTACGAGCAATTACTGACAGCCAGAGAATCTGATGGAAGTCTAGCTATAATCTTTATTTATAACCATTCATTCAAGTTGGCTTGTGAATTTCTACACATCTGCAAATGAACATTTCTGGTTAATGGAAGTGACAACCATGTTACAGTGGAACATATTCTGGAGTGAGAAAGGGCTTCACTCTAATAGAGATGTATTAAAAATGACCCAGCTTCTGTGATGGATAATTCACATTAGCAAATGCAGTGAATGTGTCTATCAAATCTCACATTAAATGTAAAAAAAAAAAGAAAAAATCTCACATCTCAAGTAAAATAGATTTTTTAAAGGTATAATATATATAATATATTTGACTAAAATGTAAACTGTACCTCATATAGTATTTTCTGAGGGGTCAACATATGAGGGTTAGATGAATATTTGGATGTTTAACACATATGTATGTGTGATAAATGCTTGATCAACATTGGATTTAAAAAAGGAAAAAGGCACTACATAAATAAAAATGGAGATGATGATTATATTATTATTATTGTTATTGTTAGATACTGTGTTATGTTGGGCATTTTCTGACTGTGGCTGGGATAGAATAATTTTAATATCTTTCTTGTTGTTTTTCTTTGTTCTCAAAATTTCCACTAACTTACATTAAACATTAGGAACATGACAGAACATGTCAGTTACATATGACCAGTGAGCCTTGAAAGTTATAGGAGTTATAGGAGTACTTATTAATGCTATAAAGCATGTTGTGATCTTGGTAGTCCATATTATTTGCTTTCAGTTCACGTTTATAAATAACAGTGAGAACTATACATTTGAGAGACCTGGGGAATCTATTGTCGGTTCTAAAGCCTGTAGTTGGGATCTTTGGGATGAAGGGCCAGTCACCAAGAAAGATTATGGCCCTGATCCCGTCTGCTCTGCCCAGTTGTGTTTAGCTTTCATCACTCTGCTGACAAAACACATCAGTGCTTAAATCCAAACGTTTCACTCCCGCTATCTGCTAGAGGCCTAATGGAACCATGCAGACAGTCTTAAAGGTATCTTCACAATGCTTTCATCGTTATTGGCTGGTAAGTGCTAATACTGCAGCTTTAGCAGCTAATTAGCAGAGTGCATGATCAATTTCCTCAAAAAACAAGGTTTATTGTAATAGACATTGGAGGAGCCTGTAGTACGTCCTTTCTTGAGCCTCTCAGGACATTTTCTATATGGGTCTGAGAGAAGAGTGGTTCATGCATAGATCCAGTTTGCCATTATTCTGCCTGTGAAAAGGATGTGGCCATGCACACCTCTTTCAGTGTAACCAGAGATGGGCAGTTTTGTTATGCTGAAACTCAATCTGTCACTAACTAGACAAGCAGGATGTGAATTCGCCTTTTAGTAGTGAATTCCGACCCTGCTTGTCTAGTAAGTAGTCTGTACATTGGTCCTTTGTACATTGGTGTTGTCATTTGATGAGGTAGAAGCATAGCTTTGCTGTCAGTATATTGATATAACCAGATTCTTTTAATTGATTTTACTCAATTAACCTAATAGTCATTTTACACTTTTTTCTATTTGGATGCTGAATTGGCCTTAGGATGTGGGTGTTCATGGATGTTAAAGGGTCACTCTGAGGCACCACTGCTTATGATGTTGTGGTGTACATGGATCCTTCATATAATAAGGATATAATGTGGAATCTAGCTTCTTGGTGGAAAGAATTGTTTGCAACATGAGAAATACTTGCTAAATGTTGTTCTGCATAGTGCACAAGCCCTTTGTAGTTTTTTACCATTGCTTGCGACTTAGATAAAATATTTGTTGCAGTAAAAGACTTCTCAGCTTGGTTCAAAACATGGTTTGGTAAAACCAAAAAGAGGTGACCCTGATTGGATTCTCCATGGTGGCAAAAAATCCAATTAAGTGTTCGCCGCCTGGAGTCAGACTCGTCAGGATTACCCGTCCCCCAAAACCCCCAAATTCAGACCTGCAAGACTGAGATAAATCTACTTCCTTAATCTCCTCATAAACTCATTCCAACGCAGATAAACAAAACAAATATGGTCGCCTTCACTCTACCTGCAATTTGCCCAGCCATAATACCTCTTTGCCAGGAGCTCGGAAGCTTCAGCCAACATGGGAGATGGGTGTATGGGTAACAGACCTGGAGGAACTTTGAAGTTTATCTCCAAATGATAGGTCTGGAAGGAGGAGCCGCTTGGGAAGAAGCAGTGCAGAATTCAAATTGGGTTTGGGATATTTCCTACTATGTGTGTATGCGTGTGTGTGGGTGTGCTTAGATTGCAAATCTGTCTATTGATGTAATGGCTTATGGATCTGCACATCTAATCGCACAGTATTGCATGCTAATCTAACCTAATTACCTTTGCAGCCTCTAATATCCGTCCAGATTTGTATGACACTGTTTTGATTTGCTCAGGTTGTCTGTTGTTTTTTAAGAGTCACTGCACTGAGGACAAATCTTTCTGACTCTATTTCTTTCTGCATGTTTGGACCACCCATGTTTTTGTATTCCGCACCTAGCATGTCCTGTTGATTGTTGTTATCATCTGTGATCTTATACTTCACTAGAGTGTGCAATTTAGTCAGAATTCCAAATGTTTGGGATATACAATGCTGATAACGTTAGACTGACAGTTCAGAGCAATATATGAAAGCAATACATGCTTCAGCTCTACATAACTGTGGTGGATCCAAAATTATTTACAGGTTCTGTAAACTATAGTAGACAGATAACTGAATAAACAAAATGAACATATATTTCTATATATATATTAGGGCTGCACAATATACCGCAAATTTACCGTCATCACGATATCAACATGCGCAATATACATATTGCGAAAGACTGACTGAACTGCAATAAATGGTGTTATTCCAAAACTCTTCACCCAGAGCCACAGAGAAGAGGGCAAAGAAATCACTGAGCAGTTTCTTCATCTTCTGTGCTGCTGCTATAGATTGTTCCTTTTGCTATTTTTTCTGGCTGAGTACTTACTATAATTTAAATTATGTTTACATTTATTTAAGATTAAAAAAAAACATGTTGGAATGGAAGTATTGAATCACTTTACATTGACATATTTAATGTCAATGTCAATAAGCAGTCACAGTACAGTACTGCATACTAGTTATGTTATTTAGTAGGGCTGTGCGATTTGGCCTAAAATCAAAATCTTGATTAATTGAACATTTTAACTCGATTATGGTTACGATTTTTGCCCTCATAGTTCACTGACAAGTTGCTCAGTTGTCTCAGTGTTTAAGCTCTCCATGCTAGACATGTCGGCAGAATAACGTGACATAACGGAGCGGGGTCACGTGACTCCACACGTAGTAGTATTTTTAAAGGGAAAGTAATCGAAATAATCGATCTGGAAAAATGTTATCAATTATAGGTTCTGAATGTCAATTTCGATTACTTTTCGATTAATCGCCCAGTCCTATTATTTAGTGTGTTGTTTAATTGACGATCATCTTATATTGTAAACTATGTTTGTTGACACAGGTAGCCAACTAACCTCATGCACATTAGGATGAAACTACAATTTTCTTCTTGGTTATCATCGATTTTCAAATCACATTTCAGAGCATAGCTGCCATTTCTGTTTAAAACATTTCTCAAATGTATTACATTTTTGTCATAACATCATAAATTCAAAAGGTTATTCCCATGGAAAACCCGTATTCATAAGTGGCTCCTGTTCATTTCATAAAAACCTAATTTCTGCTTTAGAACCCTGAGGTGAGTCATTTAATAAGTCTGAGAGATTAAAAGCAGTTTTCTGTTTTTCAATTGAACTCTGTACTCAGTACTGACCATAGTCTGAATGGTGAACCACTTAGGAACCACCCATCAAACCCTCCTTCTTCCTACTCACAGCAATCATGGCTTTCTCGCTTCCTTTTCTTTGAAAATGACTAGCATGATCTTCTGGCATTACTGTGGTCAATAATGTATGGGGTTCAAAGGCCTTTGGATGAGAACTGACATTCTCTCCCACAGTTCCAGCCACTTATATTAACCTCAGCCCACTGCTTCCTGCCATACACTCCTGCCACTGGCTGCTGCCACAGCTACCTACCAACATCAAGAGTGTCCCTCTGACAGAATCTGTAGAATAAGGCTGTAGTTAAGACAGGAGACCCTTTGATGTGATTCTGAGTGGAATGAAAAAGGGCAAAGCATGAAGATCAAGGGGAAGATCAACTGAGCTTCGTTTCTCTGAACATGTTTGAATGGAACACAAAATATGAAGTGGTATAACTGTATGGCCTTTGTTACTTGTTTAGTTCACTTCAGTGAAACAGGAGATCAGCGTTAGTTGAAATATTGATACTTGTGCTTCCAAACTTCAGATGAGAACTACACAATATGGACAAAAGTATTGGGATGCCTGACCCTTACACCAACAGGGACATTACATTGTATTTGAATACATAAATGTTAATATGGAATTGGTTATCACAGCTTCCACTCTTCTTGGAAGGCTTTCCACAAGATTTTGTAGTTTCTGTGGGAATTTGTGCCCATTCATTCTGTAGATCATTTCTTACGTCAGACACTGGCATTGGACTAGAAGGCCTGGATCACAATCTTCGTGCCAGTTCATCCCAAAGGTGTTGGATGGAGTTTGAGGTCAGGGCTCTGTGTGGCCAGTCAAGTTCTTCCACACCAAACTCATCCAGCCATGTTTTTAAGGAGCTTACTTTGAGCACTGGGAAACAGTCGTGCTGGAATAGAAAAGGTTCAGTATGTCTTGGTCTGTTAAAGTATTAATATTTCCCTTCACTGGAAATAATTGGCCTAGCCCAAACCCTGGAAAACAGGTGTTTCCCAGTACTTTTGTCCATATAGTGTATCAGGTGTGTGGTGGCACGAGTGCCCAGAAAAGAATACAGTCCTTACTTTTAAAATGATTTAATTGGATTCCCCAGACTAATGGATGGGTTTTTTGTATTTGAGCAAGTGTGAAGAACTTTTGAGGTTGTGCTTTTTATATATACAATAATTAATGTCATTTAAAGGTTCCATTAGAGTTATTTTTTTAACCACACTTCAAAACCAAGAACCATTTAAGAACACAGCCCTCCTTTTAGGTTTAGGTGGGTTATATAAATTCAGATAAGCAAATACACTTTAATAAATCTATAAACCTATAAAAGGGCATGTTTTTACCTCTTAGTGGGCAGCCTTTTGTAATGACCTTTGGCTTTATAGACTTCATTCTGTGAGTGATCTCAAGAGCAATAAATGAAAGTAAACATTACAGGGGTTTATTTAGCTTTGCACTCTCTGTCTTCAGAGACAGTTGCTCCCTTGAAACCTTTAGCCTTTAGCTAAAGTTTAATGGTGCTGTTAATCTTATATGTAGGCAGTGGTTGGGGTTGAGGCTGAAGAAAAAGATATTCCTTTTGTGAGAAAGCTATTCCTTTATTCTTCATGAGGCATGCTGTGCCATGCTTGTCCTGCTGACAGTGAAATATGGCTCTCTCTGTCTGAGGGTGGAGACACAACACACTACAACCACAGGGGGTCAAGAGCCAGGTTTGTCACAGTGTTTGCGATCTAAACCTATTTTGAAAAATTTGGGCCATAAGCTGTGACTGTAGACCCGGCAGAGGAGAGTGAATTCAGGGACAAATACTGCATGATGAAAACAATGTTTGTGAGTTGTAAGTGAATGGAAAACGCAACGTGAGGTTTATGAAATTTCACACATTGATATTTACATATTATCTTTCTGAATGATGACCTTAAATGACCATGGTATGTAATATGAAGAGCTTATAAACTTTATTAAATCCATTAAGTCAATCTCTGTTGATCCTTTTGCATGATCCTTCACACATGATTCAGGCAACTATTATGCCCTAAAACAAGTTCACTCTCCAAGACTGTGGACTGCAGTGCTCCCTGGATTTGGAATAAATATTGTAGTTTGAGTGTTTCCCTTTGTACTATCAGCTTTCCCTATTGACAAATGATCTCTAGAGAAACAGAGAGAGCTGTAGCCCTTAAGACATTCGTCTCTCCTCATACAAGATCAGAGCACAGATTACGAGAGGATGTCATGCATGTCAAAGAAATCTGAGATCATACATGTCAAACATGAGATCAGAAGATGATCAGAACATAAAAGCTCTTCAGAAATGTATATTAGTGGCTTGCATAACTCCGAAAGGACATTTCATTGCATCAAGAGAAAATCAGTGCTTTTCAACCCGGTGCGTTTCTGCCGTCATGTTTTTGTGTTGCCCATCCTGAGCTCATACCAGCAATGGAAACTGGTTGTGGTAGTAGCCAGTGGCAGATGTCCTAGTGAATTGAAGCATTATGAAAGTGTGAGCGATGGAAAAAGACAACGATGAAAGTGCTGGATCAAATCCAACAGAAAATCCTTTCTCTCTGCAAAAATGTAATGGCATTGGCTTTGCCTGGCCTTTTCCAAAAACCTTCTTTCATATGGTTATGAAGCTGGATATAATAGAGTGGGCAACATGAGGAATGCCTCTTTAACACATCAAGAGCTGTACGGATTTGACAGTTTGATTGACATCTCGGCATCTCTTTATTATTGAAAATAGAGAAGTGGTAAATTATCAGTGCTTTTACATAACAAAAGCCAGTGCATGCATCACTTCCCCAGTTAACAAATGACTGAAATGTGGAGCTGAAATCTTTGATGCTGTGCAATGCTAAATTTAGCCATGATTGTGACAGGCCTTGAAGACAAAAAAAGCATTTTTACACAGCGTTGCATTAAGCTCAGGAGCCAGTTTTCATCAGCGAAGCGGTTCTGCTGTGAGTTTTAATTTAGCTGTAACAAGCTGCCTCTCAGCTTGTCAGCTATTTCCTTCTTGCAAAACTGGCAACTTTGATTGTAACATATTCAAAAACTAACAAGCCTTTGCATCCCTGTGGAATACATAAATTTTTTGCTCATTGAACGGCAGCCAAAAAATAATTAATTTTCAAAGTGAAACATTAATCTGTTTCTTTTATTTACACAGATTCTGTCGTACCACAGTTGCCCTGCTTTTGGATAACATCTTGGTAACACATTTTGAAAGTGTTGTAGCATACTCCTCTGAGGTCACATAATGTAATGTAGTGTTTACCTAGTTATAGGTAATTGGTATTTTGTGCTTTGGAGACCATTACATTAGTATGAGCTAGGTGGAGCTCATTAGCTTGTTCAGTGGGGAAGCAGGAGGACAGTTAAGTGGCTTATGGTCTGATCCTGTTCATTCCTCTCCTGTCCATTTATGCTACCCATTACCAAAGTAGGGGCAAAAAATACCCTTGAATAGTCATTTTGGTCCTTTGGGTGATGCATGTTATTAGATGATGCACATAATTTTCATTTCAAACAGAAAGGTGTTCATACATTTTTTTGCAATGGATGCAATTTGCTTCACATTATGTTGTATTTTTGTGATGTTGGGAAGCCAAAATTTCTCAGTGGTATGACTGTGGGATGCTACATAATTCGTTTTTAAAGTATGGTATTTTGCAGTGATATTAGCCACCTGATCACAAGCTGATATCAACTTCGATGGAATTTCTGTTTTGTTTTTCTTTATCTGTTTTTGTTCTGTTTCCCATTATGGTTAATGACTTTTTACAGGATGCTTATCTGACAGTTACTCTAAGCTTAAAAACAATGGTTTCACTTTCCCCATGTTGTAGATGTAGCCACGACACTCTGAAACAACCTGTTTTACTTTTGCACTAAAGTTTCATAACTAATGTAGCCAGCCAGTAGTCTAGTCCAGTAGTCATGCTTGCCTCAAACAGCATTGAGTTGTTCAGTAATCTGTAATAGGCTATTGTTTGCATTTCCTGACACTCTATGACAAATGAAAAATGGCTAAAGTACAGATAAGTATTACTGACTTCAGTCTAAGTGAGCATATAGTTAGCCATGCCTGGACCCCCCCCCCTCTCTTGATGCTGTATGTTGAATAGGCATCCTGTGGGGATCAGAAGACGGCAGCTCTATTGTATATCCTGCCAAAACGAAATGGAGAATACGGGGCCTGTCTGGGCCAAGTGTGGTTCAGGGTTACTGGACCCCCTCTTTCTCCATGTCACGGTCAGAGTCTTGCAGCAGCAACCCCCTCCCTTTCATATTCACTCCTCTGTGGGACAATGCAGTTTTACCGTGCCATAAATCAGACCCTGCACCACATCGCCACAATGTAGAACCACGTCAATGAAGAATTTACCATAAGAATGGAGGCCAGGACCGTGCATGCCTAGCGCTGTGTGGGGCTTCCTCGAATTCTCGCCCATTAATAAGTGCTGTGACCCCTCGATTGGATGGGTTTGGAAAGGTATTGTATTTCAGGGCCCTTGACGATTGGCCGTGGGTCTGGCAGTTATTGTGTTTCCATTTTGATTATTGGTCAAAGTAGACAGTTATTGTGTATTAGGAGGAAGCAGGAGTTTAGTAAATGGAAAGGGCAAGAGGTCTGCTCTGAAAGCCGCCTGGGAGGATTACAGCGAGGCAGACGCAGCAGCGTCCACACTGGCACTCACTCTGGACTGGAGGTTGCTGGCATCAACAGATTTAGTCAGAATTAAAAGGCATGCATTTCCTCTGTGGTACAGATTGACTTTGGCCTTGAAAAGCACAAAGGACCTGATTTTTTTTTACCAGTGCTACAGCAGCCTGTGCAACTCTGCTGTAAGGCTAGAGAGATAAGAAACAAGGGTAAAATTACTCCTGTCTTATAGCAGAACTGGTCTGTTGTTAAGCCAATACATTTCACAGTAGTCTGACTGTTATCGTATAAGGGCATAGCTGCTCTTGGAAGACTTGTCTGAATGCTAACAGCTGTGAGAAGAAGCCTCAGGCTTCAACAAAAGCCTGTCGTGAAGAAAATCACTCAAGTAAATATTGCTATTTCAAATACTCGAGCAAAACAGCAAAACTTCTTGACCTTTGTTTCATTGTGCTGGAGCCAATAAGTAGGCTAAACAACCCATTATGAATTCAAAGGAAGGCTTTAATGACTTTAAACAAGTCATGACACAAGCACCCTTGTGACAGTCCTTCATCAATTATGTCCTTATGAGGTCTGTGCTGATTAACCTACTTGTTCCTAAGAAAAGACCAGACTCAAGAGCTTTCAGGAATGCTATACCAGCTGCTTTATTAGTTTATCCAATGTTTATCCTAAAATTTCATGTGTCCTAATTGATCAGATGAATGAGTACTAGCCAGAGGCCACAAGGCTCTTGTTTGTTAAAGACCAATCAGTCTGACTCAACAAGGCACTTTCAACTTTGACTTTTCGTCCAGAACAGGATGTGGGGTCAGTCTCCTCCAGACAGCATCCGCCTTCTCCCTCTCAGCATCTGCTCAGTTCTGGCAGGAGGTCTTTGAGACCACCCTACCCTCTGAGAATGTGGTGCCACTTAGGGTTAAGAGAGCTGAAAATGGCCTTTTGAGAGCTGAGATGTTCATTTAAGGAGTTCAGGACATTGTTCTTAGATGGCACTAGTGAAGCAAGGATTAGTTATTTCATGAAGGCAGATGTTTTGGCCACCTGTTCAAAAAGAGCAATTGAGTTTTTTAGTAAGAACCTTAAAGTGAATTCCACAAGACGCATGGCACGGTAAAAAAAAAAAGGTTACTGACTGGTTCTTGACTTAAGACATATATGTAGTTCTAGGAAAACCTTGAATTGATACAAAACAGGGGTCACTGATAGATCAGCCGCCCTGTGGAGGTTAGCCTTAACTCTAATCTAAGACCCCTGGTGAGCTCAACGAATGCTTTCAGGGAAAACTGGATCTTAGAACCAGATGTGTTGGCTCTGTACACCTCAGCTTGGCATATCAGGACCTGGAACCACAGTATAAAAAGTGTTGGAGGATAAATAAACTTTCCATTGCAGACAGACACAGACACGCTCACTGTTATGAAGATTCCTAAACAGCTCTAGGGAAAACCTTTAACTGGTACACAGCCTTTTTTAAGGACCCAAGATTTCCTTTCAACAGCATCATGCCAATTAAGCTTTTGTGGCACCAAGAGTATACAACCAACTTTATGTTATTACATAATATTTCATAGTTAACATCCAAGCGGTCATTCCATTTGCTTTCAGGAAGAATTATATGATAATTGAGCAAAACATTCTTGTGTTCATTTTCCTAATCAGCTCTTCTTAATCATATTTTACTAAGCACTAAGAACCTTAACAGACCTCATTGGCTGTACCAGAGTCATCTGGGGATTAGGTAAGTTTTTGTTCATGAATGAAGGAAGAGAAGAAATGCAGACACCTTTTAGTTTTCTCACTGGGGGGTGGAGAAGAGAGGAGCAGGGAGTTCTGAGGGTTGTGGATCATTGAGCATATGGCTCAAATGCCGGCGAGACTCCATCACTGTGTATTCAGGCCTGAAGAGAGAGCGATTTGAAAATATTCTAGTCTTTTAAACCATTCAGCTGGAGAGCTTTTATATTGAGAGAGAAAGACGAAAACCTTCTTAAAAAAAAGAAAAGCCTTCCTACATGCTGTGTCTGTTCGTTAGACCCGATGAGTCATTTTTCACATTAATGGTGTCAGGCATGTTCATTCATAATAGCTCTGTAGAAAACGGTTTTATGGTAAGCATGAAAGGCTATGAAGCCATTTTATACAGGAAGGCTAAAATGGAGCAAGGTCTAACATACATACACATCTGAACTGGCATTTACTAAATACCACATATTGGCGGGGTTTATTGATGTTTTGTGTCCTTTTCTGTTGGACCTAGTTTGAGGGGAAATACAATGTCCACTTATTTATGCCGACTATTGTTGCTCTTTACAGTCGATCATTCTTTGCAGATATTGAACTTGTTTTCCTATGCTAAGTAAAAACCTCATATGAACCTTCCTCTGGATCTGCATTAAACAGTTTTTCAGGAGAAATCCCACAGTGCTGCAGTCCATAAAGTGCACAGGCAGTTGCTAAATGGAAATTTGATCAATAGTGTGACACACTCTCAGTCTGAATGAGAAAGCATTGCGCAGGCTAACAATGCACTACTGGACTGTGCAGTTCCATTGTCCTAGAGGGAGTGACTATTTTTATTCAGCAGACAGGAGAAGAAATGTGGAAAATTGCTGGAAAATGTTGGAGGACAAATATACTTTCCATTGCAGAGACTCTCTCTCTCTCTCTCTCTCTCTCTCTCTCTCTTTCTCTCTCTCTTTGTTAAAAGGGTCTCTCAAATCGTTCTAGGAAAAACCTTTCATTGCTACTGAACCTTTAGTCTTATTATGAGAAGGTTCTTTAGGGAGCCAAACATGTGGCATTGGACCAAATAACTTTTTTAAGAGAGTATATGTGATGACAATGTGTTTGAATTAATATTCACAGTCAACATTGTTTCCTTTGCTGTCATTGTCCTATAGCTGACCTGTAGGTTTTTGCAGATTTAAAATACCTGGGAAACTTCTGCTAGTACAAAAGAATTATTGATGAGAAGACGTCTGCTGGGTTATGCTCTTCCATGGCTCATTAACTAAACTCACAGTTCAGTTGATGAGCAATTAAAACACACCAGCGCTCAGAGGCGACTGAACAGCAGTAGCCAAACTGCAGCATTTTGTCCTGCGTTTTCAGTAGAAAATAGCTACTCTTTCATTTCCGCAATTAAACCAAGAGGATGAAAGCTTCGGGAGACTGTTTGGAAAGCTTGTCTCAGGTCCATGAGAACCTATACTTGTGTGAATTGCAGTGAGTACCCCAGGAGAACTCATTTCTGACAGTTGTAAAAATAGTTGAGGTCAGATGCTTGTTTTGCCACACTTTTTCTGTCAGTATGCTGGACTTCAGGTACAGGAGCTGGTGTTCTATAGCCTGAAAGTCACTGGAATCAGAGGTGTGAGTTGGTTTAGGGAACTCTGGTGGGACCTATTAGCCAGTTACTTGTTGGTGTTAAAACTGAAGTTTTAATAGCACTGCAACAAATCTTGGAAATATTCTTGACTACAGCAGTGTGTGATAGTATGTTCACTGATTTGTTTTATCATTCAGAAGTCTTTTATCAGACCCACTAGCTATTCCTGCCAAGTGATGTAGTTATGAGAGTGATGTTTTGAAGTATGGACCCACATGGACCTTAGGGTATAGAGATTAAATAAACAAATTAAAACAGAAGAGACAGTTTCTTCTTAACTAGCTAGTTATGCAGAATGTTTGAACCTTTCCAATTTCCATGAAGGCATTTCCAAATGTTCCTCTTCCACACCCTATCTTTCTGGGTTTTCCATTTATTTCTCATTTGAAAGATATCAATTCGAAATGCGGTTTAGTGTAACAGGTGTGAGGAGCTGTAGCATCTGTCTGTAGAGCACAGCACATTTTCTATCTATAATTAAACGTCACAGTGGCTGCTTCCTCTGTTACAGTACGCTGTGCTCAGTGGTTCATCACCACACCGGACACACACAGACACACACACACACACACACACACACACTCACACACAAACTCACAAATACAAACACAGTCTTTCTATTGCTGATTATCAGACCTAGACAGTGCTGGTCACATTCAAATAGCTTTCATAGGCTAGCTGTGTGTCACTAATGAATGGGTGTTTATGGGATTCTGTGCTGGTGAGTGGCACAAGTGTATTGCATCCTCCTAAGAGTGTATTATTTTAAATAAAGGTGCTGAAAGTGTGCTTTGTGGTGGCAAAAAACACTTTTGGCTCCCTAAAGAATATGATGAGAAAAGCTTAAAGACTTTCCATAGTGAAAATGCTCAGTAACTAGGGCTGTGCGATACGGACAAAAGAAACCCATTACGATTTTCTTGAACAACATTGCGATTTTGATTTTAATCACGATTTTGTTTTACAGTCTGAATATTTTATTTGAATTTTTTTTTCCCAAAGGAAAACAATTAGATCTTTATCAAAGACCTGTAACATGTCTCTAAAACAGACATAAGGCAAAAAATAAATAAATCACCAAGTAAAGGTGTAATACAATGTCTCTAGAACAGACCTATGGCAAAAAGTAAATGTGTGTGTGTGTGTGTGTGTGTGTGTGTGACAAAACAACAACCCAGACCACAGTCTCCCACATAAAAGCAACTAAACAATTAGAACACCGGCAGAATCAGCTGCTTTAAGCGTTCAATGGTTTTGTTGCTAAGAAAACCAGCATGTCCATTTCAGGGATGGGAACTCTTGAAAAATAACTTCGCGATGGCTGTTGGTATCTCTTATCCAGAGTCTGTATCATTTTTTGGAAGCTGGCTTTACTTTGCGGGCATCATATCTTTGCATAAATGATATGTGACGGCGTTGGTAATTTGTCTGTGCTTGTTTGAACTTTTTTCATATGGTGTGCAGCTCGCAAACGCCTGCAATATTGATCATCACCTGGTTCCGAACGTGTTTGGGGTGTACTTTTCTCCGTTTGTTTGTTTGTTGTGTTACCCTGTTTCACCGCCACGACAGACTGACAGTGCTGAACTCATCATCCCTGTTTCTGCAGCCTATTTGTTGTTAAGCTCAGTCTCCTGTTCTTGCACTCTGTTTAGGCATGCTGCGTTGTGTTTGGTTCAAATAGCATACCATGGGAAAAGTCGGGAGCACGCAAAAAATCGTGCTGTAAGGCGATTTAGAAATCGTGCATATTGATTTCGATACGATTTCGATTAATTGCTCAGCCCTATCAGTAACCAGTAAAGGGTTTTATGTTATGTGGAGGTTCGGTTTTAAAAAGGCTCTTAACTCTTGCACATCTTGTTTAAAAAAAAGATCTATTGAAAGATTCATACGGTTCTGCAGTCATACGGTTTAAGGACTTTGTGTGAGCTGATACAGATCAAGACTCTGAGTGAGTTCCCCATAGGTTGTCATCAGTAATTAGTTGACTGCATATGACCAGCTGGCCTCCATATGCAGGGAATGAATGTAATGGGAGAATATGGGCTTCTCTGGCTCTTTCTCTGAAACTACTTCGCAGCCCTTGTCTGCCAGCAGACAAAGCCAGAGACAGCAACACCTTTCATCTGTGCTTGCCGGGGATGGCACAAGAAATCGATGCTACAATATATTGCATCAATTCCTCTTGTGAAGTGTTATTACTCACACCACATATATCAGTGTTTTTTTTCCAAATTCTGTACCCACTTTCTGTCCAGAGTATCACTACTTCATAGCTGTTCAAAGAGATGCTAATCGAATTGCTATGTGGGCTGGGACAACTTGTGGTAAAGGAAAAAAGCTGTCAGGTTCTAAGGAAAAACGAATTAGAGAGACACGGGCACCTTTCATATTAATCATCTGGGTTCACTTTGAGGTTTACAGCAGTAAGAAACCAAACAAAAGTGATTACAAAATTGAGACTAGGTGATATGCTATAACTGTTTAATGAAAAGAAACCAAGCAGCACAGTGTGTATGAATAGCCACTTCCATGTCTTGTGGAGAAGTCGGCTAACATCCCATCATCTGTAAATCAGCCTACGCTGGATTGGAGGTGGGACAAAAAAATCAATACTGCAATATATTGCATGTTTCAGAGTGTGTAAAAGCTTACAAGGACATCTTGGTGTCTGTCAGAAATCTTGTTGAAATGCACTGCTGGTCTGTTGTAAGAGTGCTTCACAACTCAATGTGACTGACTTCAGACTCCTACTCACTCCTATATGAACTCTGGTGACTTCAGTGCATTATACGTATTGAAATCAATGGTGCGTTTTTGACACATACCAAAAATATGAGAATATGAGAATATGACTTCACTCCCATTATCATGAGCAACATATTTGAATTGTGTCATATCACTCTGTCCACCCTTAAAAGTAATTTTCTTCACTGTTCCTTAACCTGAGCTATTGATACACCTTTCTGCCTCTCCTTCAGGCTGCTCCTACCCCTCCTTTGATGGATTATTCAACATGGATAACAAGTTGCCATCTGCAGCCATCTCTGTTAATTTCCCATTTGAATCAATGCCTCATTGCACTTGCAGTTTAAATTTTTTTTTTTTTTTTTACTTTGCCTTGTTTCTTTTGTCCTCTCTCAGCTGAAAGTAGGGCACTTTGTTTTCCTATCTCAGTCAGAACCAGCTCACACTGACAGCACAAGCCAAGCCAGGATATGACACATACTGTAGAATACATCAGCCCTGGACCTAATTGCTCATTCACACCCACTCGACCACATACAGAGAAATAAGAGCGGGAGCAGGGGGGAGGTGAGCTGCCTCACTTTCATTAGAGATGTATTCCAAAGCAGAGCTCGAGGATAGTTTTGCTCTTGGTGAATCATTTTATGCCATGATTATGAAACGTTAGATTACGCTCATTATGTGGGTAAAGAAATTGATCTAAATGATTGATTTCCTTGTCATTTAGGTCTGATATTAGTTTGATGCAATTCTTTGACCAAAAATCTAAATTTCTCATGGTCAGCCAGCCAGGACATGTCTGGCATCTAATATTTGCTTCGTTTTGCGCTGTGGCCACAAGGCCGGTGGTTATTATTGTGGCCTTTTGCCATTCGACCTTGTAACATCACAACATTAAAACTAAAGAAGAAAACTTCAGATACCAAATCTGTTTCGACTGATTGTCTGTATGGGTAGTAAGAGAGACTTTGTTTAAAAATGTGATTTTTTTTCCCCCACAAGATGCTATTCATCTGAGGAATAGAAACATCAGTTACCAAGGTGACCCCCGCGTCCCCGTCCCTCTGTGAATTGGAGTGGTTCACTCTGTATTCATGATGCACAGGCGGCCCAGTGACACTACACTGCTAATTAACTATGTCTGTGAATGTCCTCTCTCGGCCGAAAGGAGTGCAGTCGTGGGGGCGGCCAGGAAACAGGTGGCATGAGAGCTGAACTCTTCACCTGGTTGTGTCCATCAAAAGTATGGTGACGCCTAGCTTTTCAAAATATTTTGATAAGTGATTGTGCTTTATTGTGGTCTGTTCATTGTGCTTCTCTGTTTTTCACCCTGTGATGACTGTGATCACCTCCAGCACCACCTGTGGCCCTGGTTAGGATAAATGGCTCACATGAAAGATAGATAGTGGATTTTGGTGGACTGAAATAAACTTGAGCAGATTGGGGAGATTTATTTTAAGGAAGATAAAGTCTGACTGACTGAGAAACTGCTCATCATATCTGCTAGCAGCACATTTACCATACCTGTCCCATTCTGCTCACCACGGGTTGCTGATTAAGAGAAATGGTTGTTTTGCTCGAAGCCACTGGATTTAGTCTTTTGTCAGAAGGACACTGTTATTAAAACATTCCATTAAAATAACGCTTGAGGCTTTGCTTTACCTTTTTCCTATGAACAGCAGTCGCACACTTGAGATTGAGTACATATTAAAACATTGTGAAAATAACATCAGGGCCACAAGGATATACTGATATCACAGCCTTGATGTTCTTTATGGAAACACGTTTCATCTTGTATCCTTTTGATTAAGCAGCCTTTTGTGACAGTATTAAAAAAGTAGTTAAACATTAATCACAGATACGTTCTAAAGCAACCCATTTTGTTTTCCTCTAAATGAACCTGATTATTGATGTCTTTAATACTATTATTGTAAGGTAGTGCAAGCTGACACAGAAAATGTTTATTTGTATTTAAAATATAGTGAAGGT
The DNA here is from genome assembly GCA_037974485.1 of Hemigrammopetersius urotaenia. Taxonomy (NCBI): domain Eukaryota; kingdom Metazoa; phylum Chordata; class Actinopteri; order Characiformes; family Alestidae; genus Hemigrammopetersius; species Hemigrammopetersius urotaenia. Next base: position 12,770,910 of record JBBPDC010000129.1, on the reverse strand, counting down.
GGGTGTCTTTTCACAAGGGGCAGTGTATTTTTCTCCCTGTTAGTAGTAGAGACTCATGCGTGTGTATATACACATTCACATGCAGTATATGGAGGTGTAAGGATACTGAGCAGCTTTCATGTCTCGGTAAGCGGCCGTGGGCTGCTGTAAAGGTAGCAGTTCATCACTCAGGCTGACAGGCGAAATGAAGAGCGTGGGTGAAATGCACCTTGTCTTGATCTCCCAGAAAGAACGAGGCGGAGACGAGGCAGGTGGACAAGGCTCAGGGTGTGTCTGAATCTGCTGTGTGTCTGCAGGTGTGCTTTTCAGCTGTGCTTGTTTGTGCACATGTCCTGGCAATTATCTCTGCTGTGAATAGATCAATCGCACTGTGTTTGTTAGTGGCCTAATAGGAGCTGAAACCCTGTGTCACTGTTTCTCAAAGCTGGTTTTATGAACCGTGATTCTTCTTGAACACCACAGGTTTGAAATTAGCTAGATATTGGTCTGTTTTTTGATTGTCATGCTCTCACCGAGGTTTTAGTCAGTCAACATTTACTGCAGATCACAGGATTGTACTGCTGTCTCAGTGCAGACGTTTTAAAACATTTCCCTGTACTCTCAGCACCATCACACGTTTGTTGACAGCTTTTTAACACTGAAACAAACAAAATGAAAAACAACACACACTTTAGGAGAGAAGGAGAAACAGCCTTAATGTTAAACACTCTGTCAGAATAAGACATGATGAGATATTTAAATGGAAGGGAGAAAAGAATTGGAGTATTTTTGAAGCAGTGGAAAAATTGTATGTGTGTTAACTTGGTGAATAGATGGACTTTACTAAACCCAGAGGGCAAATCCTGGTACAACGGCAGCAACAAAACTGGACGGACACACACACACACACACACACACACACACACACACACACACACACACACACACACACACACTTGTGTTTGTGTGTGTGTGTGTGTATGTGTATGTAAAAGTATTAGTGGACATTATGTTCCACCGTTACTACAGTCACAGCCTCTACTCTAGGGAGGCTTTACACTAGATGTTAGACCTTTGCTATGAGGTTTAGATTGCATTTAGTCACAAGAACATTGGTGAGCTCAGGTACTGATACTGGATGCTTGTTCTTAATCACAAACACCTCTCCAACCTCAAAGGTATTCACTCATCACTCCAGAGAGCGGAGATCCACTGCTTCACTGCCCTGTGCTCGGGGCTTAATATACATCTAGTTGGCACTTGGTGTTGGGTACAGTGACCATAGGATCACATGCAGCTGCTTCCGAACATCCCATTCTATTTTTTATGAAGACAGTATAAAGTACTGAACATCTGTGTCAGTAATTGGTGCAGCATTAGAGTTAGAGTGTCTGGATGAAATCAGGCACATGGTGTGTGTCCAGAAAGATGAACGTAACTGAGCGGAAAGATGAGTGATTCCATAATAATCCAGAAGGCGTATAACATCGAGAATTAAGTTATAATTATTTACAGGATATAATCAGAACATTCCAACTCCCCTCAGCTCCTCCTCCTCATTTATCCTAACACCTGCTTGGTTTTGTCAGGTCTGTCTCAGGTCATTTCTCAATAAGTAACATGTAAAATATGTACTTTACAATGTATATTTTGAAATATAAATGGTCATGTTAAGTTGCATTGAGTACATTTGTTTCAGAGTGCAAAGGAACAAAATGAACATTTAAAGCTGTAATTCTGTTCCATACATACTGTACATAGTAATAGTAGCTTCTAGAATAGGCCTCATATTTCAGTCAAATCCCAAAGAAAATAAATGACAAAAATTGTTTGTTGTTACTTTTTTAATGCAGTGTGTGAGCATCTGCAGAAGGGATTGGGCGGTCTGTTTTGGGAGAAATAGTGAAAAGCTCACAGCTTTAGGGAGCTACTCTAACAGATTAGGAGTAAGGGAGGAGTGTGTGTGCGTGTGTGCGTGTGTGCGTGTGTGTATGACACATTTGAGTTCCTGGTTCACAAATCCACAGGCACATGGCCACATTCATCTAGTGGTACTGGTGCTAGGTGAGTGCATCTGGATCAGTAATTAAGTCACACAGTGACTTGTTGCCCTCTTTCTCTCTCAGGACAGTCATACTGAGCTGCTGCTGCTGGACATATGCTAATCATGTGTTAATAGGGAGAGCCATCATTAAAAGTGGACCAAGTGTCTTTTGATTTCTGATTGCGGAAGATTGGCTGTTTCCAGTCCAGTTTGAGGGCAGTGCTTGGGTCTACTAATTTCTTTTTTCTAAGTCAGGTGCTCATAAAGTTCAGAACACACCAAGCAACCCGTTCTAATGATGGGCTGTGATGATGGCAGTGTAAGACAGGCAGTGTAAGACTTTTGGAAGTTTTATTTATTTCTTTTTCATATGGGTGGTCTTCAGGTTGCAGATAACGGTGCGTGTGTGTAGCACTTTAAGCAGTGCATCTAGAACACACGTGGTGTCGCGAGCCAGCGCATGTCGCGATAAGAAAGTATTATTTAAATCATTGGCTGTTCAGTGCAGGGGCCATAACAAGGGCCAGGAGCAATTCTACAGGGGCCCTGGCCCATGCTGGTTCTCGTCTAGATCCGCATATTGGTGTTGGCGTTCTAGAAAAGTGCAAAGAATAGAGAACATTCAAGAATGGAAGAATACCTTCTAGAACAGTGAAATGAGGAGAAGATTCAAGAATTTAGTAAATTCCGAATAGTGTGAATGCTTGAGAGCATTCCAGAACAGTGAGAATATGAGAGAATGTATTAGAATGTATGGTGTTTGCTGGGTTGGTTGGTGTTTGCTGGGTTGGTTGGTGTTTGCTGGGTTGGTTGGTGTTGGCTGGGTTTGTTGGTGTTTGCTGGGTTTGTTGGTGTTTGTTGGGATTGGTGGCTTTTTGCTGGTGTGCGATAAGTGTTGGTTGTTGCTGATGTTTGTTGATGTGTGGTGTTTACTGGTGCTGGTTGATGTTTTTGAAGTATTTTGGTGTTTGCTTCGGTTTGTTGGTGTTGGAAGGTATTTGTCAGTGTTTGGTGTTGCCTGTTCTTTGCTTTACTTCATCTTCTATTTACATTACAAATCCTTTTTCTCTGCATCATATACGTATTACGAACACTGACATTGGCAAAATTTGACTCTAATTTGCATCATAGAATGACTCTCATTCATTGGTCAGATTTAAGAAGCATTGACTGAGCTCTGATTGCATTTATGGTGGAAATCAGCTCATTTGTAAATGAAGCCAATCAATCCTTCCATCCTAACCGTCATGGATTTAGGGAATGCATTTTCCAGGCCACTGACAATTATCAATGTGTTCCAGAAATGGTGTGGGTGCTCTGTGTGTGTGTGTGTGTGTGTGTGTGTGTGCGTGTGTGCGTGTGTGCGTGTGTGCGTGTGTGCGTGTGTGCGTGTGT
>JBBPDC010000129.1:12752627-12762836 GCA_037974485.1 Hemigrammopetersius urotaenia | reverse complement strand
ACACACACACACACACACACACACACACACACACACACACACACACACACACACACACACACACACACACAGGTTTCTATACAATATCAGGACATTGGGCTCAAATTTTTTTGGGTTCAGTGTGCATAAATGTAACAATAAATGTAACTAAAGAAAAAAGAAGACACACATTTTGCTCACAAATTGAATTGTGTGGTATTTTTAAACCACAAAAAAGCCACTTTGAGGTCCTGATATAATTCATTTTTGTTCCTGAAATATTCAGAATCAACACATGCATTTCTCTCTTTCATAAATATACATAAGACGTTCCGTCTGCTACATAGTCTACTCTTCACATAAGGTCTGCTTCAGTGTAACTCTGGCCTTGGGCCTCTTTCAATGGGCAAGTCGGAAGAAATGAACCCTCAGAACAACCCACCTTCAATTCACACACACAGCCAATGTGTGCCGCAGTAATGCCCTTCAGACCTCACCAGTCACCCCAGCTCTCTCACAGAGCAAGGCCTCCTGCTTGCACTACTCATTACTGCCTCCACACCTCACACACTATCCATCATCTCACCACCGCCACTGTCAAAAACGTCAGAAACGCATTCAGCGCTTTCCACTGAATGAATATTTCCCAAATAAAGAGCTGCTGTGAGGCTTAATGAGGCATGATGTGAGCTGAAGATTAGAGCCGGGCTCATTATGATCTAGTCTGGCTTGTTTGTTTGTTTTGTGTAGATAATTGTCTGCAACGTTCACTGTGCCAGTTGTGTACCACTGAAATGGATTGATGAATCAGATCATTGAACAGTGATCAGGCAAAAAAAAAAACTTATTAGCTTAGCTTGCTAGCTTTGCTGTGGTGTCATCTGATGTCTATACACCCGGATAGCAGTCAGCTTCATGAATAATTGGTTAAGAAAGCCATTAAAAACACATTTCTGGTTATTTTCAGTAATTTCAGTTAAGGATAGCAAATAAAATGTAAAAAAAAAAAAAGCTTCAGAAAGTTTAAAACAACTGGAGCAGTAGTGAACTTGCCTGGAGCAGAACTTGCCTGTTTAGACACAGAGGAAGCTGGTTAACAGCAAGACTTTCCCCAAGAATCACTGTAGGAGATTTGCCAAACATGTGGCATTCATAGGTAACCAAATCTCCAAAACTACGATCAACCATCTTCATGACCACAAACAGTTTGGACTGTTTCAAACAGAATGCTTTCTCTTTCACAAATGGAAACCACGGTTTCAATTTGGTAGGTGCTACTGCATCAAGGATGCCAGTAAATATGGAACTGACTGTATGTGTGTTTGTTGCCCCCTGTCTGGGACTGGTTCCCTGTACAAAGTATCTAAATGTGGCCTAAGAGGGCAGTGTAAACCTGAATCCAACACCCCACCCCTGCCATTCCAATATAGCTGTACCAAACCTGAGCTGGAAAGCTAAAGAGGAAAAGACAATGGTGAGTTGTAAAAAACAAGGTTACAGGGTCTGGTTATTTGGAGTTCTGCTCATTGTCCTAGGTGGTGGACAATGTGCTTTGAGCAGGATTATGTTTCGGGTTTGTGCACTTTTGTAAAGGGCCGTATTATCCCGGGCCAGGCGGGGAGAATAGAGACACTTTCAAAGGGAGATCGCCCTCCATTGTTGCTCCGTGCAACCATAGCTAACGGACATCTAAAGACTTTTTCAAATCAGTTGTCTTAATGGCTCCAATAATACCAAAGAGAAATTGGCAATAAACTGTAGGGCCGGGTTCCCTGCAGCGTTGGCTGGGTGCTCTGATTTGGGCTGGGTCTCTAGGGTCGTTTTGGCAAATCCTGATGGGAAACAAAGCCTCTTCTCCAGCCTGAGGCACTTCCTTAACTTATTAACAGGGTTGTGCCCTGCTGGCAACTTTCACTTGTCTCCTTCATTGAATAATGCGATGGGCACTGGATGCGAGGTTATGTAGAGTTGCCTCAGTTTCCGGTTTTAACCTGCTCCTATTTGTACCTGCTACTATTTGTTTGTACCTGTATATGTGTCATGCTAGATATTTGTCTAGCACCTTTATAAGTAACTCACTAAAAAAAATCTTTTGAAAAATGACACAATGCAAGAAGTGTCCCAGAAAATGTGTTCCTAAATGTGCCGCTTTATAATAGAGGCAAATTTGTCCCATAAAAGTTGGAGGACAGTGCTGGCGTTCACATGATACCAGGAAATGTTTAACCCCCATTGTGCCGAGACAAAAGGTTGTTTTAATCCCGCTGTGAGAGCGCGGTGGAGGGAGGGTGGGGGTTTGGCCCAGGGGGGTGTGTACAACACGCTCACTCTCTCTCTGTCCTGTGTGCCTACACCACTCTCAGTGGATGGATGCACAGTGCTAACGCTGGTACAACTGCTAGAGTGACAATTTTTTAGGCCAGGAGGACAGTTCCACACCAGCGCTGCAGTGAAAGGTAACATCCTTTGACTGGATATCCTACACTAATTTAATCTTCAAAGTTTAAGGCTTAAAGCTTGATCCTGCTGGCAGTAATGTATGCTCTAGTTTATGCCCAACTCAATGTATTTTTGACTTTTAAAGCTTTAGTCGCTTTGTGTTATCTTGCGGACCAGGTCATAGAAATTGTATGAGGGTTTTCTTAATTTGAGAGAACTAATGAGCTGACGTGCCCCTTGCCGGATCTAATTTTATTCCTATTCTTCGATTAATAACTTGCCATTCTGAGAGCTGTCTCCGGAGCCGTAGCGCACAAGTCATTCATTAGCCTAAAATTACCGGAAAGGATTTGGTCGTGAATCACATTACACCTCTTTTTGTGAGGTTTTGGGGCAAATTATGGAAAAGAGATGTGTGAACAGAAGTTCAAGAGCCTTGTTTGGAACAGAGATGCAAGCAAATGTGTGTGAGTTGTCCTAATAATCAGGCTGCAAATCAATAGTTGGAGCTTATATCTGGCTCTCCTCACCCTGTTAGGCGTACACGGTCAATGAATTTCCATTGACTGAGTTGCGATGACAAATCTTCAGCTTATGGGAAGAGAGAGAGAAAACAATATAGTGACCACAGTCTTGTCTATTTTTTCCAGCCCCTCTCTCCATACTAGACCTAACAGGGCCTTGCTTATGGCCAGGCTTTAATCTGGTAATCTCAGAGCAGCTTTCAGTCAGAACAGCCAGCTGCCAGCCTTCAGCAGTTAGGCAAAGGAGAGTAAGGACCAGAAAGTCACTCCAGACATTCTGCCGTTTTATACAACAATTATAATTTCCACCTGTTGTATGATGTCTCCCCAGAAAGCTGTGAATGTTGACCTAATTAGTTTTTTCGACTTATTTTTTAATGTATTACTTTTGGGACGTGTTGCATTTATGTGCTTTGTTTTTTAACTGTTCTAAAAGAGCACTTCAGGCAAACTGTTCAAAGCCTTTTAGTGCATTATGTATCATTGATTGTTTAGGAATGATTTTTTCACCTTATCTCAAACCTCCTCACTGTATGGATTAGAAAATTTAGTTCTAGGCTAATATTGGTTCAAAAAAAAACTTTTTTGTGGCTTTACCTCCAGTAATATATTTTCAATTAGAGATCTGTAAAAGTCAAATAAGGACAAAAACATTTTCCCACATCTGTTTCAAATAATACAAAACCTATGCAAACACTATCACATGAATATCTAATAAAAATGGTGCAATCTGCACTTTCTGTAAGATTTCTCTGCTTTAGCTCTGTGTAGGAAATGTAAAAGAGGTTTTGTAGCATTTATGATACTGAAGACCTAGAAAGTATGGGGGGCGGGGTGGCAAAAGTAATCTTCTTCTCTATTTCATGAATGGCGCCAATCCCTCACTCTCATATATTGGCCATTTAGACTGTTTCCTGTAGCTGCCACACTTTGCTGGATTTAGATACGATTGTATTCTTCAGTCATCATCTGCGTTGCTCTGGGTGTCTGAAGCTGAAGGGAGTTGCTGTCATTTTGAGCTGCTGCCGTGAGACATTGAGCTGCGATCTCTCAGACATTTTCATAATGGACAGCAGAGGGTTGGCCACAGGAGGAAATGAATCCTCTCCGCTGGTGTTCATCCATTTCACATTGCCATCAGGCCTGCAGGGCTGCAATGGCTGGTTTGACTTATGTGTTTGTTTTTTATTGTGGTAAATAGCTCTGCTGATGTTGTGGGGGGGGGCTGATGTTCCAAGCTCATGCAGAGAGCAACACATTTAATTCAAATTCATGCTGATATTTGTTAAACGCGTATTCCCTTCTCATTCCAGGTGCTGAATTCTGAGATCTGCTGTGGTGTACGTGTGTGTGTGTGTGTGTGTGTGTCTGGAGCCAGAGGAACAGACAGGACTGGTGAGTGACTTCCGTGTTTTTTGGTGATCTATGGCTTTGTGGCTCATCTGTTGCTCAGGGATTTGCTTGGTTCATGGCAGAAATGCCGGCCATTTGTTTGACGTAGATCTTCGGAAAATATCTTGGACATTTGAAGATTTTGAAGCATGTTGTTATCTCAGACTTGGCAAAGACAAATAAAGACACTGTTATGTGGGTGCTGAAAGAGTCTCACTGTTGGTCTGTTTAGATATGCATGGATGGCAGAAAGATGCAATATGCACAGCTTGTATGCAGTTGACATTACATCAGAAGTTTGGGGACACCTAGCATTTTCCACTCTTTCTGGTCAGTTAAGTAAGAAAAATATCTCTAAACTGTTTATTAACACTCAGCTCCATGTTCACCATGGGCTTTTTTGATGAATAGGATCGGTTTTGCCTAGTCTTAGTATCAGACGCACTGCTCACATATAGACTCATAGAGATCTCAGACAACAGACAGGATCTGACTTGAGAGACTGGGGTACATGTGAATAATTGGGGTAATATGGCAGGAATATAGTATCATGACAGAATGGTCATTTTACACTGTACATGAAGATATTTTCCTGATACTCAGTATCTGTTTTTTTTCTGATGTTGACCTGCAAAAACAACCAGTAGTGTCACATTTAAAAAAATATATTTTCAAAAACTATGGATATAATGATTTACATTTTTAAAACTATACAGTGATTCTAACCATATATACAGTGATTGTCTTTGTAAGGAAACAGACCAGCATTTAAGTACTGATGTCCATGAATTGCTCAGACAAACATGTAATATAATTCATCCTGATTAAATATTATGATAATTAAATATTGTGATATAGATGATATAGATATATGCTTATTTAGTAATGACTACACAGACTTCTTTTGATTCGTAAGATTCATATTGGAAACATTTTTGCCCAAAAGTTGAAAGTGTTTTTTTAATCAATATTATAGTTTTAGATCTAAGCAACCCTTTATTTAATCATTGAAAAATAACAAACATGCCGATAGATTAACAGCATTTTAAAAGCTAGGTGTCCCGCAGACAGACTGTGTGCTACAAATAGTGAAATTTCGAGGGACTGGCAGCACTGTTTCCTGTAGAAACTTTATCGATTGACTGTGGCTTTTTCTTTCTGCCTTGTGGCCACTGGATCTTGATTGCCGTGCCCTGAATGTTTTTAAGCACAGTGGTCAATACTACTGTGCAGCAGTGGTCATTGAACGCTTGCTTTTGTGAGGTGGGAAAGTCAATGAAACGTGTGCCTGTTTGTGTGACAGAGTGAGAGAGATGTGAAAGGCTGTATCTGATTCGGCAGTTTGAAACACATCAAGCACAATGGATCTGAGTCCAGCATTCAGAATGAGATCTTCTGAAGACTCTGTTTGCTGGTGCCTCTCTTTCTTGGTTGCTTTCAGTTGCAGTTTTCTGTGTGTTTTGTCAGTAGTGGGGGTGAGGGTGAGGGTGGTCTGTTTTCGCTGTAAGAGTTATGACAAATGCCATGAATATACATGGCTACTTAGCATTTAAATCGCCCGTGGCATTGCTGAATACGCTCAGACAGGGATTTTTGTTACCTTTTGATTATAAAATTGACCGGAAGAACAAAGTCAACACATCTCACAAAGGCTGCAGTACGTCCACTCCCGCTGGAGGAATCAGAAACTGACTTAATTGTCATGCTGAAACCAGGAAGGTTTTTTCAGATTCTCTGCTAGAAAATACCTTATACATAAACATCAGACTGGCTGTACTGGACATGAATTACATACATCTGAAATGCGTTGAATGATGCAGAGGACACTGTGGGGCATCTGTGCAATCACAATTCCTCACTTATCCTGATAACTCACTCTTGGAGGTTTACCCAAAATGAACTTTACATGGTCTCCTCCATGTTCCCCCAAGACATACTGGGTGTCCAGAGTAAGATCTGCACTGAGTTTGCATACTTTTATCTAAAACATGGATGTACTGGCATAGCTAAAACAAAAGTATTTTTTAAAAAAGTACTTTTATCCATTTTTCTAGGTAACAGTCTTGTGTACATTGTCTGAAACTGCATTAGCAAAGCTGATTGAGATTACTCAATTTGAAGCAAGTGTATAATGGTTTGGACATGTCACTTGCACTTTGTTAATTAATGGGCTTTCTTTGCTTGTTAGTGACGAAGCAAACTTTAGACACCAGGTACGTCTTTATTCTGGGGTCTGCTTACAGTTAATTAGCTATTAGCAAGCAATTGATAATGCCCTAGTATTCTATTAATGACATCTTCTATAAATGAGCCATTAATAGTATTTGGTGGCTTCTAGACTACTCAAAATACTACAGCAAGAAAGCATTGTTATTGTAAATTGCATATTACAGTAATTACAGTTTATGCAGGCATTTACTACCATGACAGAATACCATCATCAGAATATCTGTTCATATACCTTCATTAAGGTGTATAAGACATTTCAAGTATATTTGCAACTGAAAGACTTTCGTCAACCAACAGTTAATTACTAAATAACAGAAGGTCTTATCGCATAAATACATTCATACCGTTGTAAACTCATTAACTCACTTACAAAAGATGTATTTGTATTTAGTAGGGAATTATTAAATGAATGCTAGTAGAACATTATTTATTTAGAAGTCCTTAACGTAAAGTGTTTTTTAAAGCATTGTGTAGTGTTTATACATCTTATTTCATCTTGCTGTGTATGTCTAGTGGATTAGTGTCAAAGGGTGAGAGGAGCAGAGGGTGTCTCGGCAGGTGAAAAGCCAATACTATTTACCAACTAGACCATGGATGAGTGTGAATCCCCTTCACAGAAGGAATGGAAAGAGGCACGAGGAGCAAGACGGATGGTTTATAAAGTCAGAATGTCTCAATGAACCTTAAATGTAGCTACAAGCAGAGAGACTGTGATGTCTTTGAAATAGGGTGTCAGTCCATGGCGTGATAGAGTGCTGAGAGAGAGAGAGGGAAGAGCCTCAAAGCCCTAGTCCTTCTACATCACATCCAAGGTTGTTGAAGCTGCTTCTTTTGGCTCAGTGCTGTGTTGAGCAGATGGTATTGTGCAGTTTACCCATCTTATATCTTATCATGCTCTTAATGTTCAGCTTCATACTGTGCAGGTTTAATTTTAAAATTATATTCTGGGAGCATAAATAACATGCCGCTTAACTCCCGAGGTCGTTATGCTCGGAAATCATGTGGCCATTTCACAGACGAATCACTTGACCCCTATCTTTCATTTTCTGATGTCATGCATAATTATTCTACCAGTAATATGTGTCTACTAATGAATTGGGAAATTTCAGTTTCAGTGTAGCTTTCAATTCATTAGAGTTTTGTGGTATATTGGGTCATGGATTACACATAAAAGGCCATTTTGAATGATCCTCGCTGGGGGGTAATGAAACAAAAATGAAAGGAGCACAGGGCAAGCAATCATCTTCTTATGTAGCTGATTCTCCGTTGGGTGTTGGAGGCAGTGATACAGTCACTGTTCTGAACTGATTAAGACAGCCATAGGACATTGTAGACTGCATTATGTACTTCTATGTACTGCAGTCAATGAAGAATACTGATTTTTAAAAATGTGTTCTATTGACAGTATTTGAACTTGCTACGTAATGCTGTCACAGTATCGAGTTTGGATATAAAATAATTCATGCACGTCTGTGTTATGTTTTTGAAATCTTTACTTAAACCATTTAGTGAGCTTTAAAAAGAGCTATTTTTAATGGAATCACTTCACTTCAAGATCTAGCAAAACTACTCAAACTGCAATTTGCTATAAAAGGAGCTAGCAACTTCACATCATGTGATGTGAGTGTGAAACAGTTCCAGGCTAAACTGCTTATAGGACTGGATCAGATTAATTTTTTTATCCCTCCCAAATCTGAACCAGCATTTTCTGCTGATCAGTGCCATTTTTACTTGTGCCTGTTCTGTTTTATGTATATTAACCTGCGTTCTGACAGAAACACACTGTTGCACTGTGTATGGGCCATATGAGGCACAGAAGCAGAGCTCTAAGAAGCAATACACCATCTCAGCAATCTTAGCAATTAGATACTGGCTATTGCTTCCAAGGGAAATGATGCTGTCCGCTGTGTATATATTTTTGCAACAGCTCATTAATTCCTGTACTCTGCGTCTCTTTCATTTTCGTATACTTCCTGTGGAATTTCTGTCTGTAACATTAGCATTGCCAGTGCTGTGGTTTTGACCTCGTTCTCTAAACAGTTCATTCGGTTTCTGTAATGGCACAGACACAGATCTGTGAAGCCATGTTGCTGGTGACCTCGCTAATGCCAGGAGCAAGATGGATTACAGCCTGTGAGGGAGCATCAGTCTTATTGCTTAAATACTAGTACATGCAAGGGCTTTTAGTGCTATTTTACAGCCGTCCGCATGTCAGGCAAACAGCACTTAGCTGTGGTATTATGCAGAGGGCTAATGACCACTGTGTCTCTACCATTACATGTCTGTGTTTTTTTTTTTTTTAGTGTTGCTATGGATTGTCTACTGAACTCAGATATCACAAGATTTAACCCCCCCACCATCCGTGGCCTCACCCTCTTCAATGCCCCCCACAACTTTGACAGGATTTGTTAAGGTGTGTAACTTTGCTGGCAGCAGCTTGTTTGGATAGCCGATGTTGATTTAAATATAGCTTTTAAGGTTTGAAGAACAGATGTGGACTGCTTAAGCACTGATGTACCCTGTTCTGGATAAGAGCATCTGCTAAATGACGTAAATGTAAATGAATATGACTTCATTAGGGATGAAAATCCAAAAAATCTGAAAAATGAAATTCCACATAATGGCAAGGTTTTTCCTAGAACTGCACTGTTATATATATTTTTTGCCAGTTTTCCAAACTGTGAGCATGTGCAGTAATGTGCTGTGGATGTAAAACTATCAAAACACTACGTATGCACATGCGCTTGAGAGAAGCAGTCAGTGTCCAGTGGGCAGCCAGTGAAGCCACAGTCATTGATATGTCCATTATCTCAAATGGCTGAGTGAACGGTTCATTGGCTGATAGAGGATGCGCGTTAGTGAGGGTCACTGAACTGAGCAGTGGACATAAACAAAGCCTTGTGGTGAGTGACCTGCTGACTACAGCCTTATTATAGTAAATCCCATATGTGGACACTGCGTTCAGTTACAAAATCTAGTAAAACTTCTATGATTATGTGATGGTTTTAAACTGGGTCCAGTTGTTTTAGCCAACCATCTTTTTCCTTTAATCTTTGACAGTTATGTCAAGGAAGCTTTTATCAGCTACATATCAGAATTCACCACATTGGAAACAGTTAGGTAGCTGTATGTATATTTTCCTGTTAGATAAGGACACGAGTCATATCAGGATCTTTGATGGCCTAACCTTCTCCAGTTTAATTTAATATAATTTTCACATGTTCAGATGTCTCTACCAAGTAGTTGAAGATTTGTATTATTCTTGCAGTGACTGAAGAGAGTCTCATTAACTGCATTGGTAGTCCCATATGTCTGATTAGGTGCTGCTACTGGGAGGATGCTGATTGCCCCTCACACGATTTGATTTTCTCACAGTTTGAAAGAGGTATTGTTTGGATGGTTGGGGTCTGAAATTGGATGGCTGGGGCTTTTTGAAAGCGGTGGAGGGGAAAGGATTGGTATTCACCTGCAGGATCTGAATAGGCTTAAAGAGTGGCTAGAGTTGCCATGAGCCTCCCTGATTCTCAGCCCGGAGATTTGATTATTTCATGACAAGCACAGTGATACATGACAAAGTATTGGAATGTATGTTTGGCCTGTGTGTGTGTGTGTGTGTGTGTGTGTGTGTGTGTGTGTGTGTGTGTGT
>JBBPDC010000129.1:12668852-12751352 GCA_037974485.1 Hemigrammopetersius urotaenia | reverse complement strand
CCTGCTCCCTTTCTCACTCTCATGCTCTCTCTCTCTCCTGTTCTCCACGGCTCTTCATCGTCAAGTCTGATTTGCGCAGATCAGGGACAATAGAGACAGGATTGAAATGGCTGAGGGCTAATGAGAGAATGCTGCTTTCCACTGTTCTCTATAGTTCTGCCCTGTGTGGAGGAGAGCCCTCAGTTACAATAGCTGGGCTTCACAGGGTTTGAACTGCCTTTGATTGCATTTCCTGGCACCGGGGATGTACTGTGTGTTTGACTGTTAAGTGGGAGCAGGACTCAGACCACATCCAGAGCGACCACTGAGAGAAACAGGAGGGACTGGCTTCTAGGAAAAAAAGAGGGACCTTTTGAGCTGGCAGAAGAATGAAGAGGTGGTGGAGTAACTCAATAAAAGTGCATCTGTCACTGTTTATTTTTGGGCTGACCTGCTCCAATTTGAAGTCTATCAGAAATGAAAAGTCTGGGAGTTGAATTCACACAGGGGCTACCTAGCTGGATGAAAAAAATATAAAAATATATCTGGAAAGCAAACTGTGCCCTGATATATCATTTTCCAACTCGAATGAATGGGATGCACTCTGGTATATTGCTAAGCTTAGATAGGCTTCCTATTCCCTATATAATGTACTGTGTTAATTCTGGCTAGACCGAACAGCATATGTTTGTGTGCATGTCACTTAATCCCAGTTGGCACTTTGTTGGTCTTAAAATGCACTATGCATGTGCTTATGTCAGTATTTTAATTCATACAAAGTCATTACAAAAGACCTTGGGAGTCATTTGAGTTTCAGCCCCAATTTGGCAAAGGGACGTTAAACACAAAAAAACTTGGCACTAAGAGATGATTGAAAATTGTCCTAATGGACATCGGCATTGTTATGACGGTGGTAATCTGCTGAGCAAAATCTTTTTTAAAAGCAAAAGTTTTTGTATTACACATTTATACTTTACGCCATGCTCATTATTATACGACAAAATGTTAAAAGTTCACTAACTGCATGACATAATGGGCAACCGGCCTGTTTAGTTGTCTATGGTTGATTTAAAAGTACTAACATACTGTAAACAAACTTTCCTAACAGAAGAATTATTGTTGCCAAAAACTGATGTTTTATTGTTTTGGGGTTCCTTTAATTTTCTGATAGTATTAAGTTTGGAAATATATGTTATAATGTTATAATGACTTTAACATCTAACAACACCCTTACTCGTGATAAAATCACTTTGATGCACAGCTTCTCATGGCATATTGCTTTAATGTAATGATAAATTACAAAATATGTTGTTGGTCAGCATTTACAGGGCATTGATCGGATACATGTTACTGCGTATTACAGGGTCTAATGTAATGACTCAGCGTCTACTGTGAATTATTCACTGTCTGCTATTGATTATTCATTATCTACTATAAATTATTCTCTGACTACTATGAATTGTTCAGAAATGGCTGTGAAACATCTGTGCTTGTTATGTAGTTAGGAGAGAGAAGAACTTGCCCTCCCCACTTTAGAATCCATGTTCACTGTACTTTCTCTGCCAGGTGACACAGCGAGTACCAGGTGTGCTCCTCTCCTTTTCTCACTTATCCTCTGTTGCCATGGTCACCTGTGCCTTGTGCATTCCATTATGGGATGCAAAGCGGTATAGTCTGACATCTCCAATGGATGACTCATGGAGACTTCAGCCTGCAATGCTATGGGGAAGACACAGAGCAGGTGCTGCAGATCTGACATAAGCATCTTTACATCAGTTTCACCAAATATTTGTTGCGTGGGAAAATGA
The DNA here is from genome assembly GCA_037974485.1 of Hemigrammopetersius urotaenia. Taxonomy (NCBI): domain Eukaryota; kingdom Metazoa; phylum Chordata; class Actinopteri; order Characiformes; family Alestidae; genus Hemigrammopetersius; species Hemigrammopetersius urotaenia. The sequence continues at coordinate 12,749,565 of JBBPDC010000129.1, read as the reverse complement.
GTGCATTAAAAACGTGTTAGAGGTGATACATCAACATAAATATTGACTGTGTGAGGATGCGATTGATCAAATGAATTGCTCAGTCCCACCGTTATTGCTGGCATTTTAAACCCACTAATTTCCGCAGGTCTTTACTCATTTTACCCTTTTCTCTGCTTCTGTGAGATGTTGATAGGTGAGGAAAGAAAGTTCTGCAGCACTGATAATTGCAGCTGACAACAATGGTGCAGAGGCAGGCCGAAAGCACTGGCACTGCTGAGAGTCAGCACATCCTGAAGCTCAGGGGAGGGAAAAAAGCCCATTGATTACAGATTGTGCTAGAGTGAGGCAGGCAGTGTGTTGAATGGTCTGCTCTGAAAAGGCTGAGGTCACTGATTTTAGCAGCGGGCCACTGTATGACCCCCCCCACATTAACCAGAACATTAGCATCTCAATGCTAATCCACACACTGCAAACCTTACTAATGGCAAGTAATAAAAGTTTTTTTGGGGAGGGTACTCAAGTGTACAGAAAACCCTTCTGAAAGCACTATGCGGGAATCAAACGCAAGCTGGAGGGTTAAATGAACCGTACTGTGTTAGGTAGGCCTGTTAGCCTAGTAATTAGTTGTTTTGATTTAGGAGATAGCAGTGAGGTTTGCATTTTCATTCTTTCTATCCTTTTCCCTACACTTTTGAAAACAAAGCCAAAAAAGCTTTTTTTGGAATGATGCCATAGGAGAAACACTTGTGGGACCTATTAGTGAATGTTTTTACAAAAACATTTTTGTAAATGAGATGTGACAGTGCTGTTTTAAAGTTTCAAGAATCTCCACATTAGGTAAAAGTGTGTAAAAGAGTAGCTGTAGGTTTTGAGGGGTGTGTTCATCTGAGTGAAAGTTCATCATGTTATCATGAGCATTGATCAGTGTTTTAAACTCCAATGTGAAAACTCCAATCGGTTCTCTGTTCTGCTACTATTATAGGGAGGAACGCTCTGAATATAGTGGGGTTTTTTTTTGCCTGTTTGGAATTTCTTTACAGTCATATTGGCCGGTGGCTGATTTTTTAAAAATATTTTTTTTCGCCTTAACCTCACACTGATTGGGTGAAATGAACAAGTGAGAAGCATCAGTACCTCTCCGCCACTTTCTATAAGCTGAAGTTGTGACACAGGTAACATAATTCACTCATCAGTTAACAAGCAAATCATTTTCAATACTTAAATGAAATCATTTATCTGTTTAAATAACATGTATTGCATTAAGTGCCCAATCAGAAGAAAGACATGATTGGCCATATAGCACAATCAGTTATGTATAACGATGCTACCCGGGTCACATCATTTAGCTACGGTAATAGAATTACAGCACAGATCAGTCAAAGTCAAAATGATACATGTCTGATTGCCAGTTATGTGTTTTGTGCAAAAATATGCTAATACTGATACTGGGTTAATGTGCCTGGGAATAGAGAAACCTGTCAAAATTGCTGTCAGTGGTAATCACCCTTATGTTACAGGTACAGCAGACATTCTGTCAACACTCAAAGTAACTGATGCTTTCTGTGAGTTTATGGCAGCATTTCAAGTGAAATATTCCTCAGGCAGAATTGCGCCATACAAAAATATTTGCTGTTTTAGTTAAGTAAGTCAGAAAACAAATATAATACATAACCTGGTTTCCTTCACATTTTGAGTTCATTGCTTTTCAAATATGTTAACAGCAGTCTGGGAGAAGATTGGGGTTCAGTTTGTTCTCTCTGGCTTTTATTTGATTTAAAGATCATCATTAATTAACTAGAGAAGCTCAGAAAGAGCCATGGACAGCATAATCCTTAAAGTGTGACTGAATCAGTAGCTGGTGTCCAGAGCTAATCCTGGCGACGTTTGATTCGTGGACATCCTCAGAGGTGGTGATCTAATGAGAATGCTTGTGTAAACCAGCTATGTTGCCAGAAAAGGGATGAATCTTGTTTCTTTCACGTAATTGTGCGTGTGTGCGTGTGTGTGTTTCAGTGATTGTGGGGTTGTGCTTAGTGTCAGTGAACTAATGTATAATTATTTGATCCTAGAAGTGTATGTTTGCATATGTGTGAAGTGTGACGTGCGTGACATTTTTGAGTAGAGTCCAAATTCTGCTCCCATCCCACAGAATCTTTTAGATTATTTACATATTCAAATAAGGAGGTCTATGATCTCCATATGAATAACCCTGCATTAACTCACTGCGGCAAACTCTCTCATAGAGGAAGATTGTGTGTGAGTGAGTGTGTGTGAAACAGCATCTCTACTACAGCCACAGTGATTCTGTTGGACACTGTGGATCCTTTGAGTAGTGTGATAATGTTTTTCTCTGTCAGTGTATGTGGAGCCTCTGAGGTCAATTTCAGTGCTCTAGTTTCCCTCTCGGCTCCCAGTCTGCCCTTGATCTCATTTTAATGACTTCTAAACTGATTTGGGAGCTGTAATCCTGTCTTTGATGTGCTACTTTAAAGGTCAGGTGGCAGAAGATTGGTAGGAGGCATCTCTATCTACCCACAGTAGTGTGGCAGGTCATAATTTTAGATTGTGTTTCAGCATGGATGACACCTTTAGTGCTTTTTTGCATGCACATATGTCCAAAAGTATACAGACATATCTTCTGTTTAGTGAATTATGAATTTACCTGCCTAAAGGTGCAACCACAAGTTTTTTTGCTTGTATAACCCTACAGAAAAACACTAATAATAGAATGAGACACGGTGGGGTTGTCCAAAAACAATTGTTGCTTCAAGACAGACTTTCTGTTAATACTTCAGTTGCTAAAGAAATGTTAGATGAGTAGATATCTACAAACATTTGGACATTATTAAGTTTCCCCATCTCTTCTCCCAAGCACAGAAGGCAGGCGCAAACGCAGACGTTGATTTCAGCGTATTTGTTTACACAAAAACAAACTGGTTTGAGGGCCATAAAAAGTCCTCAAACAAAAGGAGAATGGGGAACATTCAAAGTACTTGAGTATGATGGTGGACCGACAACTAAGGTCCACCTCAAAATGAACTAAATGCCATGCAGACAAGCCATAAACACAGAAGTCTCATCTTCTGACCACACCGGTCAGCTGCAACCCATTATGTAAACAAATCTAAGACCGGTGTGCTCAGCCTTCATAATAAAAGTCCCCAAAACCAAAAAAAAAAGAACTGAAAAAGGGCGGCCTCTAGAGGCCTCCAACCGTCACAGACGTATAAAATGTTTATATTATAGCATACTAGCTTGTGCAGTTATGTGCAGTCCTAGTTTTAGCTCATAATTAATTGTCACGATTAAGTGATTAGCGATTTCATTGTCTTTATTTGATTGAATTTATGCAACTGTAGAGGTTGTATTTAACTAATTTGCTTCTTACAATTATGTTGTACCAACATAAAATTACATTCTGCACTGTTACATGCATGCAAATACATATAAAATAACATAAAATTATGTATAGAGTTCAGTAAAGCTCCCACATTGTTCTTGAGAGTGTAAAAATATGAGCAAAACCAATTAATTAACTAGTTAACTCATTCACACACATATCTCTAAACATGCAGCCTGTGACGCCTGGATCTGCTGTGCACCCTGTCGTTTGAGGAGCTATAGTAATCAGTATGGTTATAATAAAGCAAGTCCTGGTTGTGAGAAGAAGTTGAAGAAACACTAAGAGTTTCCTGGTGTGCCAAGTGTTCATTGTTATACTAAAATTCTTTCTGACTTCTGACCTTTCTTTGTTCTGGGACTTATGCTTTTTGTCTCACCTCTGATATTGCTGATCCTGGTTTTTGACTTTTGTTCTGTGCTTTGATTTTGATCCCGGCCTTACCCGTCTGCTGATTTTCATCCATCTCTGACCTTGCCTGTTTTTTAAACTGTGCTTTTGAACCTCAGTAGTCCCTGTTTGCTATAGCGTATCCCAGAACTGTGTAAATAAATTGTCAATAAATTGTGACGGATGTGGTCCACAGCTTTGCCTTACGCTTGTTGATAGACGGAATAACAAAACTGACCAAAAATAAGCCAAAAAAAATGACCAAAAGTATTTTCAGTGGTGAGTCACACTTGGTAGAGTAATTTAGGCCAAGACTAGGTAAGAACATATTCAAGAAACTAGACCAATTTGGAATAGAGATATTAGCCTACAATGGATAAATGTCAGAAACCAGGCCTGAAAACACTTGCCAGATTGTGGTACGTGGGAACGTGAATTTAAAAACAGCACGTACGAAGCACTGCTGTGATGCTGTGATAAGCGATTTGTCTTGCACTTGCATGGTTTATCGGGTGAGGGATTAATGTAGAGCTGTAACACAGTCCTGATACAGCAGCATTGCTTTGTTATGAATGCTAACAAGGCTCCCTTTAACACAGTTCCAGACATTAGCATGTTAGCACACAGGGATCTGAGAGAAGGTGTTTTGGTTTGTTTTGTGAATGATAGTGAATAGAGGGCAAGAGCTCAGGGAATATCAATGGGCTGGAGAAGGAGTAGGGCACTGAATGAACTCCATGAGAGAAAGAATTTTATAAACATTGGTTCCTTAATGTGTTTGAGCTAAAGTGCAAAATGGTACAAAACATTTCTTTTCAAAACATTTCTTTTCAGGGTGTTTTGGGTGCTCTCCAATCCCTGTCACCATGGATTATACGGGCCATGTGACATTGTTTAAAATGATACATTATTGTATAAATGACTTACTTCACTGTGTCACAAAGTATGTGTCTTAAATAATATGATGCTGGATTATATATTTCCACTAAACTCATGTGTCAGCACTTGAGATGTTATGCCTCAAAAACAATAGCCACCAAGTGCCACGACATAATGATCATTGTTTTATTAATTTGTATGATGTGATTGTTTGTGAAAAGGGGGCCAGCTTGGTTTAATCCTGCATTCCATGAACTACAGGACCCCAATTCATATGTTAACCACCAGAGTTATTTGCATACCCCCTCTGCAATTATAAAATCTAATGAGAGGCTTATGGAAAGCGTATGCTTTGGTGGAATGCTTTTGTGCAGCTGCCGTCCAAGGTTAGAGTAACAGGAGAGAATATTGCTCATAATATAATCTTCAAACAGTCCTAAGTGAAATCCTCTATTAAATATGATTCACCATGACCGTATTACATAATTGAACAGGGACTCCTGCATGAGCGATTTTAAAGAAGATACGCAAGAGCAGGACTGTGATTTTTTTTGTAAATACAGTATTGTTGTATTTAAAAAGTTTCTCATTATCGCAGGATGTGTAGAGTTTTGTTTTCAGAAAACACAATAATTAAATACAATAGAATAAAATAATGGGAGAAATAAAAGAATACATAGAAATTCAATACAAATGTTACTGTGTTTTTAACACAGTAGCATCATGTTAAAAGTTAAGTCTGAGTGAAGAGAGTAAGTTTGGGAGAAATTATTTTAAACCTTGTGGAGAACGTTCAGAATACAAAGCATGACTTTACAGTGACTTCAATGCTCATTTTTCAAATAGTGAACTAATTGCTGAGCTGATTGACATTGTTCAGTCATTACAATTGAGTAATCCTTTATAATCAATTAATTATGGCAGCCCTAAAAATAAAAATTATGTTTCTTCAACTGTGAATGACTTTGGTTTTGCTTTAGGCTCTTTGCACAGTTGAGACTTAAAGGAACCTACATACACAGGAATGTTTTTCATAAAGAACGAAGTGTTTCGGCAGCAGTCCTAGTGTATTGATTCACTAGTCATGAAACATGAATATGTTTTATGACAACAGCGAATGACTGATGACTCTCTGTTGTAATGTATTGGTGGTGACGTAACACACCCACTCAGACACAGTTTCAAGTGTGTAATAGATATGATTGATACCGTAGTTTGCTTTTGCCTTGATGTTGCTAACTGAATCTTTTGTACGTTGAATATTTGAGATGCAGGAAGGATGTTTCATGCTAAAAGGAGACTTTAATTTTACTTAGGGGGAAACACACCTTATACTTTGAACTCTTTGATGAGCTTCAGTGTCTTTCAGCAATTCACGGAACAGCAGTGAGCCGGAAGCAAGTGCGAGTGCGCTTTGTTTTGAGTTTTTTCCTCAAGGCATCATAACTTTACAGGCAGACAGGTTCATAAATCCAGCAGACAAGCAAGCAATGCCAATCCATAATCATAATCAATGAAACAGACTAACAAGGTCAGATCACTCAGACAAAACTAAAGTGGGAACACACAGGAAAACAAGGCTTAATTTTGCATCACATAAAACAAAAGACGTTAAAGAGAAAAGTAGACTTCAGTATTTTGAGCTTTACAGTTTTTTTATTGTTTTATGTAGTGTATGTTTCTACTCTTGTGGTACTATGTGATCCCAGTTTTAGTTTCTGGCTGTTTGAACTAGTCTACCTATGTCTGGTTCTAGTCTACCATTGTGTACAGATGTGCTGGAAAAGTCTTAATGTGAATTCCTGGTTTCTAATAGACTCTGTAGAAAGTCGATTTACCAGTGGAGTAGTGGAACAATATTAGTGTGTTAATCATTAGATCAGAGAGGTTCAATATGTTCAACATCACTCCTTGGTTGTAATCATACTCATGAGAAGTCATGGTTCCAGGGTTTGGTGAACTTGCTATAATGACTCTCTGCTCCACTGGGTGTATAATAGCATGCATGCCTGACACATGCACTAATCCAAACAGTGCATGGTCCAGCACAGGAAAATGACAATGGGCCAATTTAGAGGGTTAACTGTAGTGCACTGACTCAACATTCCCCAACAAACACCTACATTCTGATGTTGGCAGTTGTTTTAGAATCAGAACTGATAACCCAAACGAGCCTGGGAGAAATGAGGAGAATGGAGCAGAACATTCTAGACCAGTGTGAGAGGGGGAGAACATTCCAGAACTATGTGAATAGGAGATAACATTCTGGAACAGTACAAGTGGGAGAACATTGTACACCAGTGTGAATTAAGAAGGACATCCTAGAACTTGGCTAATAAAGAACATTCTATAACATTAGGAAATAAGGTAGAATATGCTAAAGCAGTTTGGTCGGGAGAACGTTCTTGAACAGCAGGTATGAGGGAGAACATTCTGAAACAGTGTGAATAGAGAACTGCATTCTAGAACAGTGTAAATTAAAGAGAACGTTCTAGATAAGTGTGAATGGAGGAGAACTTTGGAAAACAGTGAGTAAAGGAATTTATTAATGGCAGAATGGCTTTAGTCAGTTATTGAGATGTTCTTCAATGAAAAGCATTAACATCAGGTGCATTCTGCTGTTCCCTACTTTATTATACTTTTTTGTACTGTATTTGTACAATAGAATAGAATAGTGATTGCAATTGATGTGCAAGCGTAATGAACCCTTCAGCTGGGCAGAGACACTCTACCAGAGCTGAAAACCACTGGAGCAGACTGCTTGTAGATCGTTAAACTTACCTATTTCACAGTGAGCTAGATGAAGCATGTAACGTGATTACATTTGCAAGTAATCTTGCGAAGTAATCAGTCTCTCCTCTCCTCATCTCACCTTCTGACATACATGACAAGTCTGATAAAAATGATTTACTAGCATATCACAAGCTCAATCAAGACTTTTGACCCACATTATAAATGCTGGAATTAGACTGCAGTACATCAGTTCTAGCCAAACAGACCCAATGCTGGCCAGGCCTGCCATTTTCTCTACACATTAACTCATCTCTTTAAGGAAATATTGGATTTTGTATTGAAGTGTGTTTCTTTTGCTGTGTTCTGCAGGAATTTAGATATATTTGAATTAGCAGAAAAAGAAGATGGACAAGCATAAGGATCTGTGTGACTTTGACAAAGGCCATATTGTGATGGCCAGACCACAAGGTCAGAGCATCTCCAAAACAGCAGGTCTTGTGGGTTGTTCCTGGAATGCAGTGGTTAGTATCTCTCAAAAGTGGCCTAAGGAAGGACAACCGGTGAACTGATGATAGGGTCATGGCGCCAGGCTCATTGATGTATGTGGGTGCAAAAGGTTCGTCAGTCTGGTCTGATCCCACAGAAGAACGACTGTAGCACAAATTGTTCATTCTGACTATGAACACTCAGTCTATCACAGCTTGCTACTGTCCACCGCCTAAAGCACCTACCAGGAACACGTGAGCTTCAGAACATGACTCAGGAGCAATAGAAGAAGGTGGCTTGATTTGATGAATTTTCTTTCATATTGTGTGGATGGCCAGCTGCTTGTGCATCACTTCCCTAAGGCTAGCCAGTAGAGGCAGCGTGATGCTCTGGGTAATGCTCTAACGAGAAACCTTTGTCCCTGGCATTCTTGTGTATATTAGTATTTCCTAATGCAGTGGTCTCTTTCAGCAGGATAATGCATCCTGCTACACTGCAAAAATGGTTCAGGAAGGATGTCCAGGAACATGCCAAAGAGTTTCTCCAGATCTCAATCAAATCGAGCATCTGTGGCTTGTGTTAGATAAACTATGCACTACATATCTGTTCCGTAAAAGCCCATCTGTTCCACATCACAAGTTATAAGGCTTAAAAGTAATAATTGTTGCTAATTAATTTGTTGAATAGGTGCTATTTTTCTTCCCCTTTCTCTTCCTGATCGCATATATAAGGCATTATTCAGGTGTATAATGATAAAACTTAAGATTTTCATCTACCCATTTTCACTGTAGAAAGCAAAGGAATTTCCCCCTATTACTGGCACAACAAGACCTCTAAAAGTAAAGTATTGATTATTGGGACTCCAGCCAACATTTACTTGTATTGGATCAAAAAACAACATTGATTTCATCTGTTCCTAGAAAGAGCATTCGTCTGGGCCCCATGCACTTGTATTCTTTAAGATAAGAAAGACACAAACAGACATGTCTCGGCTATGGGAATGGGCATGTTGGGTTTTTTTTCTGGTGTCAGACAGTTTGAAAAAGCTGTGTGATTGGGCATGCCTGTGTGTGATTCAGTGCCTGAGGCGAATGATGCTTAAATCCTAGGAGGGACCCCCCCCCCTCCCCCACACACCCCCACACACCCCCACACACCCCCACACCCAACCCTTGGCTACAGCCCGGTTAGCTCTCAGGGTTAGGGCTAAATTAGTCGACACTATCAAATACGTGAACTCCCCGAGGACTCAGTGAACCAAAACCCACTACTGCAAATTTATGATTCCTTGCAGGGATAAGTGAGCAGGAGATGAGCAGGTCAGGGCTATTGCCTGGTGTCCTAGCAGATCATGCATACATAGACCAGGCATCATTTGCCATAATACAAAAGGAATCATTAGAATCACACAGCATGAAAGGACAAATAAAATTCAGCTGAGCTGTTTCAGTTCACAGGAATATGTTGTCTCTCTCGGTAAGGGGTTAAGATGCAGTTCTGCTATTTTAATAGTGATAGCAGAACATGGCTAGCCATAGCCAGACGGCAGAAACAGGCTAGACCCACAGTAATAACATGTCTGATAGAAACGCCTTCGCCCTGTGAGAGTCATGTTGCTTTATGCTGATGGCTGCATATTAGCATAATGCAAATTGAATTAGCTTCCGTGTTGTTTTGGCTTGATAGCCAGGGAGATGTGATGATACTGTTTTGTGCAGTGCGCTGTTCTGTCGCAGCTTAATTGTCTCCTGAAATAATGTTAAGATTGCATTCCGTGCCTGTGTGCTTTGCTGAGTAATGAATGTGTCACTGGAAATTTGTAAGTTGATGAATTGTGGGAACAACCTCAGCTTGGGGAGATGGGTGAAGCTGTCACAGCTGTGCGCACCCAACTTGCAGGGCAAATGCCTGCTATCACATCAGATAGGCCTGGAAGATAAGAACTTATCAATGTTATAACTGGGTAGTTATATGGCTGGAATTATCATATAAATGAAGCTAATCTGACATCATAATAAACCATACAGGAACGCAGGATGCAGCCTTTCTTTGCTAATGTACTAATGAAGTACATGGAAAGGTAGCTCTGATTAGTAACCCTGTCTTTCATAGGCATGATAACAGGGTGTTGCAGCAAAATAATGTAATGAAATATACAAAAAAATGATGCAGAATCATTTCTACACCGGACAATTAACTTTGAATGGAAAGAGCACTTACTGGCAAGCTTAAAGTAAAACAACAATGCTGCTGAAAAGCAATGACTGGAACAGTAGCTAAAGCCAGAGAGTCTTGAGTGCTGTAAACTGATTTACCCCACGACTCTAAGCTCCCGACACACACATGCATAACCCCCCCTCCACCACCACCACCACCACCACCATCACCACCACCTCCACCACCTCTCTTCACATTCCGATCTCTTCTCTTTTTGTACAAATGAAATACTCTAGACGTTCTGAAGTGTCAGGTCAGTTAGTCTGCATGTGGAGGTTCTTTGCTTTGGTTGGTTAACAGTATAATGAAACGTTCACGCTGCCCGGCAACAATGAAGCCTCTTTAGAAGCAGATATTTGATTGGCAGCTGCATTCTAAGTTCCATTTGACTTTGAAGAGAACGAAGTGTTTCCACCGAGAGAATGGGTTTCCGCATCCATGGTAACCAGGCACAAAGGATGCCAGCATTTAAGGTTACACTAGTGATGTACATTAACTCTTTCAGTTTGTACCTTTACATGTACAACAGAGTAAAAAATCACTGTAAAAGTATAGTAACTGTTCAGCAATAGTAGCTGCAATGAACACTGTGTGCTCCTGTGTCTACAGTAATACTGGTCTTATTTTCACATCTAAATCGGACATAATATTGAAATTACAACACATTGCCTTAATTGCTTGAAAGTCATAGATAACTGTCCTCACACAACAATATCACTACACTGATCCGTTGACTTCACCTCCAGTCCTTGTCATTCTACAGAAGTGGTCCATTTGTGTCTCCATACTTTTGTGTTACCTACTGATGGGTAATGTAGCAGGTAATATGCGAAGCCATTAGACCACTTATGTTTTATTATTATGCATGGAAATTATGTAAAAATATGTCATCCATGTGAAATTTCACCAACAGGATTGCTAACCATATTCACAAAGAACATCTAAATTATATGTGTGTGCACTAGTACAGAGTACAGAGATAAAGAAACAGAGCTAGCTTAGGGTTTGGGAATTGCACAAGAGGGCAGGTTACTGCTTCCAGAGTATTTTAATTAGATTGTAAATGAACTTGTAAATACATTTTGTGAGAAGTTTGTAGATGGTACCCTGGGCCTAATGCACTAAGCTTTTTCACTTAGACACCTTTCACTTAACTGTGCATAACATTAAAAAATCTTTTCATGCTGACAGTGTAATACGTTTATGTTGGTCATTATCAGCATATGCAGTTTAGTTCTAACTTAAATAAACTACCCGAATGGCATGATAAAGACATCAGTTTAAAACAGTGGTTCTCAGCCCTAGTCCAGGAGAATCACCGCCCTGCATATTGTAGTGTTTTCCGCACAACACCTCAGGAGAGGCTTCATAATTAGTTCACTCGTTGGTTTAACTTGAGCATCCTTTAACAGATGCTGCATATTTAAATGACTGCAATTTGTGTGTTTCTAAACCAGATGCTTTAATAGAATGGCATTCCGCTAAATTGAGAGACAGAAAATAGAGGCTTCAGTGTAACCAAATTGAGTGAGGGAGCAAAATAAACAGCATCTTATTGTTAGCAGAGAGAAATGGAAGGCAGCAACTTAATAAGGTTTTGTCAAGGGCCGCTGAAGAAAACAGCAGTGTGTTTTAACTAGAGCTGCACAATATGGACAAAACATTGGCACTGTGATTTTACTCCATCATATTGCAATTGCGATGTCTTTAAAATAATAGAGCCTGTGTCACTTTTCTGGAATTAAAAAGTCTGTAAATATTGTTCCAAATGATATTGTTCCTGCCCACATCCATACAGGTCATATATGCAAAATAAGCTACAACAACATTACATTTTCAAATCATACTTTCTTGTGATGTCATAAAAGCAGGGTGGAGGTAGCTCAGTGGGTAGGGTCCTTGCCTCCGAACCAAGAGGTCACAGGTTCGAATCCTACCTTCAGCACCACCACTGGGTCCCTGAGCAAGACCCTTAACCCCAAGTTGCTCCAGGGAGAGACTGTCCCCTGTAGTTAGGGAATGGACGTCGCTCTGGATAAAAGCGTCTGATAAATGCCGTAAATGTAAATGTAAAAGCGACATATTAACACATTAATTTTATCTCCTTATTCTGGCTACAGTAGTTCAAGCCCATTCATTCATATAATTTGCCAACACCTTTAATACATGAAGATCAACATTTAGACTGGATTACCTTCGTTAGAACACCCATTAACTCACCCAGAGCTGTGATTGGTCACCCTTTAAGAAACAGGGTTTGATTGGTTAGAGGCTCATTTGCATGTGGCAGTCAGCTGTTGTGGCAATTGTTATCGCAATAATGATTAGCGAACAGTATATTGTGCAGTTGAAAGATGAAATGGCTAGGGTGAAACTGATTGTGATAAAATATTTAGCAAGAGAATTCAATGGCATTTCACTCTTGTGGAGCGATCGATAAATGTACCCTCAGAATATTGCCGTGACTGTAGTAATCATTATGTTTAAATGAGCTCAAGGAGTGTATCACAAGAGAATGGAGAATGTTATGAAACATTAGTTTCGTCTCTATATGTGCTTCTAAAGCAAAATCATGTGCTTTCTCAATGCTTGAAACTTTTTTGTTCAACAGGAGGGAATACAATGGGCAACATTCTTTCCATTTCATTGCATATTGTCAGATTTTACTGCTTACTATTTCAAGAGTTAGGCTTATTTTGCCATGTTCTTCAAATATAAGCACTTATGTATTGGTTGCTTTGATGGTTAATCAATTGAAAGTTTAGAACATACACTTTGGACAGAACATTTCTATTTCTATCAGTGATCGACATGAGAAATATACAGGCAGCTGGTGGCCTAGTGGTTAGGGAATTCACCCTGTGATCAGGAAGTCATGGGTTCAATTCCCAAGACTGAGGTATCTTTGAGCAAGGTGCCGTCGCCATGCTCTGCTCTCTGGGTGCTGTGTTCCTGGGTACTCGTTTTAAAGGCAGAGGAAGAATTTTGTGCTGTTCACACTGTGTGCTGTGTTCATGTGTGACAGAATGGCCACTTTCATATAAGATTTCACTCTGCTTTACTTATTGATGTCTTAGGGTTGATATATACTGTAGCTTGTAGTGTTTTGTTTTCGCCTGGAGGTTCTTGTGTTACTACACTGCATTATATTCCTGAAAAGAAAATGTAGTTATGTAGCATTTGCATCAAAGTCGGCTCTTGAGATAGTTGTACACTTACACTGTACTGGACTGACCTTTAAAAGCTTCAGCCAAATGAGTAAATGTAAATCAATAGTTGCATGTTACGTCAATCACAATCCCTGTGATATTCCTTTAACACTGTTTGCATGTGAGGTGTTATCAAGCTGTACAGTTCCTGTCTTCGCTCTGCTTGTCCTTTTCACTCTGCTGCATTTTTATGAGTTCCATTCTTTGAGTCTTCTCCCTCTATATCCACATCTCTCCCTCCTCCCCTTCCTGCTCCAAATCTCTCCTTTTCACTTTCTGTCCCCAATTCTGACTCCCTGTACACTATTGCAGTTGTTGATATTGTCTCTCTCTGTCTCTCCCACTCTCTCTTCCTCTCTCTCTTTGTCTCTCTCTCTCTCTCTCTCTCTCTCTCTCTCACTCTGTCTCTCTCTGCAGTGGTGGATGGTCTTGTGTAAGCTGCTGCTGTCCTGATTGAGGAGAGAGGCGGGACTAAGTTCTCTCTAAAGGAGGCCTATTGGTCACACTTTTGCTGATAATGGACAGGCCGAGAAACTGCTGGACGGTGGTTCTGGTGCTTTTCCTTGGAAACATAATCACTGCACTGGAGGTCCCTCTTGACCGTGAGTACCAAAACAAACCTTATGTGCGCGCACACACACACACACACACACACACACACACACACACACACACACACACACACACAGAGCAGTGCCCTACATAGCTTCCTCACACACCCATCAGCTCTAAAAACACACTGAGATATTTCTGTCATCAGACATCTCCTGACACTAAAGATCTGTACACCGCAGAGGCCTCTGTTCACAGCGTGCTCTCGCCGGCAGACGTGCATCAGTCCATATTCACTGAAGTTAGATGTACCCTCACTATTTCATTTGTAAATGATTACTGTCATGATTACACACAGGCATTGGAGAGGGGTAGAGAGCCAGAGAGGAAAACATAGAGAGAGAAAGTGATGCTAAGAAATTGGAGGAAAGAGGGAAATAAAGGAAAAAAATAAAGGAAATCTTGAATTTTTAATCTTAAGAGAGCGAAATGGAGAGAGCAGACACAAGAAGGCACAAAGGGAGGCATGCAGAAAATAAAGCAGACTTTGTGGCATTGCTTTATAAAGAGAATGGGATGAACATCAGATCTGCTGACTCTGCTGTCAGTGGTGTACTATGACTATAGCTCTAGCCAGCCATGCAAAGGGCCTTTAGATTAGACAGCATGGTTATATCATTCAGGATGGAATATAGAGGATGCATATTTACCAGTTTTAATCATACACCACTGTACACAAACTCTGTGATAAATATGCAGTACACAATGAATAATAATTAAATGATAAATGTACAGTACATAATGATTAATGATCAACATGTCTACTGCTACAGTCTCCCTGCAAACCAAGAGGCAAGGCCATGTTTTATCCTGTAAATAATAGCGAAAGCTGAATATTGAACATTGGGACAGAATCTAGTATTCCCAAGCCTTATACGAATAAATATCTTCAACTGTTTTTGTGAGTGCATATAAAAACTATATATTTTTTAAAAACTGGATCATTTATATTCATCCATTCATCTTCACATAATCACAATGTACAGAGAACGGTGGCACTTTCAAGTCGTGTAAAAAGGCAAAAAGAAAGATACAAGGTTTTGTTCAGAGTGATATTGAATGAATGAAACCATTTTCAACAATAGCCTCAACTGCCAGTTTTCACAAATGAAATGACTAATATAATCACAAGCTTTTCATCTACAAGACAGTCGACAATCTTGCATCTACACTAACATCTAACTTTCTTTGATGCTTGTCATTATTCTTTCTTTCTGCTGTGGGGAAATATAGCAAAAATTCAGGAACTATGTAAGTTTCTCAGAATGTGTGTGATATTACAGATTTGTTTGGACAGTTTGGTTTGACGTTTGCTTTCCAGTGCTGCTATTTTATTTATTTATTTGTTTTTGTGTGTGGTGCACATGACTGAGAAGCATTATTTTGCACGCCCCCGCTGCACTGCTCCTCTGCTCCAGTGCTTTCTTTTCAGCAGGCAGCTCACCAGTGTGTCTGTTGTTCATGCTTCACTCAGTAGCCATGACCTTTTACAAACTTTGACAGGGCCTTTCAATGTTATCCTGTTTATAGACATATTGCATGATGATACGCTGTGAGTTGAGTTCATTTGATGTGCTTTTTTTTTTTTTTTTGCTTCACTCATGCCTTGCATAGTTAGAAACAGACAATTCCTGCATGCGTTACTGAGGGAGAGAGAATATACTGAAAAAAGTAATGCACTGAATGTATATATGGACAAAATACACACTATCTCAGAATTTTTAATTAGTTTGCATACAATGTATTTTACTGATTTTCATTTCAAAATCAAATGAATACAGTGCATTACTTTTTCAATATAAATGTGTGTATATGTTAATGTGTGTTAATAAGTGATGATACTACATGAAGGAGTCTCTAATACATTTGTTTCCTGTGTGACTTTAGTGCCACAGCCTCCAACTATAACGCAGCAGTCCCCTAAAGATTACATCGTCGACCCACGTGAGAACATCGTCATTCAGTGCGAAGCGAAAGGAAAGCCTCATCCGCGGTGTGTGATTTATGCTGTTGGTGATCACGTACAACACTGGCTTTATGTATTGAATGGTGGCTTGTACATAGGCTCTTTGTAAATTACAGACTCGAAAATCCTCTTGTACTCAACCTTGATAAGAGGATTTGATGGACCTCCTGAGGCATGTGAAAAGAACTCTGTTTAGAAGTAAATATTCCCCTGCAATCAAATGTGCAGTATTGCAGAAGTCCTGGGCCACACTATAGCTGATCTAATAACGGACTGTTTAAGCTTAAAAACCCCAATCCATGATTGTGTAAAACTGATTTGGATAAAGGCTAGAGTTTCATTAGATTATGAATATTATGATCTTTGTTCTCCCTGATATAGGAGCCTCATGAATATACCACTTCTAAGGAAAGTAGCGCTCCATTAAGATAAAAGGAATATTAATTGAGGGCTCATCAGGAATTAAAGATTGCATAAAGTAGCAAAACAGTCTTTGTGTCTGATCCAATGGCTTTGGTCTGAAGTGTTCGCCATTGCCACAGTGATTAGGTTGAAAGGGGAATAAGTCCTTTTCCTTCCATTTATTACGTGCATTAATATAAAGAAGCTTTGCATAAAATTCTGACATTTGAGTGGGTTTAATACTACAAGTTGATACACAATTTAATCTGTGTACTATCTCTTCTTTGTTAGAAAACAAAGCATTTGTACCTTGAAATGTTAGTCACTGGGGTAGTACCCTTAGGAGTACGTTATCTACGTTATTGGGGAACACAACTGCTCTATTTTTCCATGTAATTATATTTAGCTCCCTAATGAAGACAAAACAGCTTAAGTTCAAATAAACAAACATTACTCCCCGCTACCCCCTAGGCATTACAGCACCATTTTTAATGTGTCTTAGTAAATGTTTCTTCTTATATTTGCATTGTAATATCACATTTAAATGTAATCAAAATTATAATAAGACAATTTTAATTAGCGTTAGATAAAGACTTTTCATTCAGTAATGTGTGACACTATTACTGTAGTTAAAATGTTCCCTCATTGTGCTCTCACAGCTTCTCGTGGACCAGGAATGGCATACATTTCGATATTGATAAAGACTCCAAAGTGATTATGAAGCCTCATTCAGGCACCCTGGTCATTGATATCAGTGGAGGGGAGAAGGCTGAAGCTTATGAGGGCGTTTACCAGTGCACTTCCCGCAACGAACATGGGACAGCCGTGTCCAACAACATCGTCATCCGACAATCAAGTATGTTCTCTCTTATATGTCACATCACTTTTCTACAGTCAGTTTCTTCTCCAGTCTTCATGCTCATCTGTACATCTTTTATTTGAATGCTTTCTCTAACATTGTTTTCTTTTCATCGTCTCTGTGTAAAAAAGACACGTTTGCCATCCTCAGGGCACTTTTTTTGGAAGGTATATGGATCAAATTTGGAGCATGCAACGTTTCCTTAATGTTCCCAGCATATTATCCTTAATTTTTAATGTTTTTCTTAAGGTAGAAATTAAACAGCATCTTCCAGTTTTAAAGTGGTAGTTTGGTGAAGAATCAAATGTACATCATTTCCCACTGTCAGTCTGCCAAGATAATGTTTGCTGCAAGATTACATCAAGATTACTCTCCAAAACACACCATTGTTAAATAATATCAAACTTTCTGTGACATTCTGCAAAAATACTTCTGATGGCTAAAAGCCGAAGGCCATACTCGAGGGTAAACTTTCCCTGTTTACTAAACAACGTTTAAAGCCTGTGTGATGATTTAGGCATGCTGCATTATTTTTTTAGCTTCAGCTAAAGAAGCAACTTTGAGACAAGATGATGTTTTGGCTGACTGGGAAAAATGTATTAGTTTGCTTAACTGCCACTTAAAAGTCAAGTCCTTTCCATTCCTTTCCTCTCCTCTTTACTCCATAAGTAACTTGATTCCCGTTAGAACTGGTTTAACAACATCCATAATATTTTCAGTAAAGAACGATATTGTGTCTGTTTTCTACAGGATCACCTTTGTGGTCGAAAGAGAGGATCACACCATATGTTGTACAAGAGGGCACGGGTCTAGTGTTGCCATGTAGACCACCTGCAGGACTGCCTCCTCCTATTATCTTCTGGATGGACAGCAGTGAGCATTTCCTTTGATTGTGACTCAACACCAACAGACCACATTTAAGCATTGCATCAGGATCATCCCACCAGGCATTACGCTTGTGCCGTGAATATCATCTTCAGTTTACGTGTTGTTAGTATAGGCGCAGTTCTTCGGGTAGAGGTGGTCACGGCTGCGCTTAGTGAATAATGGCTATACTATTTTTAAAAAAAATATTACGCTATTTATTTATTTATAATTATTTACATTACTGATTTGTGTTTAGTAGAGGAACATAAAGACCTGGAAGTGTTTTACGTGGTTTAGGCTGAGCATACAATGACCATCTAGGGAATTGTGGTCTTTTGTGTAAAGTGAAGCCCATAAAAAATGGTATGTTGGGTTTGGTCTGAAAGCATGTGACTGGCACAGAGCCCTGAACTCAACACCATCCAACACCTATAAAGAGGCTGTTAAAGCAGTGAATTCCAGATTAATGTTCTCATATTTTGAAATGGGATTTTGTGGAGTTTGGGAATCAGCAAACACATATAGATGTGGTCCCCATACTTTTGGCCATGTGGTATATGTCAATGTCTGATGTCAATCATGATGCAGCTGTCTGATGGAGCTGGTGATTTTTTTTCTTGAAAATGAAAATAGTTGCAGTCATTCAGCAACATATAAGGGAAGCTTTTCTAGGAGCAGTCTTGCGTGATGTTGCATTTCGACAGAGAGTCAGAATAATCCTGCTCTGCTTTTCTGAGAGTTTGCCTGAATAGAGCTGAATATATGAGGCTGCTTGTGTAGTTTCATTACAAGCAACATTACATTAGGATTGCTATTCGGTGTTCGCATTTCTGTGTTACTGTCATGGTTTTGTATGTTCAGCAGTAGTAGGGTTTAAAATGAACTCTCTCTCTTTCTCTTTCTCTCTTCTTTCTCTCTATCTCTCTCTTTTTTTTCTCTCCCACTCTCTTTCTCTATCTTGCTCCCTCTCCTTTCTTCCTCATTTTTTCTCTGTCTTCTCTCTCTTCTGTCTTTTTTTTTAATCTCCTTCTGTCTTTTACTCTCTCCTTTCTCTCTCTCTTTTCTGTCTCTGTGTTTTTCTCTCCCTCTGTCTGTCTTTCTCTCTGTTCTCTCTCCTTTTTTCTGTCTTCTCTCTCTCTCTTTTCTCTCTCTTTGTCTTTTCTCATATCACCCCCCCCCTTCTCTTACTCTTTATTCTTGTTCTCTTCAGATTTCCAGCGTCTCCCTCAGAACCAGCGTGTCTCTCAGAGTCTGAATGGAGATCTTTACTTCTCCAACGTTATGAAGGAAGATTCCAGAACTGACTACATCTGTTACGCACGCTTCCCCCACACACAGACCATTCAGCAGAAGCAACCCATCACTGTCCGTGTCCTCAACAGTGAGTCCCTTATGAGTTAGCGTACATCTGTAGGAGGAAAGCTGCCTATAGTTTCCCACAGTAATGATTATTATAACAGTCATCTCTGGTGAAACCAACTCTCGATGGCGACCATTGTCAGAAACCACATGAGCTTTTGTCAGAATATTGCAGTAAAGCCTACAAACATGTATTCATTTCTTAAATGTACTCTGAGCAATCAAAAGAACCTCTTGAGCTATTCATGTTTTCAGGAAAATGTCACAGACTGCATCCAGTGTATCCTTTTTTGGCCTTTTGGTCAGATTTCCTTTTTTCTTTATTTACATTTCTTTTACTTTATATCCACACATATTCTGTTCAGTCATTTTCTGTTAAATTTTTGATTCATGCGTTTGACCTTCTGTTGTGTTCCAGTGGATGCAATCAATGAGACAATGGCAGCTTATTTGAATGACACTGATTTGTTCGGTGGTGAGTGATGCCGCCCCCTAGTGATTGCCCCTTAATGGTTTAACCGTTCCTAGAGATTAACCCCTCTCTTAATTTAATCAACCGTACAACCCAATCACTAACCCCAATCTTTAATCTGTCTGTCCCTTTTCAAAACCAATGATCATCTAATGTGGGTTTTCATATTCTCCGATTTTTCCTTCTTCTTTTTCCTTTAGACTTTTATTCTTTATGATATTGCTATTGCTTTACCTGGAGGGAAATGTTAAAATCAGCATTTTTGTAATACATATTATTATTATTATTGTTGTTGTTGTTGTTGTTGTTGTTGTTGTTGATTATATTATTGTTGTTGTTATTATTATTATTATTATTATTATTACTACTACTACTATTATTATTATTATTATTTTTATTATTATTATTATTATTTAAAATTACTAGTTATTGTCTGTCTAGGTGCATAATTAGAGTGTCTTATCAGAAGTTGCTGGTTTTTGTAACTTCTTATGTTCTTGCTAGCATGTTCATGTTAATTGGTATTAAATAGTTCTGAGTAATGAAGCAGCTATAATTCACAATTCAGTCACAACATTAAAACCACTGGCAGATGAAGTGAACAGCATTGTCTCGTTACAATAGCATCTGTGGTGGGATATATTAGGCAGAAAGCAATCAGTCAGGTCTTCGTGCTTTGGAGGCTGGAAATATGAGCAAGCATATAGATCTAAGCACCTGGAATCTAAGGCCAAATTATGATGACTGGATGACTGGGTCAGAGCACCTTGTGGGTTCATTCATTCTTGTGGGTTGTTCCTGGTATCCACTGATAGCCTGTCTAGTTTGATTCCACTGAAGAGCTTCTGTAGCACAAATTGTTAAATAGTATTGACTCTAATAGGAAAGTGTCAGGACACTGCACCTTGCATGACACCTTGCTGCATGCGGTTTTGTGTAACTCCAGACCAATCAGTGTAGACATGCAGTCTGAAAGCGCGAACAATGGGCTTGTGAGCGTTTATATTTATGACATTTAGCAGACACTTTTATCCAAAGTGACTTCCATTCCCTAACTACAAGGGACAGTCTCCCTGGAGCAACTTGTGGTTAGGAACCCAATGGTGGTGCTGAAGGTAGGATTCGAGCCCATGACCTCTTGGTCCAGAGGCAAGTATCCTATCCACTAGTCCACACACACCACTATCAAATTTTCAGCGGAGCAATTGAAGAAGTTGTCCCTGTGTTTTTTCTTCTGTATCACGTGGATGTCCGAATGGGTGTGTTGTTTATCTAGGGTAGAGATGGCACTAGGATGCATTATAGGAAGGAGGAAAGTTGGCTGAGGCAGTGTGATGCTCTGGTCAGTGTTCTGCTGAGAAACACTGGGTCCTTTCATGTGGATGTTAATTTGACACATACTGCCTACCGAAAGGTTGTTTCAGACCCTTTCATGGCAACAGTATTCCCTAATGGCAGTGGCCTCATTCAGAATAATGCACCCTACCACAGTTTGAACATTGTTCAGGAACACTTTGACAGCACAAGTGTATCCTAACTAATATTATGCTGGTGGTTTTAGTGTTATGGGTGGTTGTTGTAATCTGCTTATTGCATTTTAGGTGAATATGGTCATAATAGCCAAATCCTCTGTTATATTCCATTCCTCTTTACTGATCCTTCGATTCATTTAATTTTACCATTCTGTGACTCACATCTGCCATCTGCTCATTTCTCATTGCTTGTACAGCCTCATGTTTACTCGATGGGCCTGATTGACTACAGCTTTTAGCATGACTACAGATTGACACAGCCACAGATTGATTTGTCCCTAATTCATGTTACAGGAATGATGTGCTAAATAATTTAGATTGTATAGAACTATTTATTTAATATGCTACAGGCTGTAGTTAACATGCCCCCATGCATTTGATTTTTTCACACATTCTGTTGTTCATGAATTACGTTTGATTGATCGAAATGTTCCACACTGAGTTGATTAGGTGAATACTTCATGCAGAGTGACAAGATGTCTCTTATCTCTTTTCCTCATGTCTGTATTGTCAAGCATAATGGTAGTTTCAGTACCTTAATACTTGGGACAGTTTTGCTCTGGATAACTTTTGCAGTCCTTGGCATAAGTTTAGGTAGTCATGGTCAAATGTTTGTGAAAATATGTATAAATCATCTACAGAGAACAAACTCCTGCATTTGTATACACCGCCACCTGCCTACTGGCATCCATACTAGGGGAAAAAAACCACAAAAATGACCTTTTCAAAAGCTATAAAGTTATTGGTGCTTTATTTTTTCCAATATGTTAATATGTGAACAAATTGTACACTTATGTCCACTTTCATACACTATATTGCCAGAAGTACTGGTCAAAAATCCCCATAAACACACTCCTAAACACTGTGGAGAGCTTAATCAAAGGAGTTGAAGCTGTTTTAGCATCAAAGGTTAGGCTGACATCATATTAAACCCTATGGATTAAACATGGGATGTCACGAAAGCTCATATGTGTGTAATGACAGGTGAGCGAATACTTTTTGCAATATAGTGTACTGTATGTTAATACTATATTTAAGTTTGGCTGCATTCTGAGGTTAAAACCAGAACATGCCATGCCTGCATTTGCCAGTTTTTACCCATATTCAACAGGGCTGGAAACATGATGACGGTCAATTCTTAGCTAGTATGATGGTGCACTTCTTTAAAAAAAACCCACTAGCCTTAAAAATTGATTGTATATATATATTCATGATTGTAGCTCTTAAGCTCTAATTATGTGGTTGTAGCCGTATAGCATATTCTGATCAGAGTTATTATTCTTGCTTCAGATGACCCAGCAGAGGAGAGACCCCCTTCGTTTCTGGTTCCAGCTAGTTCTCCCAGCAACAAGATGGTCCTTAGGGGACAGGAGTTGGAGTTGGAGTGCATTGCTCAGGGGCTGTAAGCTTATCTTACATTATGTTTTTAATACTGACTGTACAATATATCTCAAGAAGAATAACTGAATAATATTGAACAAACTCCAGTAATACTCCTGTAGTTTAAGGGATTATTGTGATTGGTTGTGTGTGATCTTGTTGAATGTCAAGATTGTGGAAGTAGTACTGAGTATGTAAAATGTAAGGAGGGGAAGATCATCTAGTTATATTGTTTGTCTATCCCTTGTATCCCTTTCTATTCTCCACACTCCAGCCCCACTCCAGAGATCACTTGGAATAAGGTTGGTGGTGTGCTCCCAGCCGCAAGATTCAAGTTCCAGAACTTTCAGAAAACACTGAAGATTGTTGATGTGTCTGAGGAGGATGCTGGTGTGTATCACTGCACTGCCAAGAACCGCCTGGGCTCTGTCAACCACGCCTACAGAGTGACAGTGAAAGGTGGGAGATGGATGCACATCAAATGCACACTCAACCACTTCACCTCACATTTACTCTCCCTACATTTCCTCCTATTGATTTTTAAATGCAATGCATGATTTTATTATCTTGGGAACTGATGTTCTGTCGGTAAACAGAAGTGAAGATGGAAAAACTGTAATGAGATTGTCTAAGGAAAAACATGGTGAATATTGAAAGCATTAAGACGTTTCTACTAGATGTGTCTTACTGTAAACAGAGAATGTTAGATGGAAATCTACTGTATCTACTGTTTTATTTGTTGATTTTGTGAAGAGTGTCTTGCAGAAGTTTCTTATTCAGTTTTGGTGTTATGTTTGCTTGGTCTTTTATAGCTGCTCCGTACTGGATTAGAGCGCCATTAAATCTGGTCTTGGCTCCACTGGAGACCGGAGTGCTGACGTGCATAGCGGGGGGCAGCCCCAAACCCACCATCAGCTGGTTCATGAATGGAGTCCCTATAGAGAGTCAGTCTATGTTCCTATCACCCATCCTCACTGCTGTATTCATTTTGTGAGAGGGTTTTGTGGAAATAAATAGGAAATTGCCCGAGTGAACATGTGTAAACATAATAGTCATAAACTGTGAGTTTTCTTTTGACTTGCACTTTAACTTGCTCATGGTCAACATATTTTGAAACATTTCTTCCTATTCTTTAATCAACAATAATTGAAACAAACAGAGGAGTGCTGCTGAAAGTGCAATTCTAACATCAAACAGAACAGAAAATAGTTCTGCAAACTCGGATCTGAATGCAAATATAAGCCATTACATTTCTAACTTGTTCATTTACTGCTGAAAAAATATAACCATTAATATTAATATTAACATGCAACAACTTTTTAATAGGGTTAAAATTTTCCTAGTTGCATCCAAGTAGTCCAAGCTGAAGTGAAGATGAATTGCTGAAGTGAATTGCTCTCTAGCTCTCTTGTTTAGATATGCTCGCAGGACACCTATGGATACATTAATGAGCAACAAACAAAAGCAACAAAAAAGTAGAAAGCTACTTTTGCCCTTGAGAGCTTCCATTATAACAAGAATCAATGAGCTGTGTAAACAAGAGTAAGAGCAAGAGCAAGAGGATGCAATCATGAAGGAGGCTGTATTGACTGTATATATATTAGATTTGATATTCATATTTATTGGAGCATCTATCCACTGTTGCTTTCATTTCAGTTGCAAAAGAATGGAAAATATGTTCACTCACGCAATTCTATTCACACAATTCTATTCTATGGTTCATATGAACACTGCATTCACACTGAAAATAATGTTACTGAATGAACTATAATTACATTGAGATATAGCTTACTGTATATTAAACACGTACATAGCTGCACTACATTTAAATGGGTATACCCTTTTTAATGTGAATATTCCAATTAACTGCATAAAATAAGGCGATCATTGGCATATAATTACTGTAATCATTTTGCAAGCTAAATCAATTGTGATTGTATGATTGTATATAAAAGTAATGTAATATAGTGTAATTTTTTTTTTTATTATTTCCATCTCATGGCTTGGTGCTGTGTATTTGTGTTGCTTTCTAATAGATGCTCCTGCTGATCCCAGTAGGAAAGTGGAGGATCATACCATTATGTTCACTCAAATACAGACAGGCTCCAGCGCGGTGTACCAGTGTAATGCCTCCAATGAATATGGGTACCTGCTCGCCAATGCCTTCGTCAATGTACTGGGTGTGTCTCTAATTATCAGAGCTTATTATATATTTATATTGATATTATATTATACAATATGTTGTCAGTAATGATGAATATAATGTTTGTGGACTATGGAAAAAATCCTAGATATAAGAAAGATGTCAATAGAGTAATATCATCATCATTTTGGTCTTATAGGTGTTGTTTTTTAATGGGATTTGTTGTTTGCAGCTGAACCTCCCAGAGTGCTCACTCCTCTGAATAAAGTCTACCAGGTCATCATGAACAAGCCCGCTCTTCTGGACTGTGCCTCTTTTGGCTCTCCTCTACCAAGAATCACATGGTATTGGTTTGTGTATATGTGTGTGTGTGTGTGTATATGTGTGTGTGTATATGTGTGTGTGTATATGTGTGTGTGTATATGTGTGTGTGTGTGTGTGTGTGTGTGTGTGTGTGTGCATTTCTGTTTGTGCGTGTTTCTGTTTGTGTGTGTTTCTCTGCTCATTAACTGTGTTATTTTAGCTCTGCTTTGACAGCCCTTATGTACAGCATTAACTAGGCGAGAAATACTTTTATCGCTTATCTCTGATGAGTTTCAGCACTTTTTAAAGTTAAACTAACTTCACTATATTGTCCAGACCTTGCCACCCTGTCCCTGATATGTAAGATCTACAGTAATTACAGTTGCTTTGTCACAGAAATATAATTAGAGAGCTGATGCCAAAGCATGGACTCTTGACCTTTTCCCTTTTTTAAATTTTTAATGGATCAGAACACATTTTCTTACGTCTAAGCGAGGCAAAGCTGCACCACAGCTTACTGAGGGGTTCTTGTTTGGATTTTTCTCTGCAGGTTTAAGGACAGCCGCTCCAGCATTCTGATAGGAGATCCATTTCTGTTTCATGAGAACGGGACTTTGGAGATTCCTGTGGCGCAGGCCTTCAACAACGGCAAATACACCTGCGTCGCCACCAACTCCTTTGGCATTTCTGAGAATCATGTATACCTGGAAATCAAAGGTGAGTGTAATACAGAATGCAGTATTTGAGTGTCAGAGCGAATGTTTGCTTGTCCTAAAGCAGTGCATGGATAATGCTTCATATTTTTTCCATAATGTCTGTTTGACATTGGTATTCTTGAGAATACTTGTGATGCCCTCCCACCTCCTTTTAGGCATTAGGTTAAGTCTTTAGCATTTGTGTTGTCATTTTTGCATTTATGACAGATGATGTTAAGTGCTTTTCCAAAGAGAGCAGCAGGAAACAGTTACGTTGCTTGTCCATTAAGGCTCAAACCCTTTCTCCACTATTATCTACTAGCAGACTTTTTGGCAGCTACTGTAGTATTCAAGCCTAAAAGAAAGAGAGACTTATATTACTGATAAAATGCATTGAAAAAATTACATGTGCAGTTTTTTTTCTCCAGTGCTGATTGATAGTGATCTTTGTGGCCTCAATTAATGATGCCTCATCCATAAAGATAATGAGTGGTAGCCCTGAACAATGTCCTCACTGGCTAATGTGTCTGGATTCAGAGCCCACACGGATCCTGAAACAGCCCGAGTACAAGGAGGTCCAGAGGAACAGGGATGTGGTGTTTGAGTGTAAAGTGAAACACGACCCCTCCCTTATTCCCACCATGACTTGGCTCAAAGACAATGGAGAGCTTCCTGATGATGAGAGGTATCTATTATTTATGCATAATGTACAGGATTATGTTGCAAAGTACACAGTCAGTCTGAGCCACTATTTATAGTTGATTGTTATTCTGAAAATATAATTAGACAGGATGACTTGCCATTTTTTAATATATTTACAGTCATTATGTTCCTTGATGTTTTTCAGTGTTGAACAGTGAAGTCATTCACAAGGAAACCACATCTTTGTCTCAGTTTTTCAGTTTTTATTTTGGTACACATTATTACTTAAAAGTCATGATGAAAATGGCTTAGAATAAAATACTTTTATGTGAACTTTTTATTGAAAAATGTTTTTCCTTTTCCTGTAAAGTCACCAACATGAGGCAAAACATTAACAAGAAGTAGTTGTTTGTGGTCTGCCTTACTTACATACATTAGTACAAAACCTGAATCCATGCATCATAAATCTGTGTCATTTTTTTCCTGCTGGCTCAGAGATATGTGGTACATCAGTTATAACTGACTTTCAGATTCATTGTGAAATTTGACAGTCAGGGCATCAGTTTTGATTGATACTGTTACACTGGTTTCAGGTTCATTGTGGATTCAGATAGTCTTACCATCACTCATGTGACAGAGAATGATCAAGGGACATACACATGCGTCATGAACACAACACTAGACCAGGACTCAGCCAGTGCGCAGCTCACTGTTGTTGGTAGGTGACGTTTTTTGTTCCCCTTTTGTGTGAATTGGGTTATTACTTATTTATCCCCCCTTGTAAAGGATACAACCTTTAAGAGCTTTCTTTAGCAGGCCTCTTTCCTTTTTCTTGGATACACTAGTCAGTGAAAACTGAGCTCAATCAAGAAAGGACTGTGGAAGTAAACGGATCACCTAGGAAACAGAAACATATCTATATAGCTTTAGATAAGTAATAGGTTGTAACTTAATAAAATTAGTTATCCATATTATGCATTCAACAAAAGTATTTCAAACTTTTGTGTGTGTTCTTATTTCTTACTCCTAACTCATTACTACTCTCAGAGGCCCCCCCTACACCAGCAGTTATCTACGGTAAAAACAGCCTCACATGCACCACATTACATTCCATACTCCCCTGGGTTGGTGTACATGTGGAGGTGCATTTGCATGCTGTCCTGTAGCCATGTATTCATCGCTGTTTGGATATCTGCTTTGATGTTTGTGCTTGTGACTTCATTAGATCCTTGGTTAAACCACAGACTGATTGCCATCTGTTACAAGAATCTTCAAATATGGTTTAGTTTTTATCTCTCGTTCTCATTTTCTCTCACTTTCGCTCACTTAAATGTATGCATATCGTTTATATTGATGTTATTAATTTGATTTGATGATTTTTTTTTTACCACTTTTTGCATTTGCCATTTGTCTGTGCACCACCTAATGTGAATGAATAGTATAAAGAGGATGATCTAGTCCTCTGACACTACAAGCAGAAAGCGCTTCTGTGGTGCTGTGAAAGATAATTTTTCACATTTGTCAGTAAGCTCATTCCCCTGCACTCTCTGAGGTTCCTCTGAAGTGAAGCATCCCATTATACCAAATTTGTGTGGAAGTTGCTTACCCCTCTACCAGTGTGGGCAAGACATTGATCCGCCAGTGCCAGTGCATCTCATTTGTTAGCTTTTCAGCGCATGTATAAGTTTGTGCATGATGCATTTGCATCTCATCTTTTTTGTTTTAGTGTTTTTTTTACAGTGTAATCAAGCACAAACTTTTTACAAAGTGTTTAAAGTTTAAAAGTGCAACTGTTCACCATTTTATATTTTAACCCTTATTCTTTTACATCTGCAGAACAACCGGATGCCCCTACAGATCTGGAGTTGACTGATCGCAACGCACGCAGTGCCCAGCTCACCTGGATCCCTGGAGATGAACACAACAGTCCAATTAAGAGTATGTTTTTGTCTTTCCTCCTCCAGTTGCAGTTTTGCGGGTTATTAAACAACTGCTCACCAATTAAGATCCAAGACATGTAAAGTTTACAGGTACGAGTACAATTAAATGCCTTCTTACAGACTAACAAGCAACAACCAGCGAGCATATGGTGCAAACTGTACAATCTATACAAACTACAAAACACTAAAGGTATATGTATAAAGTATATGAGGTATTAGTGGTCCATGGAAGTAAGTCAGCAAAGTTAAAAATATATACAAATATGCAGTAATAACACTGCTAGCAGCAAAAAAGAAGTAATGCAAGTGTCAAAAAGGTAATGGGTGACTACTATAGTATTCGTAATTGCCGCTTATCTGTGGCAGCGAATACAAAACCGACAAAAGGAAGCTGGGAAATTGGCCAATTAACCGCTTAAAGCAGGTCCAGAAAGTGATTTAATGTACTCCATACCTTTAATAGCGGGATTTATCAGTGAAGTTGTACTGTTTTTTATAAATAATCTAAATAATCTAATTTTTGGATTTTTATTTTGTTTGACGCACATTTTCATCTTATCATTGCTCATAATCAGTATAAAATCAAAATAAATAAGACAATAAAGCTCAGTCTGAATTCTTTTCTGAATGTTTGCATATTACTTAAGAATCCTCAGCGACAATAAAGGTATCGTGGTGCTTCTTACTGTGATAGAACGCAGCAGTACACAGAAAGCTCAAATGCCACACGCTGAGTTACGACTGCAGGAGACTCAGCAGATGTCTGTGAATCTGTCGGCGATGAGATGATAGGTTACATCTACAAACTGTACACTTAAGGTCTGACTTCCATTAAGTGTCTCTGTGGACATATTGACAACACATATACTGCGTAAAGTGAAAATAAAATATGTTGATATAGAATGAACACATTGTTAAAGTTTCATAGTTGAATGTGCTCCCCAGTCTACACAACTTATGTTGTAAGTTGTGGTAACTAAAATGGGGAGCATCGTGTTATGAATTCACTGTTTTTGTGATGTCACAAAAGCTAATGCATTTACCTACATCAGTGTACATTAGTTCAGCCCCCTCATTCACACTCAAGTTATAATGAATGTTTCAACCGATCAGTTCTTTATAATGACGCACAGTACAGGACAGACAGTCAGAATGAAGATAATGTAAATATAGGTAGCAATCTTAAAGGCACGGTCCATTTAATCACAAGGAAAAACGAAAGGTTTGTGAATAATGTAAATATAAAAGTTATGTGGTATATAAACTCCATATAAACGGCATTTGTGACAAAAAATAAAATACAAGAAAAATGCTGGGTGCTTTTTTTGAACTATTTTAACTATTCTTCCTTCTTTTCAGAGTTTCTTATTCAGTATGAAGATGCACTTCATGACAGTGGCACGTGGCATAACCTGACAGAGGTACCTGGCACTAAGACTACAGCTCATCTCAAGTTGTCTCCATACGCCCACTACATCTTCAGAGTCCTGGCTCTTAATGATATCGGCTACAGCAATCCCAGCCAGCCCTCGGACCAGCATAAAACCGTCCCTGCAGGTATTAGTGCTTGCATTGTCTGGTAATCTGCGTGTCTCTGTTTGTAAGTACAAATCATTTGTTTGTATATTTAGAGTTGCATCATAAAATTAACGTTTCTCTCTCCCTCTCTCTCCCTTTCTCTCTCTCTCTCTCTCTCTCCCTCACACACACACTCAGCTCCTGATGAGAACCCTAGTGAAGTCAAAGGCATGGGCTCAAAACACAACAATTTGGTGATTTCATGGAAGGTAACAGAGTATAATTAATGTACTGTAAAAAAAATATTAAGAAAACAATCTAAAAATGTAACTGTTTTTTTTTTTTTTTTTGCTTGGTCCATTTTTACATGTTTTACTCATCACAAATTACAACTGGCTAAAAATCATCTAACTTTTTGTCTTTTCCATTTCTATTAAGATAACGCCCAATCTAATAATAAAACCATAATCTCAACCCAGAACATAATACTTATCATATTCTTAACCTTGATTGTAAACCAACCTCAAACCCTAACACTTTTGGAAATTAACTCTCTTTATTTGGTTATTTGTAGTGTTTTTAAACTTTCTTGTTTCATATACAACTGTTTTTCAGGATAGTTAGTATCAGTAAGCCATTCTCTCTCTAACTGTGAGGGTTTTTTCTGTATTTCTGTTGTTTTAGCAATTTCCACTGGGATTTTCCTGATTCTGTTTCTAACCATTTGATCATCAGTAATATTCATTGGCAAAGGTGAACATTGCACCTTTAATTATACTAAACCCTCTTTCTTAGCCACTGACAGGTCTTCAGTCGAACGGTCCTGGTCTTCAGTATAAAGTCATGTGGAGGCAGAAGGACGTGGACACAGAGTGGACCCCTGCGACGGTGGCGAATGTCTCGAAGTTTGTGGTGGCTGGAACTCCTACCTTTGTGCCATATGAGATCAAAGTTCAGGCTCTAAACAACTATGGCCATGGACCCGAACCAGCCGTCGTCATCGGCTACTCAGGAGAGGACTGTTAGTAATTATTTTAAATTACTAACATCAATATTGAGCACCAGAAGTAATGCTGAGAGTCTATGTCAGCAGATTCTGATCAGTTTATAATATAAACAGCATATTTTCTTTCTCTCAGTGCCAATTGCAGCTCCTGAGCATGTGCGGGTTCGGCCGCAGAACAGCACTCTGGCAGAAGTGCACTGGGAACAAGTACCACCAAAATCAGTGCGTGGAAAACTGCAAGGCTACAGGGTATGTCCTGCTGTTTATGCAACTGCTCTCCATGCTATATACATTCAATAGGTACATACATACATTATATACATATAATATACTTTATGCTATGTAAAAGTTACATTTAAAGACATCTGGTATGTCAGTATTGGGGATGTAAATATCTGACTTCACAATGGTTAGTTTTGATTATTTTTTGACTTTGTAGTATTTCAGTGCCTCTAATTTTGCTCAGTTCAGTGTATTTAGAATTATTTTTAAAATACATCAAGAACACAAACATGTTCCATAATTAGGTGGCAGTAAATGTATTCATAAAGGGCTTTTTTAGAGTCAGATTCCTCCCTTCAGAAGCAGATCCCAGATCAGCATACCAGCTTTCGCAATAAAAAACAACCCTAGTCTCACTGCTGCTCTAAAAGATCATCGCACACTGTACCGTAAGCACATAGCGACCAACACTGGGGAAAAACATTTTCCTCTTCCCTGCAGGGAGGCACTGTTATCAGTGCTAGTGCAGATGTTGTAGTAGAATGAAGTCAGCCTGAGATTTGCTGTAACCTCAAATTCAGACTCAGTGGGATCATAAGATGTTTATCCCTTTCATATCCATTCATATAGGTATGATGTTCAGTCGAAGAGGGTCTGCACACAGCTGGACTGGCTTAGGAAAACTATATGACCCAGAATTTACAGTCTGATAGTCTGGGTCCTGTACATTAACTGTCAAAATTATAGAGGCACATTCATTCAATTTGAATGTTTCTGGGAAATGCTCTGAACATTTTCACTATTACCTTTCAAGTCCACCTTGTTTTATGATAGTTTTCTTTTCTAAACCATAGTTAAAAACACGTTTTAATTTAAAAAAAAAATTTTTGTCCTAAAGGTTTAAAAGCTTTGCGTGCTAACAACACATGTGTCCTATTTCATTATTCCCAAGTAGCAGTTTAGCAGGTTTGGAGAAAAACATGTGATGATCTAAAAATGTTTTTAATATGTTAAATACTTTACTATTCAGTAACCACTATGTACTAAGTAAGAAATGTGTAAATTATGAGAGTGAGGAGGTAAAGTGTGGGCCCAGATATGAGTTAAATAAAGAGAAAATCCAGGTGCCCTCCTGAACCCCTGAGTATAAACTGTCAACTATAGTGACATTTGGTAAACGCAGCTTCCACCCTTACACACAACAGGTTTATTACTGGAAAGAAAAAAGCCTTGCCAAGCATAATGGCCATGGTCACACCCACCACACGGAGCAGCAGACGCTGACTTTCAGTGGGAACAGAAGCCACGGCAAACTGCCCGGCTTGCACCCCTACAGCCTCTACATGCTCAACGTCAGGGTCTTCAATGACCGTGGAGAGGGACCCGCCAGCTCAGTTCATCAGTTTGAGACTCCTGAGGGAGGTAAGAGTCACTTTGTGCTTCAGATACATGACCTAAATGAGTGAGATGATACTGCTGCGTCAGAGATTAATAAATGATTTATTGCGCTTAAGGGGTTAGAAATAAAAAACAATACTTAAATGGACAAACCTGTAGAGCAGCAATTTTCAAAGTCCAGACCGAGCTCGATCATTTATGTATAACACAGAACTGTAGATTAATTATTCTGACAGTTTATGAATAACACAGCTTGCATTGTTTCCCATGTATTTAAGAAGTTAAAACAGTAAATAATTCAGTGAGGCAAGCTTTAGGATATAAAATGTAAGGACATTTAGGGTCGGTTTCCCAGACAGAGATTAAGACTAGTCCTGGATTATGTAGTGCTGTGAATAGAGATTTTTCATTGAAAAGGAAAGGGTAGTCCAAGACTAGGCTTAATCCTTGTCTGTGAAACCGTCCCTGTAGGTCTGAAATTGTGGATCCTGTTGTGATTTGCCAATGATTCAATTTGGCAGTTTGTATTGTTCTTTAAAAACAGTTCCATACAATGTGAAGTGTTAAGTTTTCAAATCACAACTTTATATTACAATTTAGTATATAAATAATGAATAATAATACAAAACAATACATTTAGCCAAAAAAATGTACAACCTCACTGTTAGTTAAAAACCATGGGATAAAGATGAGTTTTAAGATACGTTTTCACTCATTCCTGTCGCTGAATACATGTATACTCCTTAATAAAGGGGTTTTACACTTCTATCAAATATATTTCATGTGTATTATTTGTATTTGTGTGTATTTTTTCTCCAGTTCCTGGTCGACCAACTTTCCTCCGGGTAACTGACAGTAGTATAGACTCTCTCACTCTTGAATGGGGCCCACCACATGAAAAGAATGGCCGTCTCACAGAATACACACTCCGGTATCAGTCAGGTGAGTCACCATGTAACACCTCAGGATTTGGCCCAGAATGTGGAATTTCAGAGTAGGTTAGGAGTTTAGAGTAGATGAGGCACAGATGATGATCTTTCTCAGTGGATTCATGTGTTGTGCTGATGGGGACGTCCCTAATGTCTGAGAATATCAGGAAATCGTTTCGTTTGAAAACAATTAGCCTCACTCGCTCCTGCATATAAGCACACTTTTATTTATTTGTATCACTGTGAGTGTATGTAAATGCTTTTTTCAGCGGCATGTGTATGTGTAGTATGTGTATGTGTAGTATGTGTATGTGTATTTCTGTGTATATGCATGTTGTTAAATTACTGCCACAGTGAAAAGTGGACAATTTTTCAGACAACACACAAACATACACAGACGCACGCCCACATACATGCGTTTTATGTAGTAAAACATGCGATCAATGAGGTAAACAGTCACTTTTCGTAACTTGTCATCCCGCCTTGTTCCCCTTCCAATCAATCCCGTTTCACCTCTCTAGTCAATAACACCAATGAGCTTGGCCATGTGGAGGAGCTAACTGTGCCAGCCAATGAGACCAGCGTCACTCTGCACAACCTCAAATACAGCACACGCTACAAGTTTTATTTCAATGCCAAAACGCTCAAGGGAGCAGGGCCCAGCATTACTGAGGAGTTTGCCACAATAATGGATGGAGGTAAGTTACTTGTACCTCGGCACAAAACTCCAGCTTTTAATTAATCGCTTCTATAGCACAGGATTTAAAAGTGGCATTTTAATTCATATCAAAGAAAGAAAATAATTACATTTTTAGATGGTGAATTCTTTGTTGTTGATTTCCATTTGAAGTTATCCTCTGTAATATACATGTACTATGAGCATTACACTATTTTTTCCTTTTAGAAATGAGTCTTTCCTTTGCTGTTCAAAACTCCAACTAGGCCAAAGGATTGCTATTTGTTTAGCTTGATGAGTTTCTGTTTACTGGGTGAATGCATCATATCAATTTTGCATGTGTAATCAAAGACAAACTGAAGTATGATTGAAGAATGAAGTCATATCTAGCCATCTTTGTCAAGGCATCCTTCCGTTGTTTACTATCTTGTTAGGCTTCATCCACTGCCATTACAAGTAGTGCTCATTTTTTCTTGCCATGTGACATTGAAGGCTAGCACTTCGCTTTGTGTGTTTGAAGCTAGTTATGGATCTTTTCAAACTTCCACCCACGCACTCTTGGAGAAAAAGTTTGTATTGTAACGTCTGTGTGAGATAACAAAAGCCCAGATTGTCTAGAACATTGCTAATATTTGTGGGGGGAGAGGAATACTTTTATTCTTCCAGCCCAGTGGGAACACAACCAACAGTGGATTCAATTCAGAGGGTGGTTCCCATATTTACTTTTCAATTTTATTTCTCAGTCAGGCCTGTTCCATTTCAATAGCCTCTTGCTGTGATGTAGGAAAGGGCTGTGTTGTTTGAAGTATTTTGTGCTCATTCATGCCTTAACTTAAGTTTACTGATAAAACATTAAAACAAAAAAACTCACATAAACTACTTTTCTGTCAGCATCCTGTCAGCAGCACAATAAACTGTAGGTCTGTGAGGGGTTTCAGTCATTTCTGTTATAGATTATTGATTTGTCTAGTAGTAGACAAGGCCAAGACAGTCTTAACACCTAACACTGCAACAGGAGTCTGATGTAGGCTTAGTAATGTTTCCTTTCCATTTTGATTTACTTCAGCTACATGTTTCTTTGTGTTCTTCTTTGTATATGTTACATATGTGTTACACTTTGCATTCCTCTTTGTGGTCACAAGCACCTCTAGTATTCGCATGATGTCTACATATGGCAGCTTATCTTCTGCTTTTCCAAAGTCTAAAAAGCAAAAGGATTTAACCTCAAGGAGACAGAATTCTCGCCAGTTTATATATTATCTTTATTTCATGGCATGTGATCCCCTTTACAGCCTGCTATGCTAAGCACTTACTCTTGCTGGCTGTCTGAGCAAGCAAATGATACAGGACCTGTCTTAACCTGATTGTGCTCTACATGAGATCTGTTTGTGCTTTGTCTTCTGTGCCTTTGTCTTTGTGTGTGTGTGTGTGTGTGTGTGTGTGTGTGTGTGTATATGTGTGATGTTTCTTATACCTTTTCGTATTCTTCTTCTAGGGATTCCAGTTTCCCCCCATCCACTTTTCCCAACCTCCCCGTCTCTACGCCCCCCTCATCACAAGGGTACATGTGATTTAGAAGCAGACCTAGCCCCTAACACTTCTAACCGTTGACTGTCCAAGCTTGATTCTAATGCCCTGGGGCATCTAACACTTAGCAGAATCTTTGGCTAAACATATGAAAATACATGAAAGTCAGTTGCGTATATTAATACTGAAAATTTCCTCCAGTTGTGTTCACTTTACACAACTTACTTAAATGCCTAGTCATTGTCTTAAAAGCAAGTCGTTGTTCATCACATTGATGGCAGTGACTTTACACCCAAATCGTTCATACAGATACCACATAAAATCAAATGAATTTCTGTAATAGTTGTGCCTATTTCAAATCCCCACACATGTATGAGCATCTAGCCTCACTCTTTTCTTCTTTCTTGTGTACCTAGTGCAACCAGTGTCTCCAATGTTTGGCAACATTAGCTCGTCTCTGGACAAGGATGGAACGCTAATCACTTGGGAGTACTGGGGACCAGAAAAACACGTTTATGTTGAATATATTGTAGAAAACAGTAAGATATGCTTCAGTATTGTCTTGATAGTTGGGCGGGTATCTATACATAGAGAAACAGAATAAAAGAAGGTTAGGGGATAAATCTATTGCTGTTTATTTTGTCTACTATTACAGCAAAACTTTTTGAAAATACATATATTCAATTCAAGACATCCAATATTTAATTTCATTATTTCATTGTAAACCTCTTTATATCAGAAAAACTGCTGAAAATTAAGCTTCTTATCAATTATAATGTATACTTCTAATCTTTCAATTTTGAGAGTTGCTCAGTGCTCATTAATTTTGCAAAGAGTTCATGTTCTTGTCCTTCTTTCAGTAAAATCACTTTAATCTTACATGTTACAGTATGTCACAAGGGCTTAATGATTTAACTTTCTGTGGGAAGTATCCATGCCATACTAATATACAAACCACTGACATTCATACCTCATTGAGCTCATTTAAATTGAATAACTATGTGCCATGTGCTGTTAATATAGATTTATCATAGAATTAATTACTCTAGCAAGATAGTTAGACTGAATTAACTAAAAAACAACTGATTAGTTGTGATGGTGAGTGGTTGTAGTGACCTAACTTGCCACTGCATGAAGTGTGTAGAATATAGTCATTTGACGCCACTATGCGTGGATTTGATTTGTTCCTCTTACTGGAACCCCCTCAGGCGATGACGACTGGCAAAAAGAGATGGTAAATGGATCCCAGTCCCATGTGCTTAAGGATTTAAAAAGAGGGCTGGCATACAAAGTGCGTGTGGTGGCAAAAGGCCATGCTGACCAAAAAGTCCACCACTCTCAAGAGTTACTGGTAACCGTTCCAGGTGAGGCCCTGCTTGACCTCGTGGCTTCATGGGAAATGTAGTTTATCCCTTTCAGACCCGCATGGGCTTTTTTATCCTCCCTCCCATTCACAAATCATGTGAAGTGTTTCCGCTCCTGAGCATGATCAGTCATTTTCCACCCGTTGAGTAGGAATGATCAAGCCGTATTCATTCATATTGGGTTGTACATTTCCTGCATGATTGCTCTCTACGTTGAACAATACTTTTCTGACAAGTTCAGTAAGCTCAGATTATAGATAATACTGAACTTATCAGACTTCTCATCATTTTTGGTTTATCTCCCCTTGAAAACCCCTTTGTCTGTGTTGTCAGCTTTTGCCAATTCATGCTCTAGCGTTAACAAAAAGGCATCTCTGTGAGCGCATGTTTTTCATCAGCCTTAGGTCGATTTTTTCCACAGGCACAAACAGGATGTGATTGAACTACATGGACTGCAGTTACCCTACATTGTTTTCCCTTGTACACAGTGAGAATGTTCCCCCTCACCGCTTCACATTTGTTGACATCATCTGATTTGCAGGTGTCATGTTGTCATGTATATGTGTATGTCGTGTGTAACTTTAGTCTAATGGGCAAAACTTACTCTCCCCTCCCTTAGCCATGGCCAGCAGACAGGTGGACATCGCTACTCAGGGCTGGTTCATTGGCCTCATGTGTGCCATCGCTCTCCTTATTCTGGTTCTCCTCATTGTCTGTTTCATCAAGAGGAACAAAGGGGGCAAATATCCAGGTGAGAGAAATGCTAGAAGATACTCCACTCAGTATCCACTACATATATCAGTGAAAGTGGGGATGGCTGATGTTTTTTTGGTAATATTTTGCATTAGAATATTTGCTCTCTTGACCAACACTATTTTGTCAAGGCCTCTAAAGGGACATTTGGTGGAAAAAAACTGCTCCAGTGGAAAATTCTATAGATATCTAAAGTGCCGCTTATGTAGAATTACATTTCATAGAATTATAAATATAGAATTACATTACATTGTTCCAACAAGCTTTTAAATCTGGGGAAGCTGTTTTTAACTGAGATCTCATTTGATAATAGTTGGTTTATCTTAACCCATCTACAGTACTACGAAGGCATAATGTATTACAGAGAATGAAAACTATCCTAACACTTGCTTGTTTTGCCAGTTAAAGAGAAGGAAGATGCACATGGAGATCCTGAGATCCAGCCCATGAAGGATGATGATATAACTTTTGGAGAGTACAGGTGAGAGAACAATGAGCAGGCCTCTGGGGAATCCCTCCTTTCTCCCTATACCTTCACCCCAACACACACAGCCCTCTGGAGAAAGTCGCTTTGCCCACCCCCGTCATGAACTATCACGCCTGCTTCACCCACGCAGGACATAGGACTACGACAGACTGGAAGCCTCTTCATCTCTGAAGTTAAAGCACAACTCTTCCATGGTTTTATTTACCGGGCAGGTTGGCCTTATTCTTCTATGCCATGAATTTGTTGCTTTATTTTGAAAAAGAAAATGATTCTCAAAATTCAGGTCATTAGTTCAGGTATTCTGCTTCCCACTGGGTTTTAAAGGATTTATAACATCTCGTCTGATATATATAATAGAAGCAGGTAAAATGTTTACTCTGTACGTTCTCTTACTCTTGTTCTGCATTTGTAAAGGTTCAACTGTTACAGTTTTGCAGATAGATATAACATGCTTCATTTGCCTCTTTGATTTGAGTTCTTTCAAATCATTTGGCTGAATAATTATGCAACCTCAGTATATAATCATATCCATAACGCGAGGTGTCTATCTGTCATTACTGTCATAACAAAACTGTATATCCCCAAAATGAAAATTTGTAAGAGATTTTTTAACATACCTCCTTCACTTTAATGTAATGTAATGTAGCTTTTTCTGATTGGTCATGAAATGGTCAAACCACAAGAAGGGAAGCTGATGTTTTAAATTAAAATGACTCTCCAGGTTTTGGTATGACAGTGATGATATGACATTCAGTTTATAGCACACAGAAAAGATTCTCTTGCTACCACTGAAAGCAATTTGCTTGTGATGCTTGCTATTGTAATCAGTAACCTCCTGGTCTTTAGCTGCACATAAGTGATAAAAATCAAGCACTTTACTTTGTATAGTACTTTTGAACATTCTTTTGTACTTTGGTTTCAATTTGTATTATGTTTACATTGTCTTTGTTTTTTACCTGAGATTGTTTTTGTATATATTTAACATAGTTTT
Source organism: Hemigrammopetersius urotaenia (assembly GCA_037974485.1). NCBI lineage: Eukaryota > Metazoa > Chordata > Actinopteri > Characiformes > Alestidae > Hemigrammopetersius > Hemigrammopetersius urotaenia. The sequence goes on along the minus strand of JBBPDC010000129.1, from coordinate 12,710,226 downwards.
TTTAATTTGCTGTATTTACATTTTCAATTGTAATTAACCCAAATGACTATCTATAACTTAATGTACTATGCATGGCTGTACATAAAGTATAATTTGCAGTAGATAAATGTTTTCAGTGGGTGATGTACAAGCTCATTAATATAGCGTTGCTGTCAGAACAAAGCCTTTAATCTTCATAATAGCCATTTAACAGGAGTAATACATTCTTAACTTAAAACAGAGTTAATGTCAAAAATCCAAATAAGTTTGAACTGTTTTTGGTGGTTCAATGTGAGATTTTGACACAACCAGCTGTTCATGATCAGCTGTTGTTTTGATATGTCAGAAAGTACACAAAAATGACACAAATGGAGATTCGAGGTTTTGTACAGCAACGATATATATGTTTACATATGACATATAGCACATAGCGCCACAGAGGGCCATAGTTTTAATGAGCCTCTTTTTTTACTTTTCCATTGACTCCCATTGTATCAGCTTGGCCTGGAATATTTTAGAAGTTTCTTATGAGACTGTGATGAGTACTGTGATGAAAACAGAACATGCAACTGTAATATAAGAAATGAATATAGTTGGGTGCACTTGACCTATAAAACTATTGAATGCTCGTAGAATTATTATTTCTCAAGTATCTGCCAGGTTATGATTATTAGTTAATAGTCAACTGGTTGATGAATTTAACTTTTTGTCATTATGATTGGGATAAATTCACACCTCAACATAACTTTCATGCTTTATGTTTTGTAAATTTTAAATCTCCTCCTGTCTTTAACCTCTCGGACCCCAATGACTAACCATTCCAGATGGTGCCTGGCCTTGTTCTTCTTCCATATTCTCATGTATACTTCTATGTCAATGATATCTTGCTCTGCTGAGGTCCAAATAAGTCTCCATGGTGTAACTGATTCGGTGACAGTCACACAGGTTCAGCTCAGACTCTCGAGAGCTCCTGCCGTTGCATTGCATTTTGAGGGCTTGTCTCTCCTAACAGTACTTACAGAGTTTACCTCAGCTCTGCATATGACATGTCCCGGACACAGATTCAATACAAACATCTTTTTTGACCACTCTTGTTCATTCTCTCTGCGATCTGTGTTCTGTCGGTTGGATGTAGGTGTGGGGGAAGGTAAGGAGGAAACTGCAAGACTTGCATGTGGAAAGCTGACTGAGATTAGAACTGCCAGTGGGAGAGAAAAAAAAAGCCTTCCGCATCATTTCAGGATTACACTGTACCCATACTCCTTAGCCATGAGGCTAAATGCTATCATACACATTACTTCATACAGCTCCGACTGCTTTCCCAGGGAGCAGAAATAGCATACAGTCATTGACGCTTTAAATGTTAATGATAGCATTTGATTGCTTTTCCATGGCAAAGGTTTCAAATGAAGTGTATGTACAGTACATTACATGACAGATCATCACATGATTATTTTCAGAATTAATTTCAAGTCTTTCTCAACTGATCATTTTTTTTGTTTGGCTGCATCTTTGCTAAGCTGATCACATCATTGTTTTATGATGTATGGGTGTTGAATGTTTACAATGGCTGCACACAGTCAGTGCTCATGTTTAGCAACATAAGGCTTATTCACTGTGATTCAAATGACTGGAGCACTCAGTAAATAATCAGTTGCTGTGAATGGCATTCGTGCTACTTGGATTTGCAGATCTCAGTCTTATTTTTATCAACATCCTAAAAGAGATTTCTTCACCAAAAATCATCTGATATTGCTTATATCCTGTCAGTATAAACGTCTGACGGTTACATATGAAATAAACCTCAGGCTGTTTTGTAGCTACAGGTGGGCGTAGAAGCATTCAAGCTGTCACTTGTACCAAAACAGAAACCTGTAACACTTGTGTTGGCGATAATTACTCCTGTTAATTACTGGGGGCTTCAGTAATTGAATCATTTGTGAAGAGATTATGCTTCTGTACATCATAACTTCATTCAACTTGATTCATGTCCTGGATCTTCTGAATACTTATGTTTTGAGTATGATGTGCTTGTTATTCAGTGTGGCAGTTAGTTTTGCTTTGATGTTCCCCTCATAACCCATGAATCAAAAGTCTATGGTCTTCAAAATAACTTTCAATTGTTGTTCAGTTTAACATTTAACAATGAAAAACCTATATTGTGTTAAAGGCATTAAAATATATGTACCAAAACATCCAGTCAAACACAAAAATCAGTTCTTATGACAACAACACTTGAAGTTTATTTGATGCTAATGGAACTATGACCTCATTTGGACCCACAGTTTCCGGCGCTACATGTGGCACATTTATCTTTATTATACCAGGCATGTTGTTCACGTCAATGTTCCATCTTTTCTCATGAACAGCCAAGCTAATCTGTGTGCGACATCTTTCATCATTCCCCCCTGTAACACCTGCATGTTATTTTCTCCTAGTGACAATGAGGACCATAAACCGTTAAAAGGGAGCCGCACCCCATCCAGTGGCACCGTAAAGCGAGACGAAAGTGACGACAGTTTAGTTGACTACGGGGAAGGCGGAGACGGACAGTTCAACGAGGACGGCTCTTTTATCGGGCAGTATAGCGGAAAGACAGAAAGGGACACTGTGCAGGGTCACGAAAGTTCAGAGGCCCCCTCACCTGTTAATGCCATGAACTCTTTTGTGTAAGCGAGAAAGTCACCTAGGTGATGTAGGGCTTTTTGGATGCGGTTGTTCAGCACGATTAGACCTCCAAGCAGTCACAGGAAAACGACTCAAATCAAGGTGTGATTAAAGGACTAAATTCAATTAAAAGTGTTACAAGAATGTGTTTAGTGAGAGGAAATATTTAGAGCGGTGGAATTCGCATGGAATGCGTTTACACTGGCATGCTGATGTGGACTGAGGACAGAAGCCGATGATTGTTGCACAAATTCTGAAACTTGCTAGACACACTCTTTAGTTAACTTCAGGCAACGTTTCCGTTTACTTCTAAAATACGGTATGTCAGTGCTGCATGCAAAATATGCTACAATTACACATAATACTTTGTTGCAACTAAGAAATCTACAGTATAAGAAAGAAGTAACTCATTTACATGGGCCTTGCGGTGCTCCTCTGATACACTGAGTATGCCTTCTTTTTGTTTCGAGTATTATATGAAATGTGTACATGCAAAACACAGCACTGGACTAAAGCCACTGCTGCAAAATCTGCTCTGCTTAAATGTAAACTTATTATAATGATGTCTTTTAAACAGAAGATGTATGTACATAGATGTAGAAAGAAAGACTTTATCCTGTATAATGGGTGGAATGTGTGTTGACCAGACCTAAAGGGTGATAGAATACATCAGATATTTAAATACACTCCGACGAACTCCATGGGTGCCATTGTCCCAACACTGCACCAACATTTATTTGGCTTTTTGGCTTTTTTTTGGGGGGGGGTTGTTTTTTTTAGTGGTCACACCCAAGATGTGTTCACACTGCATCTGCACAAGCTGAACCACTCCGGCATGCATGAGCCTCATTAGCTATCCTCCGTCACCACCTTGACCTGCATGCGAACTCTTGTGGTTCCCATGGCAACCAGAACCATAGCAACCCAAAATAGCTTTGATAGGTAAATTCCTCAGTTTGAAACACTGGAGCTGTTTCATTCAGAGACCCTTTTAGCACAAGCAGCCACATTTTGCCATGAAAACGGGAGCTGGGTGGCCTTTACTTCATTGTGCCTTTACTGAGAAGTGCAGTTCCAGCAGTTATTCTATTGCACACACAATTGGGTGTACAGAAAGAGCAAGAAGGTATTTATATGAGCTGATAATGACATTCATGAGGTTAATAGAAAAGAAGATAAGGTTTTCACAGATGACATCTGTTTTTTTTTCTTTTTCTGTGCGATAGCATGAGCACTGTTATAGTTTAGTGCACTGGGTTTGTTATTGTGTGTGTGTGTGTGTGTGTGTGTGTGTGTGTGTGTGTGTGTGTGTGTGTGTGGAACTGAGTGTGTGTAAACTAAACCTTGTGCATATGCGTGTTTAAACATGTTCATATTGCTTTGTATAATTCCATTTGTTCATTTATCGTTCAACATTAAGACCCTTGCCAGTGATTGGACGGATTTTCATGAATTTTGGGTTTTAGATAACTTGCATCAAGTTTTATTTTCAAATGTATGTTTTTATGTAGATATATTGTTGAATTTGTAAATAATACAATGACTCGTTTGGCTTGAAGGAAATCAAGTGGAAGTCAGTGAAGTGTTACTGAAATCTGAGGTGTGAGCGCCTATTGAGTGTGTTGTTTTTCACCATTATCTCCTTCCTTTGCTGTGATCACTGTACATTGTAACGCAGTTGTAGACTGGAGCTCATTTGTGAGCTGTGGGTTTTTCTTCTTTCTTTCTTTTTACAGTTATGCCATATTTTACCCCTCAACAAATATTCCACTGTAGCCACTCCTCTAGTGCTATCAAGTGTAGGGGTGTGAAAGTCCGAGCTGAGATGAAAAACACTGAAACCCACCTTTGTATTCCAAGCACAATGGAGAGAGGACTGTCATTTCTACAAGTGATGATTCATCATATTACTGAGACCTATGAAATTCCAATCATTCTACAACACCATCTGCCTCTTTATCTACATACTAGAATTGTAAAGTGTTTTTGTATTCTAAACATTACAGACATGTTAGTTGCAAGATTTTACTAACAGTTTTACGTTTCATTTATATTTAAGTTTCCCCACTTCAACAACTCAATTTAATATTGAATAAATAAAGAAATATTACTATAATACAGCTTCTCAGTGTCTTTATTCCTTATTCTGATTTCCTTGTGAAACAGCTGTAGAATGATACGATAAGTATCTGCATCATTCAGTGGTTTGAGGTCAACGAGTTCAGAATACACTGTTCAGAAACATGCAGGTGAAAATATAGACAATTATACATTTATTTATACAATTATACATCTTTTAAATATATACCGGTATACATGTATTTACACAAGCATGAAAATTGATTTGCAACTGTAAATGCTATAATAATAAATCTGCCAGGTGAGCTTTCATGACACATTTCCTGGCCTTGAACAAAAACACTGATTGTGCTGTGAGTGTTTGTGAGAGAGAGACAGGCTATATTTGTGTGATGGGTGGGATCTTTCCATTCCACCCTGCTGTTAAATAAGGGCTATTTTAAGAGCTGCAGGGCTCTGGAAGCGAGATTAAACGCTGAAAAGCGCTGATGATGTGCTGTGGCGGTCACATTAACACACACCCAGACACCCAAACTGCACAGGGGTCATTCCAGTAATGAGTTCAGAGCAACATCAAAAGAGAAAAGAACACCAAGTGTAGAGCTGGTGGACCTTGAAGACGTGTTTATTTCTGCCATTGTTATATTTGTGCAGGAACTGAAGCAGAGAGAGCAAACCTTGGGCCATCTGTTGAATGATCACAGAGCGACTGTGTCAGGAAGCACAGACGTCTGGTGGGTGTCTCTTGGACCCTCTTTAACTGGTTGGCAGGGGCTCTATGCCTTCTGTTCCTAAACGTTTTATTTTTTGAATAGATGGATCCAGTCCTTATATATGGTTTGTTGAGGTCCTCATGGCACATGTCCCACCCGCTTCAAAACAGTCCAGTGAAAATGATACAGCAGAGCACTGAGAGAGACCTCGGGGGTGGACAATCTCAGCTGTCTGTTATTTTTTTTCTCTACTGGTCTTATTATTGCTTGGGAAATGTCTGAAGGCTAATCCTAAATAAGACAAAATAGAAAATCAATCATTTCAGTACTGCACTGGCAGACCAAAATGTTGGTACCATCTTTTCTTAGTAAGGATCTTGCCAGGATCTTAGTCTCATATCACTGCATGCATATGGTTCTAGATTGTAGCTATAAAACCATTGTTTTTGTTCATTTGTTTTGATCTGCTCTGATAAACATCTATTATTCAATAATCCGCACGAACTGGTATTTACTAAAAAAATCGAATAAGTAAGTTACTTAATCATGAGAATGATAAACTGAACTGTGGGCTCACATACAGACCCTTACAGTCACAAGAGTTAATATAAATCCAGAAATATTCCCATTACCAGCTGCATGCTGCACATTCCTGGCATGTAAACATTTGAGCTTATAAATTCTTTACTCTATTCTAACATTTCACTTGTTTTCACAGTAACGGAAAGCCAATGGTGGTGCATCAAGATCGTCATGTTTTACCCCAGAACTCTTGTTCCACAAACGCCACTCCTCTAGTGCCATCTAGTGTAGGGGTGTAAAAATACAAGCTGAAATGAAGTACGCTGAAACACAGTTACATCACATAGATTCACAGACTACAAAAAACATTCTAATATTAAAAAATGGCCTCCGCACAACACACAGTGTGAACATTCACCAGTGAAGCAGTGGGCAGTCAGCGATGCAGGCCCTGTGAGAGTAGTGTGTGCGGACAGTACCTTGTTTAAGGGTACCTCAGTGGTGGTATTGGCAGTTATGGGATTCAAACCCACAACCTTCTGATCACTGGCATAACTCCCAAACCACCAGGCCACCAGCTGCCTGGTGATAGACAGTAGTTGAATGCTTATATTGCAGATTTTATTTCAAACCTTCTCCATCCTTCTGATCTTCCCGCAAATATAAACATGGCTAAAAATGAATGAAAATTAGTGGACCATGTCCTCATCTACATATTGCTAACTGCTCCCTTATAGCTTCCATTTACTGTTAGAAGCATTGCTATTTGAGAACGATGTGGTCCTTTAATCTTAAAGTTGCATTCCTATTAAGTATGCTAATTCTCACAAGACTTCTTATTGCTTTTTCATCAACGTAATTGCCTCTGTTTAATTTTGCCTAATTCGCTAAAGCAGTCCAATTTTCATTTGTCATCATGATTAAATGAAAATGTATAGGCTAATCTTGTTTCAAATGGAATAACTCTGTTCTCTGCCTCTGTTTGCTGCATTTAGTCCACATGGGTTCTTGCTCCCATCTCTGTGTCTTAGCAACATTCACCTCCCAGCGTGCAAACCAGCCAATCAGAGTTCAAAGGACCACAGTGCACAGTCTAACAGAAAGCCCCATATGTATATATTGTATATGTACAGTACTTTCACCCAATTAAAGCAGATTCCAGATGGGATGGGCTTTATTCTTTTCTAATGAAGCAAATGGATTCTGAAATCGCATTATACTAGAGCTGATGGGTGAATATTGTCGCCATGCCAACATAACCCCCTCACTGAACCCCAATACCAGTTGGCTCTCACAGCTCAATTACCCTTGTCCTCTCTCCTGGGATTGTGTATGTACTTGAACATTTGTGTACATACAGGAGTGTGTGTGTGTGTGTGTGTGTGTGTGTGTGTGTGTGTGTGTGTGTGTGTGTGTGTACACCTATCCAATGCTGTGTGTACAGATAAACCAACCTGTGCAGTTAGCATAGTCTATTACCAGGACATTACACATTCCCTATTCATTGTAAGGATGTGCCGACTCAGATAAACACATAAAAAGTTAACAGGCCTTTGGATGGCTATAAAGCTAAAAATTCTTTTTGGCACACATTTAAAAAATAGCATGTTGAATTAAATGAGTACTGAAAGCAATACAAACAGCAATCAACACTTTTCAGGCGCGATCAGTGGTTTGTCTGGTTTGTGTCCCGGCCGTAAGTCTGTTCTTTTGTATCCTTATGCAAATTTGGCCTTTTGCTTTGGTGGCTGTGAAAGATGAATCTCCTAATTGCTTATGATTGCTCACTGACATTTCCATATGGCGGATGAATGGCGTGGCAACACGGCCACATCTGATCAAACAGCCCGCTTTTTTTGGCACCTTCTGTACATTTTGTGTTTGTGATAAATTAGAATTGTTCTACAAAATTAAACCCAGTTACATCCAAGCACTGAGCTGAAATCAGCCGCTGACCTGGTGTGAGAATAAGAGGATTCGGTGCTCACTATGGGTGAGTGAGGACAGTCTTATTTATTGCTATTGTGTTGGAGGTGGCAGACGTGTTTATGACACACCGTGGAAGATGTGAGGCTGTGGATAAATCCTCGAGGGCCCCAACTTTCACCCCGGCTTTCACCCCGTTGCTGATGAACCACGTCGGTGGGAGGGTGATGCATAAAGTGTGAGCACTTTGTTCTATTGATCTGACACTAATGCCCTCCAAGCCTCTCTCTTCTTTCCATCTCTGCATCTTTCCATCCCCCACCCATCCTCTCCTCTCATCTTTTCCCCCCTCTCCAATGACAAGGATGGGATTACTGCCCCCAAAATCACATCCCCCCTGGATTTCAGGGTGAAAGAAGGGGTGAGTAGGGAGGTGTAATGTGTGTATGTGTGTGTGTGTGTGTGTGTGTGTGGCGTCGTGGGGGGGGGGGGTTATTCCCTTGGTAGAAGCCCTAATACCGACCCGTAGAGACTAAGCCAAAGATGACAGCAGTTATGAATCTCTAACTCCCATTCCCTGGATTTCTATCTCTTTACTTCAGAGATTTTCTTCTGATGGACAACCAGCACACTTGACTAACCTCTCAAGTTTTGTATTTCTGCTCATACCACCCGTCTTTTAGTCATTTAGGCATACAGCATACAAACTGATGATTAATTTTTTTAAATAAATTAAACATGTAATTTGATTATGGGATGGCCAAACATTTGTGTATGACTGTACCAAGAATTATCCTGTGGGTTTTTTTGTTTGTGAAATGGAGAATCCTTTCATCAAATAAAATCTCAGCCATGCAGTAGTTAGGCTACATGCCTGCTGTGATCTAGAAGTCACTACCTAACAACAGTCAAATAAACAGATCCAGCGTGAGAGACAACTCAAAGCTTTTTTTACTTCAATAAAATTACGCAAGCACAAATATAAGTAGCGATTAAAAACCGTAGCAGCAGTAAAAGTGTATGGTCCAAACCACCCCTCACAGATAACTTAAATGGCGTGTTTGTTTTGCTTTGATTTGCAGAAATGTGACAGCCTTCATGACTACATGTCCCTTCATCGTGAGGGATGAGGGTCTCTGATTCATCGGAACACACAACCAGACATGACCGTGTCACTTTACACACACACACCTGCAGACCAAAACAGAGCTGCTGTGGATCCTGCAAGGCCCCTCATACTGAAGACCACGTCAATCATAGCCCGTGAGCCAGTCTGGCAGCCATGGGTGGGTGTGTGGGGAGCAACAGGCAAGGCTTACTCAGACACGCCCTACCAACGAGGCCCTAGTTAAGTGCCCTCTAATTAAGACGCCCTGCTAAGAGCTTTACCAAGCGTCCTCCAATCAGATCGCGATGCAGGGAGCTTCTTAAACGTCCTCCAATCAGAGCGCCCCGCAGAGAACTTTGTTATACAGCCTGTAGTCAGCGCGTGCTGCGGAGAGCTTCTCCAAGCCTCGTCCAATCAGACAGCGTTGCAGAGACTGTCATCAAGCGTCCTCCAATTAGAGCGCGCTATGGAGACGGTCTCTAAGCGTCATCAAGTCAGAGCGTGAGGCTGAGAGCTTCACTAAGAATCTTCCAATCGGAGCGCGGCGAGGAGAACTTCACTAAGCGTTTCCCAATCAAAGCGTGCTGCGGAGACTGTCGCTAAGAGTTTTCCAATCGGAGCGCGCTGCAGGTACAGAAGCCCTGAATCGTCCAATCAGAACGCGCTGTGGAGAGCATCGGCAATCGTTGTCCAATCAGAGCGCGCTGGTGCTGAGCAGCCCGCGCGGCGCGGCGGTAGGGACGCGGGGCTGCTGCAGGTGGGGCTCGGCAAGGGTACGCGCCGGACGGAGCGTCCGTCTCTCGCAGGTAAGAACTCCTCCAGCAACCCCTGCTCTCTGTGCCCGCGGCCTCAGGTTGGGCCTCGGTGGGAGAGAGAGAGAGCCCTGCGGTCCGGGAGGACTGGGATGACGCTGGTACCGCAATGCAGAGCACTGTTTGGCTTGTTTCTCCTCCAAAGCTGTGAGAACTTATTTCTCTCAGGTGTTTACTGTGATGGTCTGACTCAGACATCCCTGTCTGAGACGCTCGGTTGTCTGCCCTCCTATCTGGAGGGTGGGCTTTTTTGGGCTAGCTGCTTGTGCCCCTGTCAGTCCTGGCACGTTCTCTGGGTTAAAGCAGTTAAACCTGGAGGAAACATTGCCGTGCTCATGAAAACTAACTGTTGATGGACAGATGCGTTCGATTTGCCGGTCTAGTGCGTATCTCTGATTTGAACACGCTTCAGATAGATGGCAGACCACCTTCCTGCAGGGCTGAGGGAGTCTCTGTCTAGGTGCATGGGCGAGTCCCTAAAGCCCCAGGTCTGAGGGCACAGCCCCGGGTCTGGACAGGAGGTGTGATTATCAGTGCACTGTAGGTTCCCAGATTTACCAGGAGTGCCCTGACCGTGGTGCTGATATGAGGTGACGATTTTCTCCATCAGCTCAGACGTGTGTGGGGGGGGGGGGAGATGCTCGTGGTCGCAGGTTTATAAAATCACCTCACGCATTTGATTCTTTCTCACACTGAGCTTCTAGGTTCTCTTAAGCTTAAGACCTTCTAATATCTGTATGACTGTCTAACAAGGGAAAAAGTTTGCCCTTGAAAAGCCTGTGACCCATCTGCATCAGTCATATAGCAGTCAGTGTGTGCATGTGGTATAGAACACACTGCTAGACTGTTTTTTTCTTGCATAGCTCAGCATGGTGCTGTGAGCACATGAGCACATGCTCTAGAACTGAATGAGCAGTTAGCCTGAATTAATTGCTTATCTCTCTGCACTGAAGACTGTGTCCTCTCGAGATAGCTTAAGACCCTTCTTAGGCTGCCATCTTGCCTCCCCCAGTGCCCTGAGGGTAGTCCACACACTCTAAAGACATGGAGGATAGAAGCTCTTTCTTTTCTGGCTCCTGCTGGGATGGGACTTATTCCTCTTCTTTTTTCTTAATGTAGTTGTGATTATACTGGATGTGTGGTTTGCAATCATTACATTGAAGTCAGATTGGAGCATATATGGGCAAAAAGCACTTTAGAAGACACCATTCCTGTAGGCCTTGTGGTTAACATATCCTCTGGTGTATAGTGTCTTTAATGTGTTCTCCTTCCATTGTCGAGCCTATACGTCATACTGTGCAGTGGGATTGTGACATTAGTTGCGACCTGTTGCCCTCAGCACTTTGAAACAGCAGGCTTCTATAATAGGTAAATGTCACCAGCAGCAAGTTCTTGCTCTTTGCTGTCATCTGTGTTGAAGTGATCGGCATGGCGCCTGTGTTCTGAAGCTTCTGTAAAGGACATGCCCATTTTCCCGTCACTGTGACTGGGAAGATCATTTCTTCAGCAGCTGACTGTATCTTAGTCTGTGTCCTTGAAAGGCCTGTCAGTCCATGTGAGTTACAAACCCAGTCTGATCTGTCAGTTACCGTGACCTTAATGTACATATTTACAGCGTTGCAATACAGTGCACTTTTCCAGTGTTTTTGAAAAACGTAATGACACTTTCACGGGTATCAAACTTGTGTTTAGACACTTTTTTAGGGTGTATGTACATATAAATAATAATAATAATAAATAATAATAATAATAAAAAAATACATTTTATTATGTGTTTTAACACATGTTTACCACTACCCTGCAAAGATTTCAATTCCCAGGATGTCCCTTAGGAGGGAGCATGTTGACATAACCGGTAAAGCAATTCCATTGTAGTGCTGACATAACTATGCCATTACCTCCCTGTTAATGCACGCCTATAAATATGTAATGCAGTGGTGTTAAGTAGCGTGGGAAATGCTACTTACTTGTGATGTAAGATTAAAGGTAGTGGGTGGTGGCTATAAATCTATATTATGTTATATAAATCCAAATTATTTATACAGATGTTAATTTAGGTCTTCTTATGGTTCCTGCAGTTCCGGTTTACATCATGGTATATATGTGTGTATGTGTGAGAGTGTATATATATATGTAGTACTGTGCAAATGTCTTAGGCACCTAGGCAAATAGTTTGAAGCCATTTCTATCAGTGGCAGCCTACGGGGAAGGATATTTGCCTCTGGACCAAGAGGTCATGGGTTCGAATCTTCAGCAAACCACCATTGGGTCCTTGAACAAGACCCTTAACCCCAAGTTGCTCAAGGTCCCCTGCCCAAATTACCTGGCCGGCCCAAATTTACCAGCTGCCTGGTATACCCGATGGAAGGAATTATTTGTATTTATTATAATATTATATAAAACCATAGAGCCATGTTACCCACTTAAGTAAGCTTATTTATGTAGGTTCAAGGATCGAAACAAAAAAGAGGCAGACCTAAATGTTGCTCATACTACTCTCTAAATATTACTTAATTCAAGACAAACTTGACTTTTATTTTCCCCTTGAAATGTGTCTGAAATCGTCCTGACTTCATTAAGCTACATGGGGTAAAATTAGCTTGGTTTGCACTCTTGGCACATTGCAACATCTGGTCTTATTTGTGTCACCCTATTTAGTGTATGGTGTCTGTGCTGTAAACATTATAACAGAATTCCTACCTTAAGAATTTTAGCTGGTATACCAAGTGACCCACTATATTGCCAGCACTGAACCTCACTGAACCATCTCCACTGAATACTGTTTTCACATTATGTCACAGATATTGGACTTTCAGGCTACATGTTGGAAAATGAACTATAAAGAAGCTAAAGCAGTTTTTTTAAATAACTGGTGCAGTTTTTGGAACCGCAATTCTCCTCACTCCTTCATGTAAACTATTATGGATGCATGGTACTAAGTCTTATCATTGTTGGCATGTATTTGCTTTAAAACAATCAGACATGTACCAAATTGTTCAAATCCTGGGCAGCAAAGTGCCCAAAGATACAAGGTGTCTAAGGGACTCAGCATTAAGCACCACCAGTATCCTGATCACCAGTGGATAAACCACACCTGTTTCATTGGTTCATTCCTTAAGTTCTGCTTGAATGATTCATATGTAGGTCACTCTGTGGCTTAATAAACAAATCATTCCTCTGAAACTGGTCAGGTTCAGGAATTGGACTGAAAATGAGAGTCTTTGAAAGGCCTTAAGGAAGTCTGGAGAACTGTTCCTCAAGCAAAATATGATGGAGTGAGGGGTGACTCAAACTCAGCATAGTACAGTAAATGGACATCAGTTCAGAATTCTCACATTGGCACATCATTATAAAATACAAATGTGTAAATATGAGCAGTAGTAACAAGTTTTAAAAATAGGTTTATAAGCTCATTAAGGTGGCAGTTCTTCTTTTTTATATTCCAGCAGTGATACACAAACCTCTGACTTATCTTTTTGTAACATTGCTCTCCTCTGAAACCTGTGTTTATAGTTACCCTCACATTATTTGAGAGTAACTGCTGCTAGATAAAGAAAACTTATTGCACCTGAGGAGGGAGCCACTCAGGTTTGATGGACAGCTTTGGCATTTGGCAGGCAGAGAGGGATTGACTGGGGCTCATTTGTGTGTCTGCTGTCCAGTGGCAGACAAAAGGGAGACTCACAAGTCTGAGACTCACAACCTCTCACATAACAATCACTGCTTCTCCTTAAGAAAGTATGCAGTTTGAGAGCATGTCCATTCTACACACTACACACACACACACGCACGCACTCACACACACACACACACACACACACACACACACACCTACACACGTGCACTCACACAAATACATATACAGAAAACACACACACACGTATTAACTCAAATACACACACACACACACACACACACACACACACACATACACACACAAATACATACACAAACAGATGCACACATGCACACACAAATATACACACACACACAAACAGTTCATGGAATTCTTTGTGAAGACCTGCATGCTCATGGGACACATGAGGCTGTTTTCAATCTTGTTTTCTAGTCAGCAATTTCTGTAGCATCAATCAATACTTTCACTAATGGCACTGTTGTGAACGCAATGGCTGCTCCTCACAAACATGCATGTTCTCTGTCTGCATCGAGAGAGATGTATAGGAGTTGCATTATTTGGTTTGAACTGGAGGTAGTGCTTGTAGGTGTGTATGTGAGTCCTGGATATCCAAGAGAGATGAAACCTTGGCTGCAGAATGTGTGTGTGGGGGTGTGTGTTTGTTGGAAAAGCGTACATGTTTGTGTGTGTGGGTGATTCTGTGTGTGTGTGTGTGTGTGTGTGTGGAAGAGGGAGTGTATTTTGGATCACTCCCATGCTTTATCTTTGTGGGGTTTCCATATCGTGACCATACTCCGTGCCCACACCGTCATGCTTTTCATTCTGATTTTGCTATGGCCCTGTGAGTACCTGAGACTAATGCTAAAAAGTCATTCTGTTCTGCTTTTCCTCTCATCTCCCCTCCACTCCCAGTTCAGTGCAGGTGTCCCCTTTTACTGGAACTGTGTCGAGTTACATGCTGGAGCGTGCACAAACCTCTCCAGTCCCAGAATAAAATGAGATGTCAAAGTGAAGGTTTTCCTTTTTTGTAAAAGAATCATGTGGTGTGCTATTATTCTACCTTCTTCTTCACCCTCTCTCTCTCTCTCTCTCTCTCTCTCTCTCTGGAATCTTTGAATGTGACTCATCAGCTCTCCAGGTCATGATTTTACACTATTTATATTTTCAGATTCACTGATATCTCGTCCCATTAATCTAATAACCTTAAATGCACCTGTTCTACTTAGAGAAAAAGGGAAGCTAAGGTAAGATTGTTTCACTATTGAAAGTCTTTGTTTGGTGTCTGACCACATTTAGTCACGATGGCCACAGAGATTAAGAAGGGTTTCAGGCACTGTCTGGCTGATCGTTATCTATCTGATGTTCCTCTCTGATAAACACACTGATCTTCTTGGCCTGCCTGTCCATTACGGTTGTCAGGATGCCAGTGTTGTGGTACGGCCACAATCAAATTACTGTGCATCTAATAGGATAATGGATTTAAGACTCACAAATAAAGGGTTCACTGATTGAAATGATAGAAAATATCTAGTTAATTTTGTGATGTTTGGCACTTTTGCTTTTATAATGATGTGAAGTTCAGATTAGGTTTGGACTGTATTTATGTCTTTATATTCTTCTATAACTGAGAGAAACCATCTCTAACTGGTCATTTTTGGATTATATATATTATTTTTTTCTAAAAGGGTTAACCTAGCTTTGATATTGAAGCGTCAGGAAGTTCATCCTTGATGCTGGAGGAGAATCAGTATTTTTAGCTCGTGTGATACAATGGAGGTCTTACGGGAAATGAGAGACTGATTTAGAAGTCGATTACAAAGGATTTGCCCTCCCCAGCGCTAATTTCAGTCATGAGATCTTTTTACTGATTTTCATGTTGCAGCCAGAGTTACTCTTTGGCTGCCATTAAGTGATTTGGGAAGTTGTCTTTACACAGTTCACCTAAATGAAGATCAGGTCAGTTCAGGTCAAATCCCATTTTCCATGCAGTTACTTTTATGTAGGTTTAACCAAGCCCAGATCAGTCCCCTGGAAGTTAAAAGGCACTGTAGTGCTCTCTCAGGCTATATAACCAGTAATGGGTCGTTAGGGTTTCCTAGATTGATTTATTTTAGTGATCAGCTTTTTCATTAAAGGCTATTATTTAAATATTCAACCAGACTGAACATATATGGAGGATGTTTTTTTTATGAACTGCGCTGCTATTGTTTACAAATAGTAACCAAAACTGAAACTTAAATTTTTATTTTCAATATTTCTGTATAATTCGAAATCAATGAAAAAATCATTCAGATTGGTTTGTTGTGAAGTGGGTCGTTGTGAAGGGATCTGAGAATGTTGGTGGTGAATGGAAGCAGGGACTGCAAATGACAAATATAGCCAAATATATACAACCACTTCTGAACCTACACAAGCTTTTGCTTCCAGCAAAATTAGAACACCCTTCAAAAAAAAACTAATTTAGGCCAATAAGTTGTCTGAAACTATGTCACAAGTTTTGAACAGTATTTCTTTCTATGATTTAGGGGATTTTCGGATTTCAAATTTTTAACACTATTGCAGTGATCAATTCTGACATTTTATACCAAAACACCAAATTATTTTGTTTACATTTGCATGACCTGTGTCAAGTACACTCTGCTAAAATACCTGCTGAACTGTAGTTTGTGCTTCAGACACAGCAAAATGAATGTGGCTTGCACATTACCTTCTAACTTATATGAGGATTTTAAAAATTTTAGGTTATTGTAACACACTTGGTGAATGACACATTTAACGCTTATCATTAAAAAGGTGCTACCTTTCAATGTTTGTTTGAAATGGATGGTAACCTTAATGTAGACGTTGAATATAAAATTCTTTTGTGTAAGATTCACAATGAAAGTTGAGAAAGTGTACAGTTCTGTTGAGCAGAAGCCAGTTAGGCTATATGCCACCTCTGTCCATTGCCATGGTGCAGAGCTCTAGGGCCTAGTTACTGTGGCTCAGAGCATTTGTTAGAGTGGACATGTGCATGGCTAATTTAACCCAATGAAGGTTCCGCTGCCAAATTGTAAATCATTCTTGATCGTGCTTAGTCAGAAAACACAATGGCCCCTTAGTAGATCATTTAGGGTGCCAAACACCAACAGCGCTGTATGTGTATATATATATATATATATGTATTACACAGGTCAACAAATATTTTTCGGAATCATCAGAAACCACAACACACTTTTCTAAACCATTTTTGTCTTTTTTTATTTCATTCACATCAACTTTTTGAATGAGTAATATTAGACTCGCATGCAGCTTTTATCAAACCACAGGCACCAATCAAGTAACTGTTTCAATATTTTCTGAGTGAAGTCGGACAGGCGCACACTGTGGTATAGATATAATGATCAGTGTTAGTCAGCTACCACTGTTTCTTCAAAAACACTCAGCATATGATTATTATATGCTAATTATACCAACTATCAGTATATAACTAGCTTCATCACAAAAACTGTACATGCAGGAAAAACTAAACACGGATTTGAAATCAGCATGAAAAACAAAACCCATGTAAACTTATCTCTGATGATTTTGACCTGTTGACCTGTGTTATTTGAACATGTTGCCAAGGATGCCTTTCCATCATAGGAACATATAAGTGATGGTGCAGGCAAAATGGGTTGCTGTAAGCTCATTTGTGGATGTCCTTGAAAGTCAAACCCATTTTGCGTGGCTTTGGACCTCTCCGTACCCGTTGATGTTTAGGTATAATAACATGACCACATAAAAGTGAAGGTCTCTCCAAGCAAAGGAATACACCCCCGATGTCATATTTCTCTCACCGGTCTCATTATACATTTAGGGCATCCTGTTCTCCTCTGCCCAGCCTTGGATGTCTAAAGTTGTGGATCGATAGTGTTCTCCCCTGAATGGCTCCAGCAATGAACGGAAGCGTATTTAAGCGGAGAAATCCCATTACTGGTGCAGGAGGGGGGGACAAACCAATAATCCAAGCACTCAGGGATCCATCCCATCCCCAAGCTCTTGCTCTTGTTCAATCCATCCTCATTTTCTGGTGTTGTTTCAACAATTGGACCCCAGTAAGAAAATGGTGTGTGTTTTCGCCTCCGTAATTCTCTGAGAGCCGTAAATATCCAGGACTGTATTATAAGTGGGTAATCCGGGTAATGTGTTTACTCATACTCTGTGTTATTTGATTTTAAATGGGTGTGTTGCTCTCCCTCTGACAGGAACACTCCATCACTCTGTCTCTCCTTAGCCAGGCTACTATTTGTACATGCCATTTTTAATGATAGCTTTGATGCTGAGATAAGCCCTGACTGCTGGGGATTTAATATTCAGCTAGAGTTACCAGGAAAAGTTACTATAAGGGTTTTCTAAGAATGTAGCATGTATGAAGAAGAATGCAAGCGTTCATCCTGAGTTGATTGTTAGGGATTGTTGCATTAAAAGACTTTTTTTGCACCAATGTGACTGTAATTTAAACTTGAATGGGCATGAATGGGTCCTAAATGTGTGTGTGTGTGTGGTTTTCAGCTTGGTCCTCAGCTGGCTGGTCTCTGTGTTCTTGGCTGAGGCAGCAGCCCTGACAGAATTTCTCTTTGAAGAGCTCATTGATGTCGGAGCATTAGCATTCGTGGTGGGCAAGTGCGACAAACAGGTCGCTTTGCTGTTCCACGCCATGCCGCTCTGCATCCTCAGGAGCATCTCAAAGGTCCTCCACGCTTTCTCTCCATGCTGCTGAATGCTGAATGAGAGCGGATAAAGGACCCTAAGAAACCTGTGTATCACTGCCTCCACTAAACTAACTCTCACACATACACGAATGCACGGCCAATTAAACATGATCTGCTTCATTCAAGCTGCTAGAAAAAAACAAGTTTTGTGGTGCAGACTCTTGCAGCAACTTGCAAAAACACATCTGTATCAGCTTTTGCTGCTGCTCACATTTGTTGAATTGAAAGTTACTGTGTTGCCTCCTTTGGTACACGTGTATTAATGCTTTGAAATATTGTGATATTGCGATGCAGAAATGTGACAGTATGCATCACCAACACCAACAATCCACTTTGAAAAATATTCATTCTATTAATTATGATATTTGATGTAATGGTGTTGTTTATATTATTGTGTTCAACCAATTCCAGTCAATAACCCAGTCCAGCACATCCATGCTTTCCAGCTTTAGTTTCATTAGTAAATTGTGCCAGAAGTGAAAGCAGTCATCATTTTCCTTCATTCAAAATTCACTGTAAATTGTGAGAATATTGCATGGTTTACAGTCTTATTTTCTTGAATATATCGTGAGCCATGAATCGACTATTGAACCGAATCGTGGCTGCCTCATTTTACCCTTGTTCATCACTACCCTCAACAATGTGGAGTTGAAATTGGTTTAAAACAAACTTTTCTCTGACAGAGTTATCAGCTCAGAAAGCTCCTAATCTTATTCAGTGCACAGAAAAGCCTTTTTAATTCTCCTTATTCACACTGGCTTTATTACTCATTCCAAACTCTCTGCTAAAGCCGCAAAAAGACGGCATTGCTAAAATTATACTAATGCAAAAGTATTGCATTGACGTAGGTTTTCAACAATAAAAGTGACTCTGGTCTTTGTGGCTGAAAGTACTGAGTTCCTGGAATGAATTTAAACTGGTGCAACAGAATGTTCCAGAATGTCACATATTCATTGTTGTGTTAAAAGTGTAACAGACAGAACAGACAAGGATTATGTTCCTCTGCGGCTCTGCAGGGAAATGACACGAATGCTTTTTGTAAACAGGTCATTATGGATATTTAAGAAGGAACAACACAGTGGTGATTTCACTGAGTCTAACCAAGATTCATGTTTCGGTCCTTTGTCATTCTTAGGGAGGTGTGTGTGTGTGTGTGTGTGTGTGTGTGTGTGTGTGAATAGGAGATGTGCATGTGTTTGAGATACTCATCAGGACTAATTGAGTTTACAGTGAATTCATAGGATATCTGTGTGTTTAATTTCAGTATTTCTTTGCTGATTTTTTTTGGAAATTGGAATGGCCTTCTTGTATGCAGTGACCACAGTAATAAACAGACCACAATCAGTTCTTCCTTTTATGATCACATACTGAGAACAGAATAGTATGATTAATTGTGCTAAGTGAACATTAAAAGAGTGTAAAATAAGCAAAGTCCCCACCATAATAGCACCATAAGTCCAACTGGACCAAAATCCACGCCCACTAGTCCTCGGACAAGTCATCCATAATGGAGTGGTTCCTGTTTGCTGCATTAGAGAAATGAAACGTCAAAGTGAGGAGAGTCGAAGAGGACAATTTCACATGATAGATTATTTATGCAGGATCAGTAATGGGTGTGTGAGGAGGAGGGCAGTAGGAGGTGAGGCAGAGGGCAGAGGTGGAGCAAGCATGGAATAGCTCTCAAAGATAGCTTCAACTATACAATGCAATGCAAAAGCCGGTTTGATAGTTTGATACGCCTTGACCAAAATGGTGTATTTTGGGATCATTCATCCCACACTGTGGAGCAGAGAGTCAGAGAGAGGGAGTATGAGACTGAAATTAGTCTAGAATTTAAGAGCATATTGTTGCCGCTGCAACAAAACCTCATATATCCTAAATAAGCACTTATTAAGCACTTATAAGAAGCATATTCATGTAACGAGTCATTTTTAGCCATTTCTGGTGGTCAATTGGCCATAAAATGTTACCACTGTTTTATGAGCATCTGGCATATAAGAATTAAATGGCATAATTAATTTAATTAATTGAAAAATAAAAGGTTGATGATGGTGATATAGGTGTGCTTAGACAGAACACTTATCATAAACCATAAAAATAATAATGGTCGAGTATATCTTAGCGATAACTTCTGCCAAACAGAGTGGGGCTGCCGTGCCTATCCTTCAGCCTCAGCTCTAATATTATACACTTGATCCAGTTAATGAGGGTTTTAAGAAGTGCCTGAATATTGGAGCCAAGTGTTTTGAATCTAAACACTCCAGGACAGTGGATCATCAAGACCAGGGCTGGGCATTACTAAACTAGACCATTAAGGAAGGAAAGAGAGATCATTAAGAATCTTAAGACTTAAGACTCATTCTCTTGTCAGCAGTGTTTTGGAAATAGTTCCCCCTCAGAGATCTTCCTTCCTCTGCCTTTTATAAGAATCAATACAAATAAAAGAAGAGCAGTGTGTCAGTTCAAGTTATCTCAAACTTTAGCTTTTGTATAATGGCTTGTAAAGCACTGTTTGAGATCAAATATTTAAGCAGTTTTACTCTATTACAGTTTTACTGTATTATTAATACAGCTTAACATGCCCAAAGAAAAGCTAAACGAAAAAACATGCCAACCTAATATTATTAGGGCTGCACACTATGGACAAAAATATTAGTATTGCAATTATGCTGCTGCTTATTACAACTGCAGTGCTTTTCGGTACATTAAAGGGCCAATATCATTGCATTCTAAAGGTTAAAAAGGTTTTTTTACAGGCAGTATATGGTGCAGCTTCCAATATTACACAGAACCAGTATAAAAAATGTGAGGAGGAAAATACTTCTCCCTCACTTTATGCTGATTTCCATTACATATTTAGCTTTAACTGATTAAGCCTCTGATATACTTTTCTTAAGCTGCTCAGCCATAACTTTTTTTCTCTTTTTGAGTCACTCCAGATTATTCTGTTCTCTCTGTGAATAATGTATTTGTCATTTTTGCTGTTTCTATTTGCCCCAGTGAGGATAGTTTGTAGTATGAGGCTGCATTTTGTTTAATTAATGACTCTTAAGATCTGGAGACCTGAGGTTTGGGGGAAGGGGGCTCTTTTACAAATAGGTAAACAACCCAGAATGGCTGCGGGGTAACAGTTGGGAGATGCCCGGGAGGATACAGTAACTATCAGAGCAGCATAAGGGCCAGCTGCAGACAGAATAAAAGATTTCTCCCTAATGACCAAATTATTGTTTTTGTTTACCCTACATTTTATGAGGGTAGTCTGATAACATTATTTTTGTGTTGTGAAGCCCGTTTTTCGCTGTTTCTGCCTACTTATACTATAGCCTCTCTCAGCAGTGGTTTACGCATTTCAGCACAGTGTCGCAATGACCCTCGGGGCGGCTTCGGTTGGTGTGCTAATGGCTGCAATAGCAATTCCAGATTGAATTATTCTTGACACTTCAGCACCCCTCGTTCACGCATTCAGTTTCCACTTTGGTGTTTTTCCCCATGGTCATCTTTCTGGAGGCTTTCTGCCCCGTCTGTACGTTCTGCTCCTCAGCAGGCAGGTGGGACTAGAGGTTGGCCTCCCCTGGGATCGCCAATCTGGCAGCAGACGGCAGACCATGTGCGACATCACGATTCCCAGGAAAGGTATAGACATAGACTAGCAGTGTAATGGTAGACCATTGATTTTCATGCTGGAAGTACTAGGTATAAGTAAGTGAGTTAAGTATGATGGTTATTTTACAAAGGACTTCTGAGTATTAAACTTTCTGTTTGGTATTATAGATGGAACCGCACTGTACCACGAATAAATGTTTTTCTGTTTAGCTGAGCCATACCCAAGCCATAGGAGGGCCAAAAGGAGGATGCTGATGAGCCGACTGCATCACTGCTTTCTGATTAGTCGATATGTTGTCGTCACAACACTGGAAAGAGGCCATTGTGTTTTTACTGTCAGTGGGAGTACAAACTACCTGGGAAGTCAACAAAGGGCAAGCTCTACTGTCTGTCTGGGCTGAAGTTAAATTTCAGTGGGACTTTTCTAAGACACTAATCGCTGTGAGAAATGTGAGACCAGGCCATCACTAACAAGTTAGCTGGGTGAGGTTTTCGTCGCATGGCTGAAGAATGCTGAGAAAAAAAACTAAAACTGAAACAAGATTATGAATAATAAAAGACCACAATAACAAGAGTGGCTCTAACAGAAAAACTTTCCATTGGTACCATAAAGCATGGGGAGAGAATTGTACTGATAATGCACACTGTTATGAGGCTAA
Organism: Hemigrammopetersius urotaenia; assembly: GCA_037974485.1. Taxonomy (NCBI): domain Eukaryota; kingdom Metazoa; phylum Chordata; class Actinopteri; order Characiformes; family Alestidae; genus Hemigrammopetersius; species Hemigrammopetersius urotaenia. Next base: position 12,687,788 of record JBBPDC010000129.1, on the reverse strand, counting down.
AAGATACAATAGAAAATCAAAGAGTGCTGCAGGTTTCGTGGCACCGCAGTACGGTTTAGATACAGCACAGAAAAGTGCTTCTAGATTCAATAATGATCATCTTCTTCATTTGGCTGCTCCTGTTAGGGGTCTCCACAGTGGATCCATTTTCCATCTGGATGCACCCAACTGGCCAACACTACTGGTGGCAACCCTCGATAAGCCTGAGTTTAACCATGGAAATCTGATTTATGATAAGATTTGGCATAAATTATACACCACAGTGCCCTTCCTGGCACAATCCTCCCCATTTATCTGGACTTGGGACCAGCACTAAGAATGCACTGGCTTGGGCACCTTCAGTTCAGTAACGATGAATGATGATATTTGGAGGAATTACCGAAAGCATGAAAGGAACAGGCATGGCGGGCTAGCTCTATTTTATTTTGGCCTTCATCCAGCAATACAGTAGTCTGTCACAATGCATGCTCTGTACTGCTTCTGAGAGGTCAGTACCAGTCACCACAAAGCATGACAAATGTGAAGCACCCCATTATACTGGTTTTAGGCAGTATATTTCTCCTGCATGCCTCTGAGTGCTTGCTTGAAAAGACCCCACTCTATCGAGAAGAGAGGAGATGTCTGCAGTTGACAAGCACTCAGGGAAAGTGTCTCGCATGGGGACAAAGCACAAGAGACAATCAGGGAATTATGAAGAGTTTGTGGGCGATAAATGGCAGCCCTGGGGTGCGCTAAAAACAATTCAGAAATACACTGCGAAACAGACATCTGGAATGTCTCTCTATTTAACCGCACATTCAGGTCATAGAAAATGTTTTATTTGAAATTCTTGCACAATACAACGTAGAGATATTTAGTGTATTTTATGAAAGCTTATATTAAAGAGCACTTAGAGACGTGGAAAAAATGTTAAAATAATAGTTGATAAAAGCTTAAAAGAAAATAGTATAAAATGGATATCATCACTGTTGGAACAAAACATGTATATAGATACTTACTTTATACATCATTTGAAAACACCGTCTGACATTTGCTGTGTATGACAATTTCATAAGGCATGGACCAGTAGAAATAGTCTAAAATGACTTTTAATACAAATTTTGTTATGAATGAGTATTTTCCTTCTCTAATGATATGCAATGATATGTTTTATGTACCATTTTCAAACATGCTCATACTCGAATACCTACAGCTCCCCCACTCTTAATGTTAACTCATGATGTTGTTGTGTAGCTTCTGATATCGTCATGTGATTTACTTTGCTTTACGCTTAGGCCTAGATTTGGTAATTCATTTCTTCATTCTCTGCTACCTGATCCAGCATTTTCAGCTGATATGCTGATGCCCAGTATTGGACCTGTTCCTTCTCTAGTACAACTGATTACACAGGTCAACAGGTCAAAATCATCAGAGATAAGCTTATGTGGGTTTTTTAGTATTGTTCATGCTGATTTCAAATGTTTGTGTTTAGTTTTTCACACATGTACAGTTTTTTGTGATGGAGCTAGTTATATATTGCATGATAGTTGGTATAATTAGCATATAATTATCATATTCTAAGTGTTTTTGAAGAAACAGTTGTAGCTGACTAACACTGATCAATCTATGCCAAAGTATGTCCCTATCAGCACTGAAAATATTGAAACAGTTCTTGAAACAATTCAAAACGTTGATGTGACTGAAATAAAAAACTGAAATCAGAGCGAAAAACTGGTTTAGTAAAGTGTGTTGTGGTTTCTGATGACCTGTGTTATAAGATGCTTGCCTAGATGGAGTGACTATGTTGTCAAATAGAATAACATGCTTTGTAACCCGATGGCAGGGGTGTGTGCCGCATGACCCTATTTGCTAATTAACTGTCAGACATATTTTTCCACTTGAAACAAAGATCTCGTCTTGGATCGCCAGAAGGACATTCAGAATGTAACTTGGTCGTTTCTTTTATTGTGAATCGCGCAGCTTACAAACCCCTGAAATACTGGCTAAAACACCATGTTGTCATTAAGAAGTGAAAGTAGTCTTTCTCTTTAAGTCTCTTGTGCTGTGAGTGAAATGTCTCTTTCAGTGTTTCTGCACATATTGAATCTGTGGATTTTGTTCACAGAGCATGAAAATTGCCCCATATAGTGTGCCTTCTAGCCTGCACGCCTCGTAAGACTCAGAGGTGAGCCACAGTGAGCTGTTAGTGTTTTCCCAAGCCTGTTTTCCTGTGGTAATGTTCTGTCTGATTAAATTATGCTTTGGGTGAAGCTATGAAATTATGCTGTTATGGCTTCGTTGAGTATTGTCTGCTGCAGGAATAAACAGTATTTGAATTTAAACATGGTCATTCTTCGTGGCACATATTTGGCTCTCATTGCACAGCTGAATGTTTTACGTTTCGTATTTCAGAATCTCATTCTCGGTTTCACAGCTTCACAGTATTGAAATAGCCAACAGATATTTGCTCTATGCTGCCATGTTCAGTCACTCATTCTTTACTTTTTCTGTCATTCTCTTTTTTTTCCTAGATGATACCATCTGTGTGCTCGTGTATGCTGTACTGTGTCTATGATGTTTACAAACATTGTAAATATGAAGCATGCTTCGGTTTCCTGTACTGCACACTTTGATTTTCATCCATCAACCTGATTCAAATAATGACCTACATCTAGAGCCTCCTTATCAAAGGGAATTACAGTTCCGACTTATCAGAGCAGTCAAAAGGCAACAATGGCTGAAAAAGCAGCCTAATGGTTTCATTGTTGGTGGAATATGGGCCACGCCGCAAGAGGAGACAGCTGTGTCTGTGTAGATTAGTCTGAGACATGGTGGTTTTTGACACAAGGTCAATAATGTAGGGGCATTTACGAGTGTTTTGCCATCACGACTGTCAGCCTGGAATCTTGTTAGACGAAAAGATATTCTCTAAGATAACTTCATATGAAACAAGTACTTTGAGTGCATTTGTCTTAGAATCAGAAACACATCAGTAACACATCTTTAGGCCTGTTGAACCTTACAGGCATACAAATAATACTTTGGACTGTTTCCCCGTTATTATTTATTCACTCGTGTGTTTTGTACACACATTATTTATTTTCTTACATTTTTTTTTGCTAGCTAGTGGGCTAAGCCCCCTCAAATCACATCTACCCTCAGATTAGAAGATAATGGTTTCAGATACTGGCCATTGTGTCAAAATCCTTTGAGTGAATCATATATAGGCAGAAAGTTGGCCCAGAAACAATGATGAGACATTGGAGAATAGTGCTGACTTGCTGGCATTAAACTTTGGCCATCAAGCTTCACTGCATGAGGTTCCAAGTTGAAAGATTGGATTCAGACATCACTGCAGAGCTCACAGTGGTTCTAATGGGAAGACAGTGAGTGAGTTGACTCTGCTTGTGTGAGCTCTAAGGAAGATAAGTGCAGCTTTGTGATTACTGCTGTAATGTGTGATCAATAGGCAGTGGCTGCGATCAGCAGGGCAAGGCGGATGTCTGCACTGCATTAATGATGCATGTTGGGCAGGTCACAGCGCGAGAGAGAAAACAGCCCACAAATGCATTGTGGGCTGAGTGAGTGCAGAAGGAAACTGACCTATAGGCTTCGTTCTCATTCTGTCTGTCTGTGCATTTCCTGTTCATTTATTTCTCTGCATTTCATTCATTTTCCCTTTTTTGTTTCATGCTTGTCTCATTCATACAGTTGCTCTTGTGAGGTCACACCTCTGAACCCCATCTGATTGGCTGAACTGTGTGAGAGAGAGAGCTTATCCGGTGTGTGATTGGTCGGTTCTACAGAAGTGTGATGGATTTTTTTCTTGCATCTCATGCCTGAGGTACGATCTAGAATTTTTCTGCCTACAAAGTGGAAACCATTGTGGTGTGTGTGTGTGTGTGTGTGTGTGTGTGTGTGTGTGTGTGTGTGTGTGTGTGTGTGTGTGTGTGTGTGTGTGTACGGGACTGACAGTGTGCACTCAGGTGGCTCTGCTGCAGTAGAGCCTGAGGCTTCAGAGACCAGTATTATCGATAGCACACTTGGATGAACACAGCCTAGTGAGTCTGCGTGGGAGGGGGTGGAATTCCGTGCTCACTGAGGCTTAGGCGATACATTTTCACTGTATGTTTGTAGGGTCCTGTGTGGGGGGGAAAAGATCTGGTAAAAAAAATTAAATGGCAGGACCATCAGGGCCAAAAAATGAGAGGATGGATGACATTAAGTAAAATTTATATCAGTATTTTCTACTATTCAGACATAGATATCTATATCAGACAACTCAGATAAAGAAACAATATTAAAGCATCAAAAAAGTATAAATACTATAAATTCTTAGTTGTTCTCTCTTACTGTTTGTTTTTACCTCCTCTCTTATCTTCAATTCTATTTTATCTGTTGTATTATTGGATACTGATGTTCTGCTGTTTGCTTTATTCAAGAAAGTCAGTTCCACACTTGCAAAGTTCTAATAATCTGGGTTGGGTTTTACGGGTTTATTCTAATATTTCTGTGATTAATTTCCCCCTCATTACCAGGGTTAATGTAAAGGTTCAGTTTATAATTGGTTAAGGTTATGTTTAAGAAATCATATAGATACTCAAAGACAATACAATCTGAAAATATTGCAAATATGATTCCATGTGTTTTTGTATGTATTTGCAATGCATTCATACCTGCATGCTGTTCAAACGTCACTTCCACACCTCACCAGCTCTTCAAATGAATTCAGCGTGTGTAAATAGCAGGTGCCTCCATACTTAACATGTCTTATCCCCTCTGAAATACCAGAGCATCACCATTCAGCATCTCGCAGTGACCTTTTTTCTAATGGCCCTGCTTTCATGTGTAGGTATTGCATTAGTCATGAAAGAGGGTTATGAAGCACGGCTGTAAAGGGAGCGTTGAGGAAAAAACGTAACATGCTTTGGTTTACATGGACAGGATTAGACTTCCAAGTATTCCCGCAAAGACCAAAGGTCTGTTCTGGAAAATTGTATATTAGATGTTTATTGTAGCAATTAAATGTTTATTCATAGGTGTAATGGTCCATAGAGCATGTTGTTTCTTCAAGCTTTGAGCCATGGTGTGTTTTTGTAAGCTGTTGTTTAGATTCTAATGTAGTATTTTCATACTTACGCAGACTTTCTCTAGAGCTCATAATCCTATTAAAGCATGCTCTTCTGCCATTTTGCCCCAGACTGCGTAGTTAATAGCATGTTGATGGGGTGTTTTGTTTTTCTCTAAATAATCGGAACAGCCCTATGAGGCAGCCTCTGCTTCAACTCTCCTGCTTCCCCACTCCCTGCCGGTTTCTGTGTGCTACACCCCCGGCACTACCTCTAAAACTCTACTTACCAGAAAGGGCTCATCAGGCTTAATGGAAAACAGTATTGTGGATTGTCAGTATTTTGTGGATAGATGTTTTCTTGTCTTAGTTGAGGATCATTGACATGTCTGGTCAGTAAAGTAAGTACTGGCGGTTGAAAGTCAAAAACCACTAATGACAAAATGGATGTAATTTAGTTCCATTTGTTGGATTTTAATTGAAGTGTTTTTCCCATCAGGGGCCAGAACTGACTGATGATGAGAGATAGAACTTGAAGACATCTTCTGTATGTTCTTGTTTTGGTTCTTCTGTGTTTATACTTCTTAAGCCAATTGGGGTTTTGTGTGTTGTTCCATGAAAAAATATTTTATTGTGGTTATGACATGCATATATGTAATGTAGGTTACCTTAGATTTTTTTCATCAAGCGAATGGAGAGTGTGTCAGCATAGGCCTGTTTTTCTTATCAATTTTTTTCTCAAATGCAGGTGTTTATTCTGATTTGATGCATTCAAATGCAATCTATGGTAATGTCATTCATTGATACACTGATACCTGTTAATACATACTGGAAGCCTAATTGCTGGACTGTTAAAATAGATTGTCATATGGGCATATAGTACAATGACAATTCTTATCAATGTAAAATAAATACAAGGCCTCAGCTGATAAGATTAACAGCTCAAACTCAAATTTAAGCTGTTGATCCAATAACCTAATCCACACAGACTCAGCAGTTCAGGTTAACAAGAATATGCAAATTATTGATGTAGTGTTCTCATTCAAGGTTAAAACAGTTAATGGATTACAGTGACCATAGACTTTACAGTGACTGGCTACTTATGCACCATCATTGACCTGTTACTCTAGCTTTATTGGTATCTGTGTTGGTTCTGTTTCCCTTTTCATTTTAGCAAGTTAGCAAGAGCATACAAGGCTTTATCTAATAATCATTCGGATGAAATTACTATTTTGGCTTCTGTGTTTCCATCTCTACTGAAACAAACAGAAAAAGAGAGAGGGAGCTATGGTTTGGGCTTGGGAATTTTGCTTAGTCATAGGACTCAGTATATAATATCATATTTCTTTCCTAGCAATGTAAAGACCTAATTGGCTTACCTACCTCCTACCATTTTACCCAGAGCTATAATGTTCATGCCTTGGAAATGCTGGCCTGAGAGAAGCAGTTTCAAATTAAAATCTGTTTCCTCCTAACACCTGAATTGCTTCAGTAAGACGGATTGAAATGAGACGCTGCAGCATTGTGGATAGGCAGTGAACAGAAAGCCACTGAAATCCAATAATCCCAATCAATCCCCAGCTCCTTTTTTCTCCTACCATTTCATCTCAGAGCAGTGGTCAGAATCTCTGTTTCTCTGCACTGATTACACCATTCATCACCCTGCCAGAGTAACCAAGTTTTGCCTCTGAAAATGATAGAAAACAATCTAGATAATACAGATCTACTGAAGCAAAGCATCAGTATCACGGTCTGTTTGTAGTTCAGCTCACCCAAAGTTGAAGATTTTGTTGAAAATGTAATTCATGTTTTTTCAAACTACAAAACAACCAACAGTGCACATATGTACAGAAACAAGTGTGATGGATATGTATAGGGACCCCCTCCACTTTTTGTCAACCTTTCCTGGCCCTGCGGGTTGATTAAAGCCTGGTGCACAATGTTAGACAGCATGAAGTAGTGGCAGCTATCCAGGGTCATGCTGCACATATATTAATTAACCACTGTTTAATATTCCATCCATTTATGCCTGGTTTCAAATAAGTGCCTGCTGTGCATGCTTGAGCTCGCTCTTCATACGCAGTGAAACTTACATACATGACAGAGGGTCACTTTTTAAATCTGTACTGGAGCATTTAAGGGTTTAAACGGCATCTCCTTGAGCTACGAATGTTTTCTGGCCTATAAAGTGCTGATGGTGATGTGAACGGTTCATCAAACGGAATGCAAATGCTGTGTTGGTGCTTCAAAAGCAGCCTCTCAAGGTCTGGCCTGCGGTCGGAGTGATGACTAGACTAGGCTCAGTGGGCTGGGGTGTGGAGGAGGAGGGAGGTGAAGGATAGCTTAAAAGATTAGAAACTCCCCTGTCTGCTTTGGAAGGGTCGACCTCGTTGTCAGAGCGCTCACAGCAGGATTGCTTGCTTAAAAAGCTAGCTAGCATTAGAGCAGCCGTCTTCCTGTCAAAGGAGTTAATCTTCCCTCTCTCTAACTCGGGCTGTATTTCCATCCTGTGTCGCTTGTTTGTGTACACAATGGACTTGGAGGATTTAGGACATTTGGCAGAATTCTTGTTTTTAGGACGGAGGGGGAAAGCCTGCTAAGTAGCTCATTTTGCCGCTCTGAGCGAACATGAAGCGCGATGCACTCCTCAGCCTGTGTGATGTGTAAGAGCAACGGCTCTGAGCTGCAACGCGGGCCTACTCATCCTCTTTTTTGGAGCCTACCTGCATTAGTGTTAATGAGCCATTGTGAGCAGCACAACAAAACACTGGACTCCCTTCAAGAACGAAATGAAGGCAATTAATGGTGATCCCTCCAGCATGGTTTATGATCACATTAAAGTGCTGTTTGATGTTGAGTTAATCTGCAGCCTAATGTTGGATTCATTCACTAATCCAATAATGTATTTAAAGGTCTAGCCAGGGGTGTTTGGGTGATTTTAGGGTTTTCCAGTCCACTGTCATCATGGCAAGCAATGTTACATGACGAAAGCTGAGAAACAGTGAACTGAAGCATGAACCAAAGACTGACCCAATGTCAATATTATGCCAGTCTTGAGTACAGATGGATATTAGGATTTTATTGATACTGCTTATCAGTACCAATACCTTTCAGTAATCATATTGACACTACTCTTCATAACTTGATACTAAATAGATATTTGCTTTTTTTTCTCGCTGCAATGAGCCAACTTAAATGATTCCTGCATAACTGGCCATCAGATGTTCCAATAATGTGGTGAAATTTGTGTTAGAGCGTTGTAATTTCAAACATCAAACGTTTTCCCCAATATTAATAAGCCAGGCAATGGTCAGACTCCCCATTTTGTGGGGGTGAGATCTATGGAAATAGAACTGCCATGGTAATGTCAGAGGGGGCTGGGTGACTGAGATATAAAGATATGGGGGATGGGCTTTCTCCATCCAATTTAGCAGAAGGGTCACCCACACAATGCTTATCTTTATAGCCCAGAGAACATGGGCTAGACATTGAAGCAGTTTATCCTTTGGCTCTGACTTTTCAGCATTCTTCTAGGGAAATGGAAGCGATTAGATCTGCATTTTATCACAGCTTAGGTATTTTGGTTTATTTTTCTGTCAAGAAATCAAAGGTCACATCTCTTTGGCTATTTTCAAGCATCTTCTTCCCAGGACCCTTAAGTTATGGATTGAGGTTTTATGTAGGTTTATGACCTACTGAAATACTGAACAGACTCTATATATCAGATAAGTAAAAAGCCAGTGCCTTGCTTAATTTGGCAAATTTGAGAGGTACTTACATATATAAGAGGGTTAGTATAATATAATCCTCGCAAAACAGTAGTTTTATTTAATATATGTCAAGTTGTTGTACATCTGTATTATGCAGATTTGTGTATTCAGAGATAAATACAAATATTTTTCTTAATGTATCCTTTAGATTTTTCATCTCACAAACAGAGATTAAAAGGGTCATGCCCTTCCTGATTCTGTCGCCACTGTCCTGGCTGGAGGCCTGTGTAATATAAATAGTGAAGATTGGCGTGACAAGCTGTGCTGTCCAGGATCCTGAAGAATAGAGCATGACTCCTTGTCTGGGCGGACATTACACCATAAATGCATGTCTTAATGTCCAGTCTGTTCTCTGCACCGAAACTGACGTGTTCAGCCGGCCAGTGCTGTCACGTCCCGCGTTGATTGTTTACGGATAAGTAATGGCAGTCAATGTGTGGACAGATTTATGGATTTCTCCGGGGCTTTATTCTGCATGTTGTTGAGTCAAGTGGCCATCAGTACCTCAGCATTTGGTCCATTCAGTATATCCAGCTGCCAGCATTTTTCTGTAATGATTTAGTTACTGCGTATCTTGCAGTTAACAACAGCACTGCTGGTAAAACTGAAATTGTTTCATTCAGTTGTGCCAAGCACAATAACTGCTGAGGCCATGGAGAAGTCCAAAAAATTATGTCCCTGAGAAATAGGACTGCACTATTAATTTATTCAGCTCTGAAATTAGAATATAGCTGTATATATATACACATATATAGATATATATACATACATATATATCTCAGTGCACTGTTTTTGTTCTAGTTCTAGTAATTAAATGACTAATTTATCAGCTTTGTCAACTACTTGTCAACTATCTAGAGTACAAAGTACTTTTTGGGCTAAATGATTAACAATAATTTCTGGGGCCCGTTGGCCTCTAGAAAGTGCCTGACCCTTACACTTCAACCTGGTGAATGATCGCAGAATATCTGACCACTGTCAACCTTCACACAATTTGTCACATAAAACATGCTGTCTATATATACCACAAACACAAAGGCACAAACACACAAAGATCATTAAAATCTTACTCTTCTGTGGCATCATATTATACCCCACTATGCAGGATCTCTATTCTATCAACTCAGTCAACTACTAAACTCTTAAATCTCTTAAAAGAATGACGAAAAGCAGTTCTGCAAGTCACACCTTTGAAAAAAGAATGTGAGAATCCCAGTGCTTGCTGTCGCCAGCTCATTTTGCCCCTCTCTCAGTGTAACGAGCTGAGGGTCCTCTCTAGTACTACAGTGGCCTTTTGGCGGTGCGTTGAGTCTGCATTTCTGTATTGCAGGTGTTGTGTCTCCTCTAGGTTGTCTCCACTCTAATAGAGCCAGATAAAAGAGGTCTCCTCTGTAATGGAATCATTTACTGGCTCCAGTGGGATACAAGCTTGCCTCGCTGTATGGAGATCCAATTATACAGGAGAAGATACAGCCGAGCAGCACATCCTCCTCCACAGGATGGAGTTTCCTCTAAATGGATAATCAGGGAAATCATGTGGGTGTGTTTGTACTAAGTGACACTGCATGTTGTGCTGCTGATCAATAATTTTGATTAATAATTTATCGGTCAGTGGATCATCGAATACGCTCAATGTATCACAACTTGTTCGATGTAGTAAATGACTAAAAACTAAAAACATCAAATATGAAATATTCTGTGTTGTCATGTAAGTGACCAGCATAGTGCTTTTCTCACTCTCTCAGGGGCTCTGTCTCTCTGACAGACACAAACGCTACATCCCATTGCAAACTAAATAGTGCATAAAATCAGGACACAGTCATTAGAAATGCATTCAGTTTTGTCGGATGTCAAGTATAAAATGTATGAGGTTTGGGAAAATAAATCAAATACATAAATCACACACACTCCCCCGCCCATCCAGACCACTCTGGTTTGGTAGATTATGGCAACGCCTCTTAGAAAGGTAAAATAAAGATTTAGAAGAGAGTGGTTTTGGGTTTCAGAAGGATGGTGCTGTGTGTACTTTATGAATAACTTGAGTGTTAAGTGCCATGTTGAGACAAAGCTTGAGAAAACTTTAAAGATCAGGCTCCATCAAACATGCGGTTAATTAACTTTAGTTACTCATTCAATTAACAAAGCTTTCACACGTGCTGGTCACACATCAAACCTCCGTACTAAATTATTTAACATGTTTATTGATGCTGCAGCCTATGAGATTAATCTACATATCATTATTACTTATACAAAACACTAAGGATAGCTCATCGTTAAAGGCAGGCTTAAGATAGAGGCATAAAACAAAGTGCATTTTTCATGCAGATCATTCTTCGGTTCTTAGTTGTTTTTTTTTATAAATAAATTATTAAAGGAAAATAATTTATAAAGGAAAAAATACGGAAGAGTTTACTGTATAGAAAATATCCAAAGCCAGCGTATTTTGGTTACAGCTCTGCAGTTGCTTGTCATTCGATTCACAATTAATAATATTTGCATTAATATTTATTTAGGTTAAATTGTGTGTTAGAGAAGAGAAAACACGAAACTACATTTCTGTCTTCTAGGATGGGAATTTGAGAGACTTGGTCTGAATCCACCGAATGTATATCACTGACATCTTGCTTGTAAGAAGCCTATTCATAATTTCTCATAAAGCGAAATCTTGTGGTTGTGGTGGCGGAGCACTTGACATTTATCTGCTTGAAAGTCCTCTGTCTTCACTTCACATTCCGGTTTGAGCTGTTATGACATTCCGTTGCTTATTTTTTTTGCCCCTTATGTGCTTTTTTCCCCCGATGACCACAAAATTGTGGATTTTGGCAATCTGGAAGATTTTGGCTGCATGAGACATTTCACACGTTGTTAAGGCAAGGAATTTCAAAAAATTGCAATTTAGAATCAAGATAATATCAGATTCACCAAACTCAATATACTGTCTTTTTACTTTCTTATTACATGAGATTATGATTTTGATGGGAACAGATCCTCTGACAGATGAGGCCGGTGGGGGATGCAGGGAATGGGATAGGTGTGGAACTAGTGCATCATCTGTGAACTGATTAGATGTGATAAAAAGGCCATTTTGCTTCTGTGACTCGGGGGTGGAACAAAAGGTTCATAAAGACTCGTTTTTGTGGGAGCCTTCAGCCTCTTGTTGAGTGTGATGGCTTTGGTCCTTCCCTTCTCGGCTGCTTTATAAGCAATATGAGGATTTTCTCTTTCCTAGCTTAGGCTGAACCCTTGGATCTTTAGTGGAGGAAAGCCATGAATACTACAGAGGGCTCACTGGTCACATTGTATGATCGAAGATTTGAATTTTAATGCACTTTTATCACGGGCCCGTGAGTGAGCGCGGGGGTTGGTATCTCATTTTCTGTGACCTCACGCTGTTGTATTGTTTGGGTTTGGTGATGAAACTGTTGACCAGATGACCAAAGCACCCTGCAGATCATCCTGTCTGACAACAATGGGGTGCCAGACACAAATTTGTATTTGTATAGTTTAATTCACTGTCACTAAAGAGAGGCCTAGCAAAATACAACTGCTCCTTTTGAGGGGTGTTGCTAGGATACCATCAGTGTGCAGATGAAATCCCCACTGTGTGGCTTGCTCCAGCTGCAAAGCTCAGACATTACAGTGTGTGTGTGTGTGTGTGTGTGTGTGTGGGTGTGTGTGTGTGTGTGTGTGAGAGAGAGAGAGAGAGAGAGGAAGAGAAAGAAAGTGTGTTCATGTGTAAACATACTACAGATACATGCCTTCTTCAATTCAGCGACTGTTAAAAATGCATCCATTCTTGGAGATCAGCCAGAACCCCATTACTTTTTTCTGTCCAGCTTCCAGAGAAAACTCATTTAAATTCATGTCATAGTCCTGCGCTAATAATAATTATAGTCCATCCTTTAACATTAATTGGAACGTTCTCCCTATATTTTCCAGTTTCTTTTTGGAAGGTTCTGTCTTTTTCTAACATTGTAATGTTCTCCATGTGCTCTTGTTTAAGTGTCTGTTTTCCATGTGAGTTTGTTGTTGTTTTGGTCTTGACTCAGTCTTAGCCCCGCCTCCTTGTTATCCTGTTCACCTGTGTCTTGTCCCTGTTTCCTCCTTTGCTGAGGTGTTTCCCTCCGTCTAGTCGGTTTATGTACGCCTGAGTTTTAGTCTGGTGTTACTTGGTTTCATTTTTGCTCAGCGTTTGTTCTTTGTGTTGATGCCCCAGTTTGACTCTGTTTGTTTCTTGCCTGGTGTTCGTCTTTGGATTCTTTTGGGGTCCTCGTTTTTTGCTCTGTGTTGCTCTGTCCTATTTCTTGTTTTGTCTCTTAATAAACTCTGTGTGCGATTACATCCACCCCTTTCATTCAATAAAACATATTTTCTCCACAAGATTTTTTTTAAACACTGCAGAGACAGACTGTTCTAATTTTATTGCTTTGATTAAAATATTCAGAATGTGACTATGATCTGCAAAACTGGAAACTTGTCATGCTAAGATTTCTGATATGAAAGAACAAACACAAAAAAGAGACTGTGGCTGTTTTACGTGTGTGACTTTCACCACATTTACCAGATACAACAGTGAGATTTGCTTCAGTCTCGTTTTTCTCAGTGTCTCTAGGTTTAAGTCCTCCCCACTACTTTTGTCCCTCACGTTGGACAGATTTCACCCCGAGGTCTTCTGCACTGTGAGGTAGCATGAATCAGCTGCAGTGTGCACTGTTTATGGCCTCATGTCTGTGACTGTGCCCTGACCGTTTGTGTCCCGGCGCAGTGGGGGGTTGCGGTACGCGTGATTCTTGCTCCCATCTCTTATAAAACAGCTGTTGCTTGTCACCCCCACTTCTCTCTGCACTTGCTGAGGATGTCACTCACTGCTTGCGGTCCAGGGGCAATTATCTTTCTCCACAGCCCACACTGCTGAAATTGCAGACTTTTTTTCCCCGGCAGTCTCAGAATGCCAGTCAACATGTCATATTTGTTTTCTGAAACCCTGTTGTGCCAGAGGTACTCTCAGCACTCGGCTGCTGCATGGTGCGGGGAAAACTTGTTTGCTGCATATACAGTGTTAAAATAGCGTGAAAAGTTTTTAGATACTGGAAGCTGAAACAATACTGTATGATAAAATATACCCCTATTGTAACTACAGTCAAAGTCAACTGTTATCATTTCTTGTATTCCACAGTAAGGTGATGAGTGAGAAAAGATATTTCAGCTTCTAAAATAATATTATACTGAATGTATTATCAGTAATAATTAGGGATGCACCTAGGCCGATTCTGATTACCGATTTTTTTGTAAGTGTGATCGGCCGATATCGATTTTTCCGATACCGATTTTTTCCCCAGATAACAGAAAGTTAGAGCTGCTGCATGTAGTCGATGACAACAAAAATGGGTTTCAACTTTTTTAATGTAACGTGGTTGTTACTTTCCCTGTTTACTTTTATAATAGTGACATATGATAGTGGCAGCTCTACAGCAAATACAAAAAAAAAATCTACTTTTCTTTAATATAAAGCTTTTTTCCATAACAAATTTTCTTTAAATAAATAAAATGTAATACATAAACAAATAAATAAACCCCCCCCCCAAAAAAATTGGTTTGAAATCGGCAATACGTGCGAATGATCGGCCGATCACCGATCACTGACCGATCGATCGGTGCATCCCTAGTAATAATTATAGTAGACGATTCTTCTGCTAAGCATTGAAGTTAATGAACAGCAAAATAAGCTGCTAAACAAAACAACTACGTAAAGATTCTTTCCTTTCTTTTCTTCACTTCAATTAAATACCTTTTGATCTATAATGTAAAATCATTAAACAGCCCAACATCAGAATCAGAATACTTTATTGATTTCGGAGGAAATTGCTTCCGTCACTACCTCACAGATACACAAACAAAATAACACTACATTTACCAGACGCTTTTATCCAAAGCGACTTCCATTCCTTAACTACAGGGGACGGTCTCCTTGGAGAGACTTGGGGTTAAGTCTCCCTGGAGAGACTTGGTCAGGGACCCAGTGGTGGTGGGATTCAAACCCATGACCTCTTGCGCCAGAGGCAAGTATCCTACCACTAGGCCACCACCCCCACCACCACTCTAAACTCTAAATGAAACACACTAGGCTGTATACACAAATGTTGGGAGTGTCAATGCTATAGATAAATAACTTACAGTTAAGAGATATTCTGCTAAGTCTGGCTGGAAGAGAACAGTAACTTTCCAATAACTCCTGGCCAGCGATGGCTGTAGCATTGCCAGGGATCAAGCTTGTGAATTCCTGATGATAGAGCTAACATTTGGCACCGTTCAGGAGCTCTATAGCTTGGCACATTAAAATGTCATCCAGTATATTATTTTGAACAATTTACCATGGCTTAAAGGGATGCACCAGTATGGGACCTGTGCACCAATCCAACATGTTTCATGTTCGAACTGGGTAGTACAATAAAAAAGCATTCAAATATCAGTATGAATCATCTGCCAAATCTGAATATCTGTTTGATGCTGGTAATTTTTAAAAAGAAAATATTGGTCTATAATGACATGATGTGACCAAATGGCTCAGATGGCTCAGAAGACCAAAACTATATACCATTTGCTATGTCTAGTGTGAATCATATGATCTTTTTCTCTTTTTTTGGTAGAGGCTTCTTAGGAGGTATTAGTAACTGTGTATGCCAGGAAAAAAAGCAGCAGAGAACAGAATACTTTCATAAATCTCAACAAAACCTCAACAAAAAAGTGCTGTGCAGTACTTTGGGGTGCTCTGGAATTGTTTGCTGATGATCTGATTTCACGTTTGTTTGTTTCAGGTAATCCAGCCACACCTGCTAATGTCACTGCAGCTTCCACTATAAGCCATTCTCCTGGAGCTCCTTCACTCCACAGCCATGCGTCACCTCACTTCGCTCCTGCTAGCTCTCTCCCTCACACTCTCCTCCAGCTGTGAGTATGCTTCATAACGTCTCGTTCTTTCCTCCCCTTCTGCTCCTGCTCCTGCTCCAACCCCCAACCCCCACCCCCAATGTTTATCACAGCGCTGTGTGGCTAGCGTGCTAGCTCTGCCTAATTTCATCTTGATTAGAATATTGCTGTCTCCTTGCATTACTCCACCAAGAGACATTCCAGCTGATTAACAACAGCAGTTTCATGACTGGCCAGGGCAAAGCTTTGTTCACTGGGTCAGAGCCAGGACATGAGAGAACAGGCTAGACAGAGGCCATAGCCCAGGCCCATCAGATACAGCTGCAGCGTATTATCCACTATCTCTTATTAGGATGGAACTGGACTTTATCTGCTGCGCCCAGAGTCTAATTTAGCCCAGGAGAGTGTTGCAATATCTGTGTGCTTGTGTGTTTAGAACCCATCACTTTGAATTCATCCAGGATGACTAACCTTCACAGAGATTTCGAGTGATGGAAATAGGCTATTTTCCTTTTTTTGAAAATGATGATTCACACTCAAGCTCATATAAGAAATGTCTTTAGGTCAAGGTTAGCCCCAGACTGCTTGTGCTCCTGTTATAGTAATATTTTGTCTACAGGACCTAGTAGACCTAGTAGATCTAGAGACAGCTCTTTTACAGTGTCCAACCACATTTACGCACAAACTAGGCCATAAAAACAATTAGAAAGAGAGTTTTATTGAACTTCCTAGTGCAGGATTATAATATTTATCAACAGCATGTTTCCTTAAAAAGAGAGTAGAACTAGATGGTAAAATGGTGTGGAAATGGTAAATTAAAATTTTGAATGTGGCGTTGACAAAAAAAAAGTCTGACATATTGTGCATTGTCAATTTTTTTCAAAAATTATATTATTGCCATATGAACTAGCACTTGCTTTTAATAAAGTAATTATAATTTAATGTATGTAAAAAAAACAGTTTTTTGTCATAAATACATCCATATAATAAATACTGTGGAAAAAGTGGTTTGTCAGTTCATCCTAAAAAATGACCTTTATGTTAACAGTGTAACAATTGAACCAGTTTGTTAAGCTAAATTGCAAGTTGCGAATAAAGCTGGGGTTTATCTTCTTGGTGACTGTTCTGTAAGATCTCATGAATGTTTGCACTGACCACATCCACAGTAATAGCAAGCTGGTAAAACCTCCTTATACTTAATACCTGTGGATCCAAACCATCCAAATGACTTGGAATGTAAAATAGCATCTAATTGTAAAAGCATTTCTGTCAAACGTTCAGTGTTTCTAAATGGTATGTAACTCTTATGGCTTACTGCCAAAAATGTGTTTTCAATAAAATATTGCTCGGGGAAAAAACACTATTTTTGTCTGGAAAATAAGCCTTGGAAAAATGCACTGCTGTGTCCGTTATTCATTTTTTAATTTACAGTTTACAGATAACCTGCTATAAAACAGTGCAAACATTTAGTTTAGCTAAACAAAAACACTTCAAACCACGTGTGAAATCTTTCATTTTTTATGTTCCTACATTTACATGGCCTTGTAAATGGTAATATAAAAACATGTGAGTAATTTGAAGTATCTACAGTATTTCAACAATAAATTCTCTTTTATTTCCATCTGCAGTTGTGAATGGTGATCCTCCTGGAGTCTTTGGTGAGTCATTTAAATATTTGCTATTTGTTTATATCTCAAATTATGATTGCTGCAGTGCTAAGGTACAGTTTATGAATATTTGGAGAGCATAAAAATCACGTCACAGCAAAGTAAAACAAGTTTGGTCTCGACAAACCGTTCCTGTCCAGTAGACTTATAATACATAATAAAATAATAAAATATTAAAATAATAAAATCTAAGGGTATCCAGCAGAATGGTGTTTGTCCTTGGTCCATGATTCATTCACAGCAAACTCTGAGTGACTGAGAAGCCATCTGCATTCAGACGAGCTCTCTCACACATCCCTGCCTGAAAAGAGAGCATTATGGGGGGTGAAGGACTAAAGAGATAGCTACACGTCTTCTTGGCATGCAGTTCTGTTCTCTCATGTTTGCCATTTCCATTTTCAGACTTTCACCCCCTCCTCACTCCTTTATTTTACCATCAAAGCCTTGTGAGGGTTCCATGTTTTTTGGCAGGCAGATATTTAGCATTTCTCATGAGGCCTTTGATCTTCTTTGTGGATTTGACTCTTGCATTTATACACAATATTCAAAGCCTGGGGCGCTAGCATGTTAGGTGCTTGTGGCCCGTGGACTGCTTGTGTCTTCAGAATGCTTTCCTGAAATGAAGCGACCTGGAATGATTCAGCAAGTTATTTTTAACGGCTAAACACGTGTTCTTCTTGATGAGCTTGAATAAAGTGTCTGCAGTGCATATAACATAGGAAGAAAGTCAAAGACACTGTGAGAGATTTAGATTCAGAGCGAGTGTATTGGTTGGCTCCAGGGCTTCCCACTGCAGTGCCGTGTTGCAGCCGGGCAGTCATGGTCAGCATCATGAAATGTTAGAGCTTCATAGTGCATTGCATTTTGCCTTACATTCCTACTTTGGTTTCCTGTGCTGTATGCGCCTTGAATTGTGCTGTTTTATTTAATAGTTCCACACTTGTAGCTGTAAACTCATGTTTTTCAGAAAGAAAAAGACATACGTCACATTTTTCTGTGTTTTTGTTTTTGTTTGACATTGAAACAATTCATTTTTATTCCATTACTTTCCACGATTGCATGATTATGTAATCATTCTGACGTAAACTGAATGTATAGCTAAACAAAAGTATTAACTATGTGTTGCATCCATGCAGTAGACTGTTACAGTATGTGCACAGTTGTATTGAAATAGCAGATTTGTTTATGGACAGACCTTCTTTTCTTTTTCAGTCATTATAACAGTCACTGTAAAATGCTCTGATATTAGGGCTGTAAAGCGATTAATTAAAATTGCTATGTAACTAATTAATCGCAATTCTATGTCAACCCAATATGTAATATATAATGAACCCACTGCGTCATCAATTTTACAAAGAAGGCTTTGTTTATTTGTTCTTTCCCCAACTCTGTCACACTTTTAAAAGCTGTGAGATAAAAACAAAACTTACTTTTGAATAGAAAATGCCTAACATCTTCAAACCTGAAAGACTCTCTGTGTTAAGACAAAAACGTAGCTTTAAATAACTTGAATTAAAGGACAAAG
>JBBPDC010000129.1:12655277-12667665 GCA_037974485.1 Hemigrammopetersius urotaenia | reverse complement strand
AACCGCGCCCGGCACAGAGCACTCACACTAGTCAAACCAACCGCGCTTTGGTGGTCAAACGCACTCGGCCACGGTTCAAACTGCCTGTGTGAGTACGACCTTAAAGCGAAATTGTTCATTTAACAGCGTGTGTCCATCGCTAGCACCCTTCCATCACTAGCTTGACTCAGCAGCAGCCGAACTTGGACAGGTGAAGTGGCTTCTTCCTCTGGCGTGCTAGTCGCCGACATAGTGCAATACTGCCCCCACTAATTGTGTGGTACTGCAATGCAGAGGGGCGTTAAATTTTCAAATTAATCGCGCAATCAATTTATTTTAAAGCGTTAAAAGAAAATAAATTAACGCAAATAGTCAACGAGTTATTTTTAACAGCACTATCTGATATATAATTTACCAAGAAATGAACAGCCTGTTAATGGCAAATATTTCAGCTGTGCACTGGCTGTTCTCTGGTGCTAATCAGTGCTGAGTGATGAGTCACAAGCCATCATGTCATTTGACAAGCGTACATTTTTTTACTTCAGTATGACAAATATCAATGCACTTATTGACTATTGCACTATGGAGCTATTATAGTCTGTATGGTTATTATATTATATGCACTATGTATGGATGATTTATGACATTGCTGGTGACACTCTTGATATCCTCTCTTTGTATTTAGCCACTTCTGACTTGAATAAACCGTTTGGGTTCTGAAGGGGCCTGAGGGTTTGGAACTGAGCGGGCCTGGCTGTAGAGGCTATGGAAAAGTGATTAGAACTGCTCTGGATTAGCTTGCACTGTTCTTGTCTGTGTATATTTCTTTGCTACAGACAAAATTCAGAGAACTACTTTTATTTACATATTCATTTATTAGTGAGAGAAACATTTGTTCACAGGAATGCCTTCAGCTATTTTTGAGCTATTTTTCATCACAACATAACAAGTGAATCCTTCTCCGCCAATGATAAGCGAGGTTTGTCTCTGACTGGATGATTGAGGCAGTCTGCTCATATTCACTCAGGCCCATTATCCTGATTGCTGTCTAATGGAGGAGCAGCTTACAGGGTGAATCTCTGATTTTCAAAGCGAGCCAGTGAGGAATATTTGCATGCGGAACCATGTTTGACGCGGAAGGCAGCCTGAGCCCAAACATATCTGTTTTTTCTGTAGACTAAGATGCTGATAAGCCATTAATTAGCAAGAATGCATTCGTTTTGAAATCCAAATCGGAGTGCTCTCCCGACTTCTTATCTTCATTCGCCACAGCGTGCATCGCATTAGCAGCGAGTGGATGTGCGGCTGAGCTACTGTGCCTGCTCAAAGATGTCTCCTTTTGCTCATTAACCAAAACTTATGTAGCATGGCTTTAAAGTATTCCACACACACAGTCTGCTGGTGGATGATAGGGGCAGAAGTCATCCTTCATTTCAGGCTGCGCTTAGCATCATCATCATGCAGACTGTGATTAACTTTGACACCTGTGTTTCAAATTTACTGCCCGCTAGATTTGATTAACCACTTTGCAGAGAACACAGACGCCTTCATGTATGTTCTGTCTAGGAAAAGTAATTGAGTGACAGGCAGTCAGGGGAAGACTATGAATGTGTCCTCATAGAACTAACTGTCTACTTTCAGAATCGAGGTCTCCCTTTCTCTGCATTTTGTGTTTACTACTGGATATTAAACATTTATATTTAGCTTGGCTCAATTCTGAAAGGCCCTCTGGCATGTGTGAGGTATATAAAATTTAGAACAGTGGTTAGGTAACATTCCCAGTGACCCATATGAATATGAATGTTCTTACACAACTCACAGAGGAAGAGGCTGCCTATGTGCACGTCATGACTACTGTTTTATAGGAGAGGCAGCTTACTGGCAGTAGAAAAGCAGAAATATTCTCAGGGGCAACAGTGCGTATAGCTTCCCAGCATGATCTACTATCTTTAAAGGATGTTTGTTTATTCTCGCAGGTAGAAAATGATGGCAATGCACAGCGTGTGAATGGAAATAAACACATATCTCTTTCCATTAGGGAGAAAGGTAAATGTATTGACTTTTTTGGATTGCTTGTGTCACCAGCAGTGTTTACCTCAACGTATTTCGGTATAAACAGAAAGGATATATCCTACACGAGCTGCGGTCTAGTTAAACGCCTTTATAGGATAATCCTTGGGAATTTTAATGCTGCTAAAATTACCAAACATTTGAATAATAGATGTGTCCATTAGAAAGTCCTAAACCGACACAGACAGAGAGATACAGAAAAAAAAGGAAGTGAAAGAGGTTGTACTGGATTTGAGCAATATGAGCTTGCTGATTTACAATTTAAATGAGGCCCAAATGCCTGTTCTTTTTTCACTGTGTATTATGATGCTGAATAGGCTGCCTGTTTGTGGACTCAGTCAAAAGCAGGACACACTTTCAGAAGCCCACAGATTTCCTATACTGCCTTCCGATGAACTAACTGGACAGGACCACATTACGTGTATTTTAGTTACTGCTGTAAGTGCTGTGGGCTGTTTTCCAGAATTTTAACCTTTTGGGCTTTTTATAATGACTTTTTTATTTGAGTATAATTTTAATGAAATGTTCTCCTTTTCATTTCACTGCTAAGTAGCTGAAAATGGTTACAGTGACTGCACTGGCTGATAAGTCTTGGAACCAGTGACACAATTTCCAGAAACTGTTCAATATGTTGGTCCCTGATCAGCTTGTATGCATGAAAAATGACTGTTTCTACATAATTGGTCTGCAGAAATGTAACCCAAAAGCACATTTTATAACTTTCTTTAGTCTTGCTGGAGAAGTTTCTTGTTTTTGTGTTGAGTTGGCTACTCTTTGTGCAATGCTCTGTAGCCCCTTTTGGCTGTGAGACAGAGACTGCAAGACAGAAAGAGAGGAGAGAGGTAGGGGCTGAGATAAAGACAGAAGGACAGATAAAGCAATACGAGAGATACTGAGTGTAGAATCACTGAGACAGCGATGGAGAGAAAGAAGGAAGAAGAGAAGAGATTGCTGTTTAGACACCCTACCCTTTGTGCCCTGTTGAACACAACTCTCTGCCATCTGTCTCTTTTGATACTCATTTCTCGGCTGAGAGAAATCGTTATTATTTCTCTGTATGAAGTCGGTTCTCAGCTCGACGGCGTGCCTTTTCAGGCTTCCTGCTTTCTCCGCTGTGTTCTTG
This sequence comes from Hemigrammopetersius urotaenia, assembly GCA_037974485.1. Lineage (NCBI taxonomy): Eukaryota > Metazoa > Chordata > Actinopteri > Characiformes > Alestidae > Hemigrammopetersius > Hemigrammopetersius urotaenia. The sequence continues at coordinate 12,664,493 of JBBPDC010000129.1, read as the reverse complement.
AAACACCTTTTCACAGATTGGCTCTGAGCGGAAGGCTAAGACTGAATTGCTGCGATGGTGCCACCTGTCAGATTTAATACCACAGAGCCCTGATGCCCATTTCATAAAAATTCCCCCTCGTTGATGCACTATTATTCCACATAAAGAAGCAATTCAGAGTCATTTTGTTAGTGTTCTGAGCCTTTTATTAGCAGTGCCGGGATGTACGTCTGTTCTTTTTGTGATGGGTTTCTAAAGGTTGTCACATTTTGATATGTCCATGATCTCTTTGACAGAGAGTGATGCACTCACTGGCGAATAAACGAGACATCTTTGCAGACAGGGAAAGCTTCTTCGGGTGAAAAAGTCAACATTTTGAGCGTTCAGACACAGACATGCACATGCATACAAAATCTGGATCTAAGGGAATAATTTGCAGTACAGCATTTTGGCTCATTAGTTATTCATCACCTTGGATTGTGTTTGTGTCTGAACGCATGAACATCGGCGTTTGATGTTGGCCTCCCCAATGACTGACTGGAGCCAATTAGCCTAGCCTGTCGCTAATGGAATTGGCAGGTTGACTGAAGTCATCATTTCAGAAGGGGTGGTTGGAGAAATGATTCTTGCTGGCTGGGTTATTACAGCATTTGGTAGTACAGTAATGAAGATTTTAATGATGCTGTTTGCATATGTCATTAAAGTCATGTAAAGTATGCTAATAGTTTGCCTGTGCTTTTGATGGATTTTGCATATGTAAAGAAGCTAAATTGTGTCAAGTGAGATAACTCTAGTGACTCCAGGTTAGTAGTGCAAATGTAGCCCAAAGTACCTAGCAATTCAGTTTATCAAGGATAAGACATGCTTGTCTCATTAATACAAAAAAGACTGCTTAAATGCAGTCAGCGTGGGGGTGGCAGTAGCTCAGTGGGTAGGATAGTTGCCTCCGGACCAAGAGGTCACAGGTTCGAATCCTACCTTCAGCAGACCACCATTGGGTCCCTGAGCAAGACCCTTAACCCCAAGCTGCTCCAGGGGGAGACTGCCCCCTGTAGGTAGGGAATGGAAGTCGCCTTGGATAAAATAATGTAATGTAAATTCATAGATCATTATCATTATGTGCATTAGTCTACCATGTGCAATGTTTCATGTTAATATTACTTATAGGGATATAAATGATCCCTATAATATATTCCTGAAAACCATTTGTGTTACTAGTAACTGTAAGTTACTTAATTATGTAGCATTAATACACCAGCATTTGTGTATATATCATAGTGTATGTTCATATTGAGTTTTATTTCTACAGACTTATTCAGACTTTAGAATTTATATCGTTCATGTTTATCTGTCTGTGTGTGTCAGTCCAGTCGTATCACAATTTCCTCCAGGATCAATGAACTTTTCTGATTCTCGTTCTGATTGAACAATAAATGATTTCTGGAACCTGACAGATTCCATTTGCCAGACAGAAATGGCAACATTGATTTTGCTTGTGTTTGTTTGGTTCATAATTACATGCACATAAATACGAACTTTGCACAAGCTTTAAAGAAAAGTAAAACATTCAATCTGTTGTGGATCTGATTTTAAAACATCTTGTTTAGAGTGGTCACAAAATACTTAAATAGGAGTTTACAGAATAAAATATTATGCTGGACTGTGTTGTTGTAGTTCAGGGATTCCCAATTCCATTCCTGATGCTATGCAATTTATTTTTGTATCAACCGCACCTGAATCAACTAATTGTCTAATTAACAGGCTGACTGTGGCCTGGAGCAGGTGTGTAGAGGAGGGAAAGCACAAAAATGCACAGACAATAGAATCACCATGATTGACATGGGCAGTTGTAGGTAATAGAAATACATAAAATGTTATTTCTTTTGTGCATCTAAATGTTACATTTTTCAAAATTCTGGTTTAGAGTAGCACAAATATTTGTGATTATTGCCATATATGCACATATTTGCAGACAGTCTGTGAGTGCCAGTGTTGAGATTTTGTGATTTTAAAACAAATGTATTCCACTTTCACTTTAAAGAAGCATGCGTTCTAATAGATGTGGGAGACATGAATTGCAGGTTTCTATCAGGGTTTGTAGTGTAGGTGTAGAAAACCTCAGTCCGTTCTGTGTAACTGTAGAACACCGTATGTGTCCTCCACAGAGCGGACACTGCTTGTCTGAAAGTGCTTTTTCTCCCTCTTTTTTCCATGTCTGTTATAACTAATTCTCTGTCACTGTTTATTTGTCTGCATGCGTCTTTCCTTCAGACGATTCCACGGGCTATGGACCTGTGTTTGAGGAGCAGCCAGTCGACACCATCTACCCTGAGGAGTCGCCGGAGGACAAGATAATCATGAGCTGCCGAGCACGAGCCAGCCCACCTGCCACATACAAGTAACATATGCTCCTGAGTATCCATGCTGGGTTTACTGCACTACTTAGCAAACATACCATTTGCATAACTGCAATACTAACCCTCAGTGGCAGCACCTATGAGATTTATAATTGATTATCATGTCATTCTTTTGGCCTTTTTACTTTCACTGCAGGATATTGTATTTAAAAATCATTGCTTTACCATAAAATTGCTATAGAGAGAGAGGGAGAGAGAGAGAGAGAGAGAGAGAAAGAGAGACTCACACCACTTTCGGTGCGTCCTCGTCCGTTTCACTCAGCTGGTCCCATAACTCACCATAACCTTCATCAACAGTGGGCCTTGACCCCCCAGTTCCCCTCATGTCCCTTCACACACTCCATTTCCATGTGAGGTTTGACCTTGCCTGCTCCTCAAATTAATCCTCTGCTGTAGTTCTAGGCCTCTCAGCACCCGCCCTTCTTCGCTCAATTTTCCCCTCCAACACTTCCCTGCTACATCTACTCCATTGCAAGTTGCCCTAAAGGCCAGAGGGCATTTGAAGAATGAGATTATCAATTTCCAACTCATTTCCTGTTGAGCTGGCACCTCCTTTAGGTCACCAGCAGGGTTGAGCATTGGTGGCCAACACAGATGGCAAGTAATGTGGCCGTTCGTACATGTATAGCAGTCCCCAGTTAATGCAAGCCACTTACACAGCCCTGTGTATTCAGTACTGCTGCACCGTTAGTAGGAAATGTTTTTCCAATCATTGTGCATTTGTCAGATACCATGCTTTTTTGGATTTTTATGCGCTGTGAAATATGAGAGCTAATACATTTCTTTATCACGCCCTCGCCTGTGTAATGCACTGCTGCTATCTCTCTGTGCAGGTGGAGGTTGAATAAGCAGGAGATTGAGGTCCAGCAGGGTGACTATGGCCACTATAGTCTTGCAGGAGGGAACCTGGTCATCAGTAACCCTGACAAGAGCAAGCATGCTGGGAATTACTCCTGCCTAGCAACCAATGAGTTCGGGGCCGTTGTCAGCCGGGAGGCGTTCGTCCAGTTTGGATGTGAGTGACCATGACAAGGCCAAGACACAGCATTACGTAATGCTGCTGTTGGTCAACTGAATCTGGCCTGAACTTTTTGTTCTTCTTTAGGTGTTCTGCAAACACTTAGATAGCATTTTCAAAAAGCCCTGAGCTTATGCCTTTTAACTCTAGGCAGTGTTTGTTGAGGAAAGGCAAAAATTAATTTCTGCTGTCAACCTTTTTAAATGCCTGTGTAGGTTCTGCTGAATTATGGGTTGTGGTCAGAAACGTTGATGATGCAAATTGCATGAAGCTGCATTTTTTACTTTTGTTTGTGGAAATCGCGCAGCATTATTATCAAAGGTCATCAGTGCAGGCTGAGCACGGGGAGCCCTAATGACTGTCATTGTTGGAGAGCCTAAACTAATTGAATTCTGTCCCTGTAGATTTGGACATGTTCTCCACGGAAGAACGAGAAGCTGTGTATGTGAAGGAGGGCCAAGGGGTGGTGCTGTTATGTGCCCCGCCTCCTCATTTCCCAGGTACATTTTATGTACTCAAGTCCTGTGATAAGTCTTAGGCACCTCAGGAAATTGTTACATTTTTCACGTCGTGTAACATAGTTAATGCAAAAAATGCAAACAAACAAGAAAGCAGTTTAAAAAGTTTAGTTTGTTTGTAATATTTTGTCAGCTGGTGAGAAGAACACAGGTTTGGTTTCACATTTTCCATGGTACCATTGTTTGAATTTGTGAAATAAGCAGCTTCGGGTTTAATTTAATGAAGGACTGATTCAAACCAGGTGTCAACAAGTAATACTGGGTTTCACCAAGGAACACATTGATATACAGTTCATGAAATCAATACTGACTGTATATGACTGTATATATACTGTGTTATTTGCATTTGTTCTTTTTATTTGTATTTAGTATATTCAGTGATATTAATGTGAAGAAAACACACTCATCTAAATAGTTTTTAAATATTATTTTCGCAGGTGCCCAATACTTTTGCACAGCACTGTACATATATAGAATATTTTCAAAATATCTTTTAAACATTTAATGTTGGGAAAGTGGGAATTTCCACCCAAAAGACGTAAAGTAAATGCTTCAGTGTCAGAATTCCGGGACCTTCCTAAAAAAATACTTGGTTCTTTTATCTTTTCTGTTTAGATGATCTTTCCTTTCGCTGGATGCTGAATGAGTTTCCCATCTTCATCCCACTGGATAAGCGCCGCTTTGTGTCTCAGACCACAGGGAATCTGTACATCTCTAAAGTAGAGGGTTCTGACAGTGGGAACTACTCCTGCTTTGTCTCCAGCCCTTCTATCGCTAAGAGTGTCTTCAGCAAGTTCATCCCCCTGGTCCCGCTAGTGGAGCGTAAGCCCTTTACTCTATTCTTACTTTCTTATCTACTTCTTAATTTCAGAGAAGGGGGTAAAAACCGTTTCTTAAAATGATTCATATCCAAGCAGTTTACTTTTTTGTATGGATGCTATGGAAATATGTCCCACCAACATGGCAGATAATAAACTGCAATACTATGGATGTCAAAGCAGCTAAAATAACCCCCAAAAGAGTAACTACAAGGTTATTCATCAACACTAGTTACACCTTTACAGTGCATCTTTGTTTCAGTGACACAGACACCATTCTGTTTTAAATCATTATTTAAAAAATACTATGCATTATTATTATTATATATGCATTATTTTAAAAATAAAAATACTAATTACAGATCACTAAAGTGTCAGTGGTGTGTTTCTTTTGTGAGGCCTTTTAGGCTGCTCTGACTGGACGGAAGTTGTGATTGATTATGTTTTGCCTCTGATTGAAACCACAATTTTAAGCAGTCAGGAGTCCTTTGTGTGTGAAAGCTTGTTTGTATAAAGCTGGAAGGAGTTGTGAAGAAAGGAATAAAGGCGAGGAAATTTGGAAAGGAGGAGGTTGTTGCTGTTCCCCAGCAATTCTTTTGTTGGCCCATCAGTTATTTTCTGCTTGGGTTCTGAAACAAGGCCTGCTTTTTAGTGCAGATTTTGCCTAAGAGAAATTTTCTACGCCTTTTCAGGAGACCTAAACAATATATCATACAGCTAAAGAGATCAAATGAAATGCTTTGTACCACACTGCATGTGCATGCAGTGCATATTTTAGTCCTTTTACACTAATATGGGTAGTCGTTAAATGCTGGTAGTAGCCACTTTGTTATAATACAATGAATAGGGTGTTTATTCTGTTCCATTAGAAGCTGCAGAAGATAACATGTCTAGAAGATATAAAGACAGGATCATGAAAGCCTTTGTACTTTGAGATGTTCACATGCACACTCACACTCAGGCACACACACACACACACTCAGGCACACACGCATATGTTCGCCTTTGACTTCATTACTGTAGAGCAGCACAACCCTTAGGCTCCGTCTTGCCCCATATTCTGTGTGTGTGTGTGTGTGTGTGTGTGTATGTGTTTGTGTATGTGTGTGTGTGCTTGTGTGTATGTGTTCATGAGTGTATTCCTGTCTGTTTCTTGCATGGCATGTCTGAACTGTCATAGCATGGCCAAATATTTTGAACTTGAAACGCCTTGAACCAAGCGAGCTCTTCAGATTGACACAAAACGAGAGTGCATCACTGTGTGTTTCTATTGAGCATGAGTAATGTGGAAGTAGAGGCAGAAACAGACCCCAGAGAAGGCTAGTGAAGAGAAGTGACTCAGCAGGGTAATGCTGTATACTGTCTCTGCCAGGTCCCATTCGAAAGTACCCGGCCGATATCAAAGTGAAGTTCCCAGACACGTATGCACTGGTTGGCCAGAACATCACCCTGGAATGTTTTGCATTGGGAAAGTGAGTCCTTTTTGGTGTGTGTTGTTGACTTAATATGACAAGAGTATGACAAGATGTATATGACCTGAAAATCATCTCCTTTGGTGTTATACTATATGTATAAGTTAGCCAAGTAAGCAAACTTTTCCCAACATATGCGCTTACTGTGTTTTTGTAATACGTAGTGTAATTAGCTCATTTTGTATATTGGTGTTAGTGAACGTCTTGTGTATTACGGTTTGATCCACAGTCCCATCCCACAAATCAGATGGAGGAAAGTGGATGGAGCACTGCCATCCCACCATGAGATCAGCATGGCTGGTGGACTGCTTCATCTCTTTAATGTGCAGTATGAGGATGAAGGCATGTATGAGTGTGAGGCCCTCAACTCCAAAGGCAAAGACTGGCACAAAGCAAATCTCTTTGTGGAAGGTAAGACTGTTACTAAGGGAAAGGTTCCCAATTCTGGGTAAAAGTACAAAGTTGAAAACTTTGTAATTCTGGGTGTGTATAACATTGAGGCATTTTCATTTAAACATGTTTCTTGAAGCAGAGGTGGTGAGAGTGATGTAGGCTGATGTTAGCATGAAAAAGAACATATTGTGAAAGTGACCATTCTGTCATACGTGAACACACCACAGCACACAGTGTGAACAGCACAAAATTCTTCCTCTGCATTTAACCCATTCACCAAGTGAAGCAGGGGGCAGCCAGGAACACAGCGCCCGGGGAGCAGTGTGTGGGGACGGTACCTTGCTCAGGGTACCTCAGCAGTGCCTTGCGGTCTTGGGAATCGAACCTGGACTTTCTGCCTAACCACTAGGCTACCAAAATGACTTGGAATAAAACTTTAACATGAGTAATGTTTTTCCTTGCTGTTTTATGTTGGATTTCTCACATCCTAAAATGTGCATTGATTTTAAGGTTTGTGAATAAAGTAATATAGTGGTCTGCAGTTTCAGAAGGGTTTAGTACTTTAATATATTCATATTCTCACTTACAGCTTCTCCAGAGTGGGTTGAGCACATCAGCAGCAGTGAGAGAGACATTGGCAGTGATTACATCATGTCCTGCCAGGCTACTGGAAAACCCAAACCACATGTGCGTTTCCTGAAGAACGGCCAAATGGTATGAAGCTTATTCTTTTCCATCCTGTTATTATTAAACCTCTGAGTGACTTACAGTTGGCACTAACTTTATTGAATGAGGTCCACAAGCAAACATGAAAATCTTTATGTAGAGAAAATGTATATGTATGAACAGGCAAAAAAGTGTAAACACACCCCAATCTACCTTTCGATTTCTGTCCCTCAGGGAATCTTATGCAGGGGTTGTTCTTGCTTTAGGCATTCCAGGTTGCTGGCACTTGCCTCTCTCAAAGTAGGGCACAGAGTCAATGAGGCAAACTCTAGCCTACATCTCAATTCTGAGCGGGTGCTGACACTATTGCATAACACCTCTAGCAACAGACAGTTCTGTTCCAGAAGGCTGGGAGTGTATGCAGGGGGCATAACACAGCAGGGACTACCCTCAAAACACACTGTGCATGCAAATCAGAGCTTCATTATCTCCCTTACATCTAACAATGAAGCCAGAGCAGAAATAAACACTACGCAGGTAACACTGGAATCTTTAAGAAGGGGTTCAGGTGTCAGCAGAGCAGCCCTATTAGGGAACAGAATAAATAGCTCCTGTTTTCCATTTCAGTGATTTGCTATTTCCTCAGTAAGGACATTTTTCAATATTTTTAAAAAATGTTTTTGTACGTGCTGCATTTCAGACAGCATTTCAAATAGCCATAGCTGACACTAGGATCTTGGAAGAAATCTGTATAATTCATTATGTTGAAGAATGAAACATACAAGGTGATCTGCTTGTTCCCTCCTGACAGCAAGGCCAGCACGAACTGCATCTCACAGATCTGACATTTCAGAACTCAGGGATGTACCAGTGCATTGCTGAGAACAGCCATGGAGAGATCTACACCAATGCTGAACTGCGAGTGTTTGGTAAGTTGTTTCATGATTGTCCAGCTGTCCCACTACTCCTGGTCAGATCTGAGTCAGCAAGATGACACAGTTCACTTAGTAAAGCAAAGAAAATCTCCTTCCTTTGTACTTGATCATTTTTTCCTGGTTTGTCTTTGCTTGTGGGTCTTCTGTAAAAGAGGTCAAACTTCTGTCATGCTGGTGCTGACCTTCTCGCAACTCAGTTTTCTGTTTTTTTTTTAGTGGGTGCTCCCTCGTTTGAGCTGAATCCTGTGAAGCAGAGGCTGCTGGGAGCAAAAAATAGCCGTGTGGTGTTTGAGTGTAAACCCAGAGCAGCACCCCGACCCACGTTCTCCTGGAGCAAAGGCACAGAGCTGCTCTCCAACACCAGCAGGTGGGAGATCCAGCCGCATTGACCGGGCACTCACAGTCCTGCAGGCTTCAGATTTTCTGTTTGTTCAGAAGTCCAGAGAAACATCAGGGTGAACTTTTTTCATTTAAGAATAAGCTTACAGAGCTGTTGTAGGTGCAGTTATCTCATTATGACTCTTTAGGTAACAGCTAGTGTCCAGTTTTTTTCCAGTTTACTGTCTATAGTGCACTGGTGCTTAGCTCTGTCTTAAGCTCTGAGGCCAGGACAGACACTTGCTGAGTGATAGTTGATCTCCCTCTGACAACACAAGTGCTAATCTGATCCTTCAGTGGATCAAGCTTACTCTACAGAAACATATGGCCACAGTCGTAGTACATTTTACAGTGCAGTAAGGACAAAGCAGGCTTACTCAAGTGTAATTTACTAGAATCCAAGAGTCGATTTGGTATTACTGTGATAGGGGTCATGCTGTGAGTTAAAGCCTGAGTGCAATAATACGGTATTAAAGCACCTAGTAATGTACATGGTGTTATTGTCAGAATGCGGGCTGCTGGGCCCACACTCTGATTTACCTCTAGGGACTGAGCACGCTGTCAGGCAGGACTCCATTGAGAGGCTTTTATTAACCAAAGAAAAAACAAACAAAACAGACTC
>JBBPDC010000129.1:12618448-12632913 GCA_037974485.1 Hemigrammopetersius urotaenia | reverse complement strand
AAGTCTTTTTTTGTTAGAGGGTTCAAATATTTATTTCACTCAATGAAATGCAAATCAGTTTCTATCTTTTATTTAAAAATAAAAGATATATATATTGTTTGCTGGTATTGTAAAACTCAGCCAAGCTCGACGACTGCACTCTCTATGCAGCATGCTACGGTTTTATTCATGTGTACTCTTTATCTGGTACCTCCCAGGTTCTGTACAGGCAGGACGGTCATGGCAGTGGGCTCCTTTACACTACAGAAAAACAGTCTATAGACCTGCCCAGGCACAAGGATGGAGATTATCTGGTAGAGGTGAGAGCACACAGCGAGGGTGGAGACGGTGCTGTTGCACAAGTGCGCATCGTAGGTAAGCTCTTATCCTGCACTAATGTAAGATACCTGCTCTGTGTGTGATGTAAAAAGTGAAACCTTTTGGTATTTGGTATTTTGTATTAGTTTCGTCAATAAAATGATGTAAATATTACTCAGTGGCACTTAAGTGTGTCTTATAGTATGTCTTAAAACAAATTCATATATAGGTGCTGGAAATGACACTGATAATGTGTTCACTATGATGAAAGTAGAGCAATATCTAATGTAAAAATGGTATGTATGTATGCATTTGTGTATGTATGTAAAACTGTGGACTAGGATTAAGTACGATTTTTCTCTTGCTTTTTGATGTGAGAATGGTTGGATCACAGGCATAGCAAGGTGTCATTTGTCAGTGTCAGGCAGCTGTGACAATGAACAGATGCTGATAGGCTAAATGGAGGAGTATAGTGGAAAGAGCCCCATAATGATGGATGAGGCTCACCGTGGCTGCTGTATTTTTTATTATAATGCTGTACTCTGTGTCAGCATCATATAATATGCAGTTATATTGGCTATGAGTAAGTCCTAGTTATTCACGCTGTTTGTTTTAATTAAATCATGAAATTAGTCTTATATTTAGAGGTAATTATTATAATAATTATGCTGACTTTCGCCCTTCTCTTGGGTGCGTGTGTGTGTGTGTGTGTGTGTGTGTGTGTGTGTCTGTGTGTGTGTGTGTAGGTGGGGGTGTCTTGGCAGCTCAGACTCTCAGCATCTGTGTCCTGCTCCTGGTTGCAATGCTCAGTCTGGCACTTTGAATGTAGCGCCATCCCTCCTCTACCTTCACTCCTTCAGTGAAGAGGACTCTCACAGGATGACGCCTTAAATGACTTTTATTCCACAAACGCCGAAGATTGATGATGAATATTCCCAACACGGAATAAGCTTTGTGGGATGAAAAGACACTATAGAAACCCATGAAGTACAAGGACATGGAGGATACTCTGCTTTCAGATTCAACATTACAAAAATGAAGAAGCATCAAAGGAGTTCTCTCTTGTTCTGTATGCCTTACAATTTCTCTTACCCTGATCTTTTACTCTTGGACTGCTTGTGGTAAAGAGTGATATCTGCACTTCACAGTTTAAGACACAAATTTCAAGAGTTGTTTTAGTTTCTGTGGCTTCTTAAAGTCGTGAGGTTTAAGAATTCAAAACATTCTTTCTGCAGCGTGCTCTTATCTGCAAGGGACTTTTGATGAAAGATTAGTGTAAGAGGGTCTGATCATTTTTTTCTACGTAGTTTGCAAATCAGTGCCGCTCCCTTTTTTTATTTCGAAACTAAAGCACATAGCTCCCTTAATGGATACAGTCAAAGCAAACTCCTATCCTAGTACTTGGACTCAATGCTCTAACTGAGGTGATGCATAACAGACAGTATAGCAATTTATTTGAAGCTAGTATATGTATATGCAATAATTTATAAGCTATCGATCTCTTAATATATTTCAAAATATGGTTTCTTTGCTCATATTAACATATCTCTAATAAAAAAAAAGATTATTTTACTTAAAGATATTTCAGAGCCCTTACATGCAAGTAAATAAACAGCTGGAATTGAGATGTGTGCATGTCGCCTCCTGGGTCTAACGAGGTCAAATGAAATTGTACATTTATTGTTTTCAGCACTGCTGAAATTCAGTACTGAGTGATAATGTGTTTGTGTGTGTAATATATGTGTAGACAACATATCTAATCCATGGTTTGAAACACAGACAGGACTCGCGTACACACACATGTATTATGGATATGTGGGTGTGTGTGCAGGTTTATGTGTATGTGTGTGGACTATGGCAATATCCACTGTGGCACGCCTGAGGCCATATTCTCAAGGCGTCTCTGGGTAGGAGTGATGTTTCGGGTTGATCCTTGACTATCACTCTTAGCGCCAGAAGCTCCGGGAATGCTGGGCCTGGCTGATGTTACTGCAGCGCTTTACGATTTCAACCAGTGTCGTTAGTACTCATTGTCTAACCATCAACTGAGGCTGAAAGCAGCTCTGCAGCATAGGGAAAAGCCTTTGTTTTGACTGTATCATTAGAAGCTCTGTATGCATTACAGGTGCTTTGTGAAGAATGTTGACATTTCATATTAGGACCCATTTCTTTACCTCCTTTGCTTTTAACTGTGTCATTTTCTAAGTAACAGTATGGACTCAATTGCAGTGCAGTGTCTGATGCTACAAAGCCTAACTGCTTCGAGCTTTTATTACGACATCAGTGAGGTGCAAAAAACGAAAGAAAAATTAGCATTCCATTCATAAATGAAAAAAAAACTGATTTTGTGTTTGTTCAAGCGTTGTTCATGCAAAACCGAATAGGTTATACAAAATGAGCAGGTAAGCCATGAATGGACTGAAGCATTTAGTCAACCAGTATCAATACATCACTAAATTCTAGACTATCTGAGAGTGGAAATGTTGGTGAACCCTTTGAAATGATCTGGCTTTCTAAATGAACAGCTCCTGAAATGTCAGCAGCACAATTTGGTGATTGCTCTGCCTAAACGCACCCATTTCCTAAGGTCTGATCTGATCTTTAGATAAGTCAAAATAGACTTTAACAACTCACAACCTTTTACAGTACAGTGCTTTAAACTGTTCAGGGCACTGGTGGGAAAAGTCAGGGCCTCAGGCAGCAAAGAAATCTCAAATCATTATATTCCTGCCACTGTGTGTCACAGCTGGAACCAGAATGTTCTTCTGCCTCATGCCCCCATTGAGACATGTTCCAATACTGCTGTGGTGGTCTTTAGAACAGCAGTGTTATTTTTGGAGAGCAGCGGTTTCCTGCATTGGAGCCCAGTCCTGTTCTACAGCAAGGCAGTGTCTGATGTTGCCTTCAAAATGCCTCTTGAAAATTGTATTCAGGTGAAGAGGTACCTGCAGATCCTGGACTAAAATACTGAGGGTTTTATGGCAAGGATTTCACTGATCTTTGTAGGACAGCCACTTCTTTGAAAAGTAGCATTGGTCTTATGAGTTGCTGCAGCAACTTTTCTCTGGGGAATAATTGAAGTCTCATTGCACCAATAGGAGATGTTCTTTTATGTGGCTGTGTAGGTTAAGCCCCAATTCTGAACTGAATGAAACATCTGACTCCTAATACCCCATTTTTACACATTACTTTATTCTAGAGGTTCAAATGTTTTCAGTCAATGGCCTTATTTTGTTGAAGCTTCTTTGCAATAAGCACATGAAATATCAAAGATTATCTATTCAGGACTTTAATGAAGATCAGATTACATTTTAAGAACAATTTGTGCAAAAAATCCACAACATTCCAAATGGTTCGCTTTTTCTCACACCTGTCTTATGATGTGCCCAGAGTACTTGTCTTTTATTTGTTCTTAATATATGTTAATGTGTCGTTTATTTGACAATTTTTTTTAAATGCTGTTTTGATATTTCCAGTCATATTCAAGGACAACTCCCATCTGAAGATCAAAATGACTTCTAAGAAGTATATTAAAATTTACAGTATTATCACATGTATACCCCTCTTTTAATTGCTAAGAGAGGGACACATCTTTAGTTTTCTTGTCCCAGGTCATGTACTGCTATTTGTGTATGGAATTTTGAACTCTCAGATGGACCGTCTCCTTAAATATGTGTGACTTTTAGCCATTGCTTCAACATTTTGTGAGTAATACTCAATGACCACCACAAAGTGCTTTCTCTTTCCCAGTCTCCTTCAGGCAACAGAATCAACATGAACAAAAAAAATGCCAAATGCATGAATGCCTTTAACTTTTGCAATCTACAATTAATTGGAGGTGAAATGGTACGCCCTGAGATGCATGACCTGAAAATGAATGGTTCGTTCCAATCGCATTAGAAAACCATAGCTACTCATCTGCAATCAAGGTGACTCATGTAACTCTTCTTCTGATCTGCCTCTGTCAGTCAATAAAATGTCTGTTCAGCCTGAATGGCGAGCTCTCTTTGTTAGAGAAGATGTAGATAAAGCCTAACCCATGGGTCATTATCTGATTCATTCAAGCCATTCTTCTCAATTAAAGTTTATAGAGACGAAACCAACATGTCTCAGATGTGTTATCAATGTATTTCAGCTCTGCATATATTCTTATAATAAAGATAATCATAATATCAGAGGAACTCTTTACTGGATTTATTAGCAAATCTCTTTTAAAGTACCTATGATGTTTAACTTTAAATGAACCATGTCATCTACGCTATAATAAGTAAAAATGTCTGTAAATAAATAAACTGACTCTATCAGTCCTACAGACTACAGGTAAAGGATATTGGGGTTTATCCTTATTTTTGGACACTTATAATGATTTAGAGAAGGGGTGTTAACAGACGCGGGTGTGGAGCACATCTGATTCCCCTTGGTTTTCAAACTGAATACCCGCCACAAACAAGTTTTGACACCTAACATCAGTTTTGGGACGACTTCTGTTACTGAAAGTGAAAATTCACACACCACAGCACACAGTGTGAACAGCACAAAATTCTTCCTCTGCATTTAACCCATTTACCAAGTGAAACAGTGTGCACCCAGGAACACAGCACCCAGGGATCAGTGTGTGGGAATGGTACCATGCTCAAGGGTACCTCAGAAGTGGTTAGCAGTCTTGGGAATTTAACCCATTACCTCCTGATCGCGGGGCAAATGTCCTAATCACTAGGCCACCAGCTGCTGGCTTGCACCTTGTAATCAAAAGATGCCCTTCATTTAATATTGTCCTTTGCTATTACGTACTTCACCTATTTTCAAAGGTAAAGCATCCATCAGAGTAGCAGCTAACCTGTAGCTGGTGGCCTAGTGGTTAGGGTTTTCTAGTGGTTAGAAAGTCATGGAGGTCAAATCCCAAGGCACCTTTTGAGGTACGCTTGAGCAAGGTACGGTCCCCACACACTGCTCCCCGGGCACTGTGTTTCTGTCTGCCTGCTGCCTCACTTGGTGAATTTTTTTGTGCCATCAACACGGTGTGCTGTGGTGTGTTCACATATGACAGAATGGTCACTTTACAGTGAACACAGCCCATCTAAGTACAAAAACCTGATATCAGATCAGCGGAGTCACTGAAATTCTTTATTTAACTGAAATCCTTTACTCGAATTCAGTAAACGGATTCAATGTTGCCAGTCTCCTCTTCTGTTATCTCCTGGTATACTGATCCGATACCCATGGATTTATTCACTCAACATGATACATTATTAGGCTTCTGTTAATAGTCTCTTTTCTCAGCCATATCTCTTCTCTCTATATTTAAGAGTCAAATTAGCAGTTATGAAGCCAGATAATGAGGCCTAATCTTAAGCCTGTAGTATGTAAAATTACATACAGTATCAGATCAGATCAGTTATTTGTCTCTACATTAGTAAAGGCTCTAAAGTGTTTTTTTCAAGGTTCAAGCTTTAAGGTTACTAAATTGTCATCAGCAGCTGTGTACATGTACATAAACAGCGTTTCTCAATGGACCCCGGTGCAACATTCAACATTCAGCAGACTGCAGGTTACGGACAGTAGACAATAGACAAACAATAAATAGACAAAAAGTGTGAACATTACTTAAACCTTCGGGAGTGATGAGTACTGCACTATAGGTATGATTACTGCACAGGTGGCAGTTACAGCATTGAACAGAGTACCAGGGATGACAGAAAAACTGCAATAAATAGACCATAACTAGACATGTAGCAGATATAAATAAATGTACCAGAGTAACAGCAATGTGAGTGGAATGTGAATCTTTACCAGAATGAAAATATTGCACCATATATACTTATATTATTGCACATGAGCATCTGATGTTGCACTGGAATCAAGTGTTTAAGTCCGGACTTAATTTACACAGCACAATTTGAGAGTTACTGTATTGAGTGAGCTGCTTGATCTCAGGGCAGCATTTCACAACTATCAGCCACGACATTAAATCTGACAGGTGTAGTGAATAACATTGATAATCCTGTTACAGTGGCACCTGTAAAGGTGTATAATAAGCAGCAAGTGAAACAGTCAGTTCTTGAAAGCACAAAATGGGACGTCAGTAAGATATCTGGATCAGAACAACTCCAAAACAGCAGGTCTCCTGAGGGGTTCCCAGTATGCAGTGGTTAGTACCTACCGAAAGGGGTTCAGGGAAGAACAGCTGAAGAACCAGAGAAGATTAGTCTGTCTGGTCTGATCTCACTATAGAGCTACTTTTTGCTGAAAAAGTTAATACAGGCTATGATAGAAATATGTCTGTTGCTGGGGGGCCTAAGAGACCACAATTGGTGTCACTCTTTCTGGGTGGGAAGGGTGGCCTCCCTCTTCCCCCACCAGCATGGGTGCCCTTTTGGCTGACCCAACAAAAATCACAGTCAGTGCACTCAATGACATGAATCAGCAACAGTTCAGAAAAGGACGCTAGATGTTTTACATGTTGGCCGTGTCATATGATGGAGGAATTCTAGGTAGTGGGCAGAAATGGAGATGACTGAATTGTACAGAAAATCAGGGGAAAATGACAAAGAATGCTGATCCCTGTCCTGGGCTAATTAATCATGTTTTCTTTTACATCATGCTGATGTAAAAAGTCACATAATGTCACATAACCATGACATTTACCACTTTTCACATACAACTAAACTATTCCATTTTCCATTTTATGCATGTTTGAACTAGACACAAACGCTCAGCCTTATTTTATGCACTCATTGCTGGCTGTCATATGTTAAACTCTGATAAATATCAAGCTCTAAACAGTCTTGGGTACCAATACTGGACTGTACTCTTTGCCTATTATTATATTTCATTCCTAATTTGAAAATGTGTTGAAAGCTCTTTGTCAGTCTCTAGAGCATAGAAAATTAAAATGGTAGGATGGAGCTTTCTCCTACAAAGTCTGACAGCTACAGAATAACTGGATTATGACACAGTGGCTTGGTGTGGGGTTTTAGAAGACTTGGAAGTTGGAAAGTAGCTTTGTGGCAGTGTATATGAATTAATTAATTAATTTGGTTGGAACTGGTCTTGGTCTGTAAGAAGGACTTAAGGAAAGTATAAGTAATACCTATACTGTATCTAGGTGTTATTTTAAATGATGATCTCTCATCTCTCATATTACAAAATGTTCCTATATGTGCATCTACTTACCTTATAACATTTAGAGAATCAGTCAATTCTTTACCACTGATGCAACTCAATAGCTCATCCAGTCACTTTTCATCTTAGAACTGAACTACTGCAACTCTGAAGACCACCAGGCCTACAGCAGCACGTAAAAACACCAAACTGCTGCAAACCCTTCACTTGGATTAGATTTCTATTAGAACTCGATTGCTCACCATCAAAAAATAGGTCTAGTTCCTTCTTACCTATCAGCATTGATGAGACCAGGGCTCACAGCTCACCCCCATTAGAGCATCGGCTCGAACTGATCCTCCCTTCGCAAATGCTAAAGTCATGCATCAAGACTCCTAAGCAGTGGACGGAACTGGCCTGACCCTCAGAACTGCTGAGACCCCGCTGTCTTCAAATGAAGACAGAAGACCCACCTCAGTGAACACAACTACATACATTTAGTCTTCTACAACTACTACACACACTCCATTCTACTTTTATCCACTTCAGTCTTTTTTATATGTGCAATGATTGTTTACAGTGTTTGACTTTTGTCTACACACTTTATTATATTCCATTTCTAGCCTTTTATTTTCTCTATTTATTTTTTTTCACAGTAAAATTGACGCTTTAGGGGCACATTTCAATACATGTTGGTAATTTTGGGCCGGCGCGGAATACTGTCAGCACATTTGTTTATTTGTTTGTTTATTTTTAATATAAAACAAAGCACGCATTTGCTGGATAAGAGCGTCTGATAAATGTCCTATATATCGGTTTCAACTGTATTTTCGGCTCAACAGCTCAATCTAGTGGATCGGTAGGCACATAACATAATTTTCCATACCGACGACTGATTTAACACTCTTGAGATTTCAGCTTAAGTCTTAAATCAGTTCGTTCTTTTCACGACGAGTAACAAGAAAATATGTACTTAAACAGAAATGTAAGATACAGGCGCTCGTTGCAAAGTTGTTGATATTTACACAATATGGACAAAAGTATTGGGACACACGCTTTCTTTTCCAGCATGGATGAATTCGGTGCGAAAGACCTTCATGGCCCTGATCTCATCCAGCACCTTTGGGATGAACTGAAAAGGAGCCGGCGAGCCAGACCTTCTCATCAAACATTAGTGCTTGACTTCATAAATGCTTTATATAATGAATGACACACGTTCCCACAGAAACAGTCCAAAATATTGTGAAAGCCTTTCAAGAGGAGTGGAAGCTGTTAAATCTGCAAAGGGACCAACTCCATATTAAAGCCTATGTATATTAATGCGGTGTCACTAAAGTATCTGCTGGTGTATTGGTCAGGCCTCCCAATACTTTTGACCAAATTGTGTAAGTGTGGCGGTGTGCGCCCTCGCTGCCTTCCTCCCTCCCTCCCTCCCTCCAGCCACAGGAGGAGCGCCAGAGGACGCGGCTGTAGCTCAGAAACAGTTCAGAATGGACTCGCTGACATCAGTTTAGTTACTGAGTGAACTCGCTCGGAGTGAGGAGGAGCGGCAGCCTGAACATGTGGCCCACAGCTCACAAACAAACCTCAAAACTAAACAACCGAGAGGGAGAAGCTGTTGACCAGACAGGCCCTTTTCTTCACGAGGAGCATCTGCAGGCTCTCGACCACCAGCACAAGTCTCAAAAACGCTCCCAGAGCAAGAGTACGAGGGTTTTTTGTCAGGTACTTTCTGTTCTTTCAGTCCCTTCAAAAAACAACCAACATTTCTTACAGATGTTAAGGGAAATCTGACAACAACTAACTTTGAAAAACTTTTTCACACAGGCTGTAGAAGCTCAGCTCTTGAAGGTGAACCTGCCTAGAGAGAACGGTTTACTGGGATTCAGGATTATAGGAGGAGAATGTGTGCAGGTATCTGAGATGCACCAGATGTGGAAGTTTTTTATTATAATTTGTTAATGTTTTGGCTGATTTTGTGCGCTCACGTGGGTGAAAGCATTGGTAGATTAGACTGTAGTGCTGATACGCTGATGGTTGTTTATGCGTTATTGGACAGAAGTTTTGTGAAGAGTTATTTTGTAAATTTCAATTTGTCGCCAGACATGCCCAGGAGCAATAACTGTATCTCATGTCACTGCTGGAGGACCAGCAGACAGAGAGGATGGACTTCAGGTTGAAGACAGACTAATGGAGGTGAGTTTTGTGAGCTTAACTTCTCAGATCAGGACCAGTACGTCATCCTCGAGAGTGGTTTTCCTTCTACTGTGTTTATTTGTAATGTACGCTGAATGGATGGAGTGATAGGTGGGTGGATAGGTGGCTAGATGGATGAATGGATGAAGTGATGGGTGTGTGGGTTTGTTAGGTAGATACATACATACATACATACATACGTTTCAGTCGCGGTTTCTATAATACTACAGGTGAAACAATGTTTCACCAAGAAAAATAATACAAAAAACTTCATAACTATCACTTTTTTATTGGTGTGAAACAAAAATGCTCATAGAAATAAGGTTGCTCTCCTAATTTCAGCTCCTCAATAACGTTACAGTTGTATACAGCTCTGGTCAAAAACGTGAAACAGCGTCACCCCCAACTGCTGTGAAGCAGAGAGCGTCCCCATTCATTTAAATGTAAACCTTCTCAGACCCTGGTGGCTCGTGGATTTTCCAGGGTTCAATGGACTCTAATGGTAAATAAGTCCTACCTGTGAAACAAGTAACTGCCTACTGTGATAGGGTAGTTCTCCACTTCAAAATGACTGACATAACACTGTGGCCAATCACTGCCTTTGTTTTCACTTGGTTCTGTTTTATGTACTTTATTATATATTTTATTATTTGTCTACGAGTGCACAGAAGGAAGGGGATTAGCTTGTTAGCTTGATTGCTTGCTAGCGATCCCCACCACAACCCAGCCAAGCTGGGCACTGGTGAAATCCTTGGAAGAACTTCACCAAAAAGACCAGGAGGGTAGAATTAATTTATAAGGAGAAAGAGGTTAGATATGTTTTCTTGGGATTTAGAAATATGTTAATTATGTACTGTTGAAGTAAACATTACTATTATGTTTGTAATATATGCACAATAAAATACTTTTTATATTTTGTAGTGATTTAACATTAACTATGAGGAGATTGAGGGAAGAGCCGGAGAGAGAAGGTAGATCAAAATGTGAGGCAGCAAAAGCAGAACATGGAGGTGAAGTACTTAGGGCTAGAAAATCAAGCTCTCCAGGGTGCACGGCAAGGTACTGAGTTTGTTTTGTGGTGCGACGGGGATGACGGGTGGGAAAAAGTGAAGGGGTGTGAGGACATTCCAGGTGGTCTGGGAATGTTAAAAGTTTTGCATATGATTGTAGACATGGGGTGGTGGTGGTCAAGTGGTAGGATACTTGCCTCTGGACCAAGAGGTCAGGGGTTTGGCCACTGGGTTTCTGAGCAAGACCCTATAGACCAAGTTGCTCCAGGGAGACTGTTCCCTGTAGTTAGGGAATGGAAGTGGCCTTGTGTAAAAGCATCTGCTAAACGCTGTAAATGTAAATGTATCCAGATATTCAGACAGAAATGCAACTGTTCTTAATTTATATAAAGAGACGTATTTGGTGGCAATATTAGAATTTGCACACTGTGCAAAGATATCAGACTGCATAAAGTACAGAATACAATCTGCTGAAACAGTCACACTGCACAGTGCCGAATGTAAATGTGCTGGCTTCAGTTAATGCGTTCAGTTAAAGTGAAATGTTATGGAAAGCTGTGAAGTAAGAGTGTGTGAAAGTATGTGAAAGTAGCCTTCAGTGATGCACCTTATTGCCAAAAGTATTCGCTCACCTGCCATTACACACATATGATTTTAATATGACGTTGGCCCACCTTTTACAGCTAAAACAGTTTCAGCTTCTCTGAGCATGCTCTCCATAATGTTTAGGAGTATGTTTATGGGAATTTTTGACCATTCTTCCAGAAATACATTTGTGAGGTCAGGCACTGATGTTGGACAAGAAGGCCTGGCTCACAGTCTCCGCTCTAATTCATCCCAAAGGTCTTCTGTCAGGTTGAGGTCAGGACTCTGTGCAGGCCAGTGAAGTTCTTCCACACCAAACTCGCTCATCCATGTCTTTACGGACCTTGCTTTGTGCTCTGGTGCACAGTCTTGTTGTAACAGGAAGGGACTATCCCCAAACTCCCCAAAGTGTTTCCACAAAGTTGGGAGCATGAAATTGTCCAAAATCTTTTGGTATGCTGAAGCATTCAGAGTTCATTTCACTGGAACTAAGGGCCCAAGCCCAGCTCCTGAAAAACAACCCGACATAATTCCCCCTCTACCAAACTTGGCACAATGCAGTCAGACAAGTACCATTCTCCTGGCAACCGGCAAGCCTAGAATCGTCCATCAGATTCCCAGATAGAGAAGCGTGATTCATCACTCCAGAGAACACACCTCCACTGCTCTAGAGTCCAGTGGCGGCGTGATTTACACCACGGCATCCGGCGCTTTGCATTGCACTTGGTGATGTATGGCTTGGATGCAGCTGCTCGGCCATGGAAACCCATTCCATGAAGGTCTCTACGCTGTTCTTGAGCTAATCTGAAAGCCAAAGTCGGCGACCTCTGTGCACTATGCGCCTCAGCATCCGCTGACCACGCTCCGTCAGTTTATGTGGCACCACTTTGTGTCGTTGCTGTTGTTCACAATTGCTTCCACTTTATTATAATACCACTGACAGTTGACTGTGGAATATTCAGTAGCGAGGAAATTTCACAACTGGACTTCACGACAGGTGGCGTCCTATCATGGTACCACACTGGAATTCACTGAGCTGAGAGCAACCCATTCTTTCACAAATGTTTGTAGAAGTGGTCTGCATGCCTATGTGCATGAAGTTAACCATGGAAGTGATTGGAACACCTGAATTCATTTATTTTGATGGGTGAGTGAATACTTTTGGCAATATAGTGTATGTGGTATGGGTAATTGTTTACGTGGGGTAAAGACTTGCACTTGAGGCCTTAAATGAATACTTTGGTTGACCTCTCCCCCATCATTTCCCCAACATCAAAATATCAAAATATAAATGTAGATACAATGTATTGTGCAAAAATCTTAGGCAGTCAAAAACATATTTTTAAATTATTAATCTCAGCAGTGCGTGTTTTACCAAAACACAAACAAGATTAAAATAAATACAAATAGATGTAAATATAGTAAAACATGTAGGTATTTTTTGTTATTAAAAAGTTATTTATATCTTTAAAAGTACACAAGTTTCTGACTTTCTCGCTGCACTCCAGACATAAACTTGCATGTGTTAAATTAAGTCTTTAGCGCCTCTTTTAGTTTAACGAAGGCTTGATTAGATGAAGCATGTGTTGGATGGTAGTTGTAAATGCTGGACTTCTGTAAATTGTTATTCTGTAAATTGTTATTTCTAGGCATGGGCAATTGCTAACAACCAGAGGTACTCTATATGGACAAAAGTATTGGGACACATTTTTCAGGGTTAGGGCTTGGCGCCCTACTTCCGGTGAAGGACAGTCTTAAATTACTTATACAAAACATAGACCTTCACAGATAATTGGGGCTCAAATGCTTCTATACGGGACAACACACTGAGACACTGATTAAACATAAATAGGTCTGATTACATCGTTCCTTTTACTTATACAACACTCAGTCACAACATTAAAAACACTGACAGGTGAAGTGATTAACACTGATTGTCTTGTTTCCAGTCAAAGGGTGGAATATATTAGATAGCTAGTGAACATTTAGTTCTTGAAGTTGATAAGAAGCTGAAAGTTCTGTCTGGTGTCATGACGTCCTGGTCAGTGACTGCTAGAGGCAGCCATGTGGGATTTTTGTTGTGTTGGTGTTCGCTGGCTGGCTTGTCTATAAGGGTTCTCAGCCAGCCAGGGATTTAGTTATAAGTGATGTAGGTGTCATTGGTTCCTGTCTTTATTGGTGTAGTTTCAGTGATTCATACCCCGGTGTCAGTCCACCCTTACGCAACCCTCACATTACCCTCACCTATACCCTCAGTTTGCACCAGTCGTCTGTGTTTTGCTTTTGTAGAGTTTTGGCCCTCGAATCTTCTTTGGTTGTTTTTGGAAATCAAATAAAGTCTGAGTAAAATGGAAATCCACAGTTGCGCAGTTGCTCTATCCCTTACTGGTGTGGACCCTCCGTGACAGGTGTAATCCTACAGAAGAACTGACACACGAATTGCTGACAAAGTTATTGCTGTGATATAACGGTGTCAGAACACATAGTGCGTGTTGCACATGGGCTTCGTAGAGACAGACTGCCCATTTACGGAACATGGCTAATAATTCAGGATGTTGACTTGGCCTCTAAATTCCCCAGATCTTAATTCGATCGAGCAACTAGTCTAATCCATGGAGGACTAGCCTTGCACGGTACAGAATCTGTGGCTAAAGCCTTGGTGCCGGATACCACTGCACACCTTCAAAGGTCTTGTGGCAGGCAGGGGTTTGAATGTTATTCAGTATATAAAGCTGATAACACTTTAAAGCATATAACACCCCTTATGCTACACATTTCTTATATTTAATTTTTTTCTCTGCTTTATGTTTATGTGATTTTATGTAACGGTCATAATAATATGACTGTTAGTGACTATGCTTTATAGGGTGAATGGGTGGAGGTAAACTGCTGTAGACTGAATAGGTGTAAAGGCATTGGTTTTGTTAATGAAAACAGACTAGACAGTACGCTTTGAAAGATTAGCAGTTTTACATCCTTCATTAACTACTCATTTCTTTCAATGGTATAGACTAGGGCTGTGCAATTTGGCCTAAAATCAAAATCTCGATTAAGTGAACATTTTAACTCGATTACGATTAATGAACGATTATTTTATTTAGGTTTTTATTTTTTTGCCCTCATTGTTCACTGACAAGTTGCTCAGTTGTCTCAGTGTTTAAGCTCTCCATGCTCCACATGTCGGCGGAATAACGTAACATAATCAGGGTGGCCGCGGATCCTTAAAAAGTCTTAAAAAGTCTTAAATTCCGTTGTCCTAAAATAAGGCCTTTAAAT
>JBBPDC010000129.1:12590735-12608642 GCA_037974485.1 Hemigrammopetersius urotaenia | reverse complement strand
TGTGTGTGTGTGTGTGTGTGTGTGTGTGTGTGTGTGTGTGTGTGTGTGTGTGTGTGTGTGTGTGTGTGTGTTTCTTGAACTATTTTCACCCCATCAGTAACTCTGAGGTGTGTAAAACCTTCAGCGATGCTGCTGTGTTTGATGCACTCATATCAGTGCAGCACATGGTACCATTGCACTACCATGTTGGAGTCACTGCTGTGCTAAGAATGGCCCCCCTCCCAACAGCATCATGGACATCTATTGGTTTCTGGAAGAACCACTATGCTGTTCTGGTCTTGTTGGTGCTGCCATGTTAACTGGGATGTGAGGGGTATACACTCTAATTACATTTTAAAAAACATACTGTCAGTTTCCCTTCTCACCAGACCATTTACCAATTATTATACCTTGAAACAATGTCAATACTGACCTCTTCTGGCTGGTTGATTTTGGTTGATTTTGTGCATCTTAAAACACCTCCTCATCTTTACCTTTTATGCTCCAAAATGTTCCAACATCAGACTTCCTTTTTTTCTTGCCATTTACACACGCTCTTAACCGATCTAATACAGATCAGTGCAGCCAGTGTTAGACATTTGACAGACGGAAGCACAGTAACCCCATCCACAACCAGACATACTTAATGTCAAGCAAACACAGAAGTACTTTTAGATACAGAATTATTTGAAGGTTTAACAAACTTGACCTACTAAACTAGATAACTAGCTTTTGCAAACTCCCCATGCTCCATCGTTCTGTTTTTAACATGACAGAGAGCTGGTGAAGGCAAATGAAAGATGAACGTGCACAGACTCTATTTCTCATGTGTTCTGTGCACAGGGAAAAACATTTCAAACATCCTCTCTGTTTAAACCAAAGTTGTATACATAATGTGTGTGTTGAAAATCGAAGTCTAGATACGGTGAAATTATTTATTAGAGGGGGAAATGATCCAAACTTTGAGGGGGACATGTCTTCGCCTACCTTGGCAAATCTTTTCCTTTGCAAAATCTCCGAAATTGTTTTTGATTTTATTTTATTATGCATTTCCTTGCACTAGATGATGACACTATTACTTCAAATAAATCAAAGCATTTTGTCCTAATTTACTCACCTGCTTGTAAGAACACCAGAGCCGGCAGTAGTGCAAACTGATCACAATAATTGCTCTGGTTTTTCAGCTAATTTTATAAACACTTCACAGTTGATTGTTAAGCAAAGACCCTCACCTTGGCCCCCTGACTCATGCAGGCACGTTCAGCTGTTGTGGTTCAGTTTTGAGTTCTGTTGTGTTTAATTGGGGTAGCTACAATGGCTGATGCTTAAAATCCCTAACAGGTGGTGTTTTTTTTTATGGTGTTTTTTTTTTTAAATGGTGGAGCATGGCTGATAAATTGTGCAGCAAGAGATGAGCTGCATAGCGTGCAATGATACTGAACCTAATTTAAGTGTTAAGCTGAAAAGTTCAGTTTGGGGCAGTCAGTCCTCAGGCTGCTTTGAACACACACCCACCACTGTCACCACAGACCTAGACAACACTTCTCTTATGACAGCGCAATAACTTTGAGGTTAAACTCATGAATATTTAAATATACATTTGTGGCACAAACCGCAGTGGAGCAGCTGTTTGCTGCCTACTTTTCTTTTTTTTTTTGAAAAATTCAAACAAGACAAATACTATTTTTGACTTTGAACGTTAATTATTTTGAAATGAAATTATTTTATTTAAGATATTGTAATTATATTCAGGTGGGGATTAAACTTCAAACAGGCATTTTTATTTGTTTTTTGTGTTTTTTTTGGCCGTTTTCTGTATCATGTAGTTGTTTCTTTTCTTATGATATAAGCATCACGGCTTAGTTGACATAGGAAGTGTCTAATGGAGGCTCAGCTGTAATATTACACCACACTGCAGTAGCTGTTGTGCTGTTATTGTGCTTTTTTCACATTGGAGGGGGCTTTTATCTTTAAACCAATGTGTCATTAGTGAGCCAAAGGCCTCTCTTTACGACCGGCATGTTGTAAAAGCGTCCAGCGCAAGCCCTAATCAGTGCCCATAAACTCCAGCTCCGTCAGCAAAGTTTGGTCATTAAGAGACATTTGAATGTAATTATTTATTGATAGCTCTTATGATTTACTCTCTGGGTTGCACACGTCTGGATTTTTATGCCCGATGTCTGCGCAGTGAGATTGGAGGCGCGGGTTAACAGGCGTTTAAAGACCGCAGAGCTCCGGAGGCTTCACATTAGCATCTGCTCTGGGCGTAGTGAACGATAAAGAAAATGTGCGTATGTCTGCTATACAGAAAACACAGAGAGAGTCAGGTTGAAATATGAACGAAGGGTTCAGACCATTTAGTACAAACATTTGCATTTCGAACCCTTTTCCAATGCTTGTCAAAGTGTCTAAAGTATAATCGCAGCGCATAGTAGTCAATGTACTCTGAGGTCTTTATCAACTCCTAATAGAACGATAAGTGTAGTTTGTATTAATTCTCGCCGCAGTCAGTAATGACTGTAATAATAATTCATACTAAACTGTAACTCGCATAGGATTTCTGTGCTTCTTTTTCGTACCCTGTGAAGTTAGATGCCTCATCTGCTGTATTAGGTGTTGTCTCATAAGAATATTATTTAGGGCATTATATTTAGGTGGGGAATAATCCACACTTTGCTAAATGGACTGCATCCATGATTAAGGGATGTTTTCATGGGCAAGGTAACGTTTTATCGAGCATTTTATGCATGGATTTGATAGAAACGTTGCTAATCCATTTCAGCTGCCATTTAGTGAGGCACATAGGATTAAACAGTGGAGGCCATGCATTTTATGAAAGACATTTTTGCTCACTTAATTTTTAATTGGGAAACACATTGCCACAGAGAGACTGCTTCTTCTGCCAATCTGCTGGAAAGGCATTCGAAATAATATGGGCTACCAGACAGACCAACTACGCTCAATTTGCAGAGAGATATGCCAGACTTTGTCTGACTTGAAATAAGTACAGTGAGAGCATGTAGGTAAGCTAAGGCACCTCTGCCTAACAATGAGGTCCAGCAGCAAGACACATCATTGATAACCTACACAGATGATTGCAGGCACTGCAGAGGTGCTTCACATACCAGATTAGCATATGGAGAGGAGGACGAATGACACGGCATCTAAACACTATTTATCCAGTGATATGGTACCCCATCATTATCTGAAATCAGTGCCATCTTTTTGCTTAGGAGATTCACAGTAGGTTAGGCCAGACACAAGCATGACATTCTAAATGATGAATAGGCCTAATTGCCATGTACATAATTACATTTAAATTTAAAATACTTTCATTATATGCAACTGCAAAAGCGCAATGGGCTGATTAGCTTTGTAGTCTTGCTTTTTTGCTGTTGATACTCATGCAGCTGATGACAGAAACAGCAAATAAACAAACATGATTCATCACTGCCCTCCAAAGGTGTTGTAGCACCTGTGAGAAAAATACATGCCTTTGATTTTCTGTTATATGTCATAATACATGTTCCTTTCTACTTTTTATTTACACACATTTCCTTCAACCCAATGGATGAAAATGAGCCAATTTCACACTCTGCTGCAATGTAAACATGATTGTGAAAGCTAATGACAATGGAAATAATTGTGTTCTGTAATAATTCATTTCACGTCCACAGTCAAATATTTGGGCTTTTCTGGATTTGCAGACATGGAAACTTACCAAGTATATTACAGAGAAAGTCCACGGGACAGTAGCGTTGTCTCATTCTGACATTCATCTCCGCAAGAGGAGTACTGAACACGAAATGCTTGAGAATCAGCATTTTGAGCTGGGATCGGTAACGTTTGAGTCAAGCTTTAGACTTTAACGTCTGTTGCTGACCAAGCACTGAACGACAGAGCTCACAAATCCCCCGTCCACACCCAGACGTGCTTAATGCAACCACAGAATATGTATAGATGCATATATTTTTTAAAGGTTTAGCAAAATAGACCTACTAAACTAGCTAACTAGCTTTTGCAAACTCCCCACGCTCCATCACTAGTGGCACTCCATTAACATGGCAGAGAGCTGAAGTCCGCAGTGAGGATCAAACCGGCAGTCTTACATTATCTTGCATTAAGGATAAACATCCTTAACAGTCTTGAGTGTTAAAAAAGTGGAGCTGCTTAGTCTGCTATAGTGAAAGAATATGAAAATGCTGACTGTGCACAGACTGCATTTCTAATGCATTCCCGTGCACAGGGACTACCAAGCATCCTCTGTGTTTAAACCATAGCTGTTTAAAAGAGATGGTATACATATACATGATGTGTGTGTTAAAATTTAGATGTGGTGAAAGTGAACTATGACAGATCAATAAAGTTTCCTGACTCTGATTCTGATGCAGAGCAACTTCAGGGCTATAGCTTTCATGGAGGCTGCTCTCTTTGGATGGTGAGTACTGGCTTTATTGTTCAATTGGTCTTATTTGACCATAGCACTTTTTCCACTTCCACTCCTAGTTGTACAAAACACTTAATTATATAATCTGCTAACTTGTCTCTGTCCACAACTTTTGACAGCCATAGTTGATTGTTTGCTTTCAAGCCCTGAAATCTCTAAGACTAGCTGTTTTTATGCTGAACTAATCAAAACTGATTTATCACAGATAGAAGCCAGTTATCTTGGTTTGCAATGGAGAAAGTGTTTTGTTACACCTGATTAAGTATTTTAGGAGTGATCCTTTATCCATCTCAGTGTTCTTTCTCAACTGTTGCTGTTATTAAGTTGCATGGAGTAAATACATCTGGAAAATTTGTTTTTGTGTGTTTTTCATTTCAGGTAGCAAAGCAACAAAAAAAGTGTGATTTTTTCCCCTATAGCCACTATTTCTCAAATCTGTTTAATTGCACTGGAAAACAAAACACCACTGTTTCAAAACATGTTCCCACAGATTAGATGTTTAGGTTGGTAAGATCTTTGTCTAACACATCAGTCCACAATAATTCCCACAGGTGTTCAACTGGGTTTTAATGGGGTAACATCTGATCATCTTTATACTCGTCAAACCATTGAGTGACTTCTCATGCCCTTTGCTTGGGGGTATTGTCATTCATCAGAGAATAGAGGTGATCAGTCAGAAAAACTTTGTAATGGTTTGCAGTGACCCTTTCTTATAAGAGGACAAGGGGACTCAAACCATGCCCCCATAACAGAGCCACTGAATACTGTCATTGTAGGGGTCAAGCTTTCAGGTCTGCGCTGGTCTCTTGGTGTACACCACACATGCACTTCCCTACTTGTGAAGAGTATGATGAGGGATGACTCATCTGACCTTATCACTTTTTTCCACATGTCTGTAGACCAGACTCTGAGGTTTTTACACCGCTGAACTCTCAAATGTGTATTCACCCTTGTAATGAGGGATTTACGCACTGCAGCCCTACTATAATGCCCCTCGATGTGCAGTTGTGGATGGCCAGCTCTTGCTGACAGACTGAGCACATCCAGCATTCATGTTCTCACCCGAGGAGCAGCTGCTCTCGGTTTCTCCTTAAATATCACTGTAATGCATGATCATCACAGTCACTGAATGTGTGTTCCACCGTTTCCTACCCTGTTTGCTAATGTCTTTCCCACAGATATAAATGCAGACATCACTGTTTCTGTTGAAACACAGGCCAGTTGAGCAGTCTTTGTTACTTCTGCCCTATTAATGGACTCAATTTCAGAGCCACTTTAATCTTTGATCCAAAATCAAGCTCAACTGGGAATTCTCAGTGGTTTTTACACTCCTGAGACCATGGTAGATGTTAACTGCTTATGTGTATCATGTATTTATTTTCCTTATCTATTCAATTTTTCCTTTATCCATCTATATAAACAGGAAATATGTGCAGTATTGTGATGAAGTCTTGGAAAACCTGGAAACTTGTATATGAATGTATTGGGCAATAAAGATAAAACACTAATAAGTGTGAAATTGCATATTGTATTTTTTTTTTTTTGTTATTTCTTGCTAAGTTGCTATCGCCACATTTTGAAGACAAAGTATTCTGGATGTTAATGTTAGTATCATGTACACTTAGCTTTTGAATCATTTTTAAATCATATACATAAATCATATACAGCTCTGCTCATCATTGAAAATCATCTGAAATGTCTTTGTTTTTCATGGGTTTGTAGTATTAGCATCATATTACAACCTTTTTATACATATATACAACCTGCAGTGAAAATAAATCTCTTAAGCTACAGAAACAATAAATGGACTGGTTTAGCTGTCACAGTAGTCCAGTAGGATTAGAAAGACAAGATAATTAAATATTCAAATTTCATGAAATACAGAGCATTTCAGCAATGTTTTACATCTAATATCTTCCTTTTCTGTGAAGAAGCTGTAGTCTGTGTGTTCTTACATTGTAGTGAGTAGCCATATTGCATGTCAGCTCAGTGCTGGAGTCATGGGTCTGTCCTTATCAAGGTTAACAAAGCAATCAAATCAATCACGGTGCTATCTGCTCATAAAAAGGGAAACCTTCCCCTTTATGGAGGCCTCGTTTTTCATACCCCTCATATACAGTAATGTTTTTTCCCAGCGCCATTTCTTATTAGTGACATAGTACCACACTGGTTGGTGTGAATTGATGGAGGTCATGAGCTGATTGCTGAGAGTACAATGCAATTGCCTTGCCACGTTTGATAAAAAAGCAGGGTGGGCAGTTAAAATACCCACCATTCATCAATCCAGAACTGAAGCGTCAGCCGTCTGCCTCAGCCATGACAGTGAAAAGTGACTGATGGGTCTGTCATGGGCATGAAGATGTGGAGCAGCTGTCCAGAGAGAGAGAAGGTGCTTTCAGGACTGGCAGAAAAATGCGAAGGAGCAGATCAAGATCAAAATCAATGCGCACAGGATCACTAGCCTACGAGCTGTACCCGAGCACTGGCCATTTTTTCTTTGTAGGAGCTGTCACAATCCCTCTCTGGCTGACATCACAGAAATCTCATTTATGAAGAAGGAAAGTAAATGCTGACAGTGTGGCTTTTTTTCCCCTGTTAGATGGCTTGGCTCCTTCCCAGATGAGTGACCCTGTAGACAGCCCGGGCGGTAATGAGCCTTGCCCACGCCGCTGCCAGCATGACCCAAATGGACTGTGCGGTTCAGCCTGAGTCTCAGCACATACCCTCCTGCCCATTTCCTCTGCAATTAGAAACCCAACCATAATGCTTTGAGAAAGCGTCTGTGTCGGTGGCGTTCCAAAGGTTATTTCTCAGCGAGCCTTTTCTCACGCACTTTCCACTGAAAAGAAATGAAAAGAGCAAGGGGAGAAAGAAACGATGTTTTGTTTCTATTCTTTAATTATTCCTTCAGTGCTAAGAACCTACACATTTGCCATCTGTGAAATGAGCGCATCGTTAGGTTGCTGTGCCAGGTTTTTCTCTGTGTCAGAGGCTTGGATAGAGAGGGAACTTCAGAAATACCTCATCTGGAATATTGTTAATGCATCTCCTAATTGAGATGGATTCATTTTTAATGACTTACTCGGTCTTCCCAGTAAATGGTAGGAGTTAATGAATGTAGAGAGAGAGAAGAAAATGAACGCTAATAAGCTTCTTCTGGCCAAAGGTTACCTTTAATGCTCAAATGTGTATTTCGTTTGACTTTTGCTGCTAAGGAAGATTATTTGCTTCTCCGCAGTGCTAATAGTTTTTAATGCATTCTGATGGTTAATGCTAGTTAAATGTGCAGGGATGTGGACGAGGGCAAGGAAATGGTGTGTGCCATACCTGATGGTGTAATTCTGCCATTTAGCCTTATTTAAGAAGTTAGAGAATACTCAGTGTAGACACTCCTATAAACCAGAGTGAATTACAAGCATTTAGACTTTCATTATAAGGTTAAGTCTATATTATGATACTGCTACTTTTTGCTACTTTCAGTCTACTTTCAGACCAGTGCTCTTGGACCTCCAAACATGTGAGCTTTTGAATTGTGGTTCTAGTAGAGGGGTGAATGTGTCACTTGGTTGAATTATCATCCCAAGTTTTTATCTCCACTTATTTCTTACGTGCAAGGATACTTTTGTACATTCCAAGTGTGCTTTTAGAAGTCAAACTGTTTTTTTTCTGCCTCTGTTCCTAATGGGGTAATGCAGGTATTTTAAATTCAGAAGTCAAGGTCTCTCCTTCATTTCTTTCTTTTTAAACATCCCTGCATGTGCTCAAGGAAGAAATTCAGATTTCTGTGGCTGTTCCAGACTCTACAAGAGGAAGAAAATACAACCAATCGGGACAAGGAGGCGTATTTTCTTGATCGTCAGTCATGTTGTGAGGACTACACAGCGGGAAGCCGTAGTCTCCGGATATGATCTTTGTCAGATAATTATGAAAATCAAGACAATCAAGGCTTGGAGGATAAACCCAATCGCGGAGTAGCACGAGTGAAGAGGTGATCCAAGCTAGGTCTAAGGAGGTGATGACTCAATGACTGAGCGATGTTCACCTTCTAATATATATGGCTAATATACCATGTGATGTGCGTCATTTACAATCCCTCTTGCGTGTCACGTGACCCGTGTGCAATGAGAATGTTTAGAAACATCCTCCATTGAGTTTAGGTGAGAACAAACTAAGTGTGAAACCAAAACAAAGCATTGCAAAGGTAGAGGTCAAAGCAAGGGTGATGGTGTCGTCATCAGCACTGTGTGGTAAACAGTGGGCTGTTGTTTGTCCAGAGATATAATATAAGTTAGCGTGTCTGGGAAATGCCCAAAAAACATTCGTTAAACGTGTAGCTGTGTGTGGAACTGGCAGGGGCACTCTGACCAGTGTGTAGCTATGCAGCCCCATACACAGCAAGCTGTGATGCACTGTGTGCTTTGACACCTTTCTGTCATAGCCAATACATTTTTGAGTCTTGGGTGCCCATGTTGTGAGTTCTCCAGTTGTCCTTCCTTAGAGCACTTTTGGTAGGTACTGCATACAGGGAAACACCATCAGACCTGCCATTTTGGAGATGCTCTGTACTGTCTAGCCATCGCAAACATCTAGCCATTGTCTAGCCATCACAGTCTTCTCAATACACTTAGAGTGGCCCCCAAAGCATCAGCTTCAAAAATGTGACTGTTAACTAACATATTCCTCTCCTTGACAGGTGCCATTGTAATGAGATAATCAATATTATTAATTTGTTATTAATTAACAACCTGTCAATTGTTTTAATGTTATGCCTGATAGGTGTAAACAAGATCATCAATCTTTGTGTTTTAAACATCAAGGTGTAAACATCTGGTTAGGCTTAGTAAACTTTTAATATATTGATTGAACTTGTTAGAGGAGCATGCTAGAGGGGTTTGGAGGTAGCTTTAAAGGGCTTGCATTCTTATTTGAGAGGGAGCCAAAAGTTTAACAGGTAGTACCAGCTCTGGATATACCCAATGCAACAACTGGTCTTGGTCTAGCGAGAATAGCTAGCATTTGTGTTAGCCAACATTAGCTACTTAATTAGCTATGTCAGTGTCGACTAGAAATCCTTTTTGACAGTCAATTATGCCTCTGTGAGTACTGCAAATCAATCATTCTAACAATGTATGTGTTTTGTGGGCAAGGCTTTGGTTGAAACACTGAGAGGAGGGTCTACTGGGGCTTTAGGGAGTGGCCCCTGCGATCAGAAGGATGTGGGTTTGAATCCCAGGACTGCTAGTGTCACCTCTAAGGTACCCTTGAGCAAGATACCATCTCCACGCACTGCTCCCCTGAGGCCCCCTCACACTTTATTTTTGTTTACCTTGTATGTTTTGACCCATTGGCCCGAGGCTCTGGGTACCCGCAACTCTAGGAAGGTTAGCATACACTGCTGCTTAACTAAGATCTCTGTATACTGTATGAAATTAGACATTGACTTAATATTTGTTACTTTAGCTCTGTATTCCAGCACACTGGGTTTAAAACGAAACAATGACCACGATTAGATTCCAGAATGTCCACTTTATATCTGTCTTGTGTTCATCGGTACTGGATATCTTTTTTAGTTCTTCTTCAAAGATTCCCTCAAATTTGCACTTCAGATTATAAAACAGCCTCAGTGGAGTTATGACTGGAGTTTACACGAAGGATCAACTAGTTGTTTATTCACATAGTGTTGAAAGGGAATCCTTAATACAGCCATTGATTAAAGCCAGAAGTCAAACCAGTCAACTGAGAAGTTGCAGTGTGTAGCTGAAACATTACATCCTCAAGCAACATTGTTCTATATTTTTTAAAGGTTTAAAAAATCTGTCAAACTTTTATCATGGCCACGGATTTGCTCATATTTCCATGATAAGAAATTTTTATTACCCGCCGTTTCTCTGAGCTTAAGCTTGGGTCCACTGATAAGGGGAGGATGCCGCCAGTGTGTGGGTGGATATATGGATGAGAAGGTCATAAGATATGAATTTAATTACTTCTGGTTGCCATGATGGTAATTCTTCTACCCCGATGGGAAGCTATAAGCAGAGTGGGTGGATTGGTGGGTGGGTGGATGAATGGGATTGCGTCGGTATTATTTATTTTGGGTTGAGAAGTCCCCTAGTTCATTAATGTATACACCTGTTCACTGTTGTTGGTTCTTTTCACCCCAGCATGCTAACTGGACATTCCACAAGCTTGGGAAGTTTTTTGATAAAATGCACAAAATAAAATAAATTGAACTAGGTTGATTTGAATGTACACAACACTATAATATACTGTTCTGAAACTTGAGGGTTTCCTCGAATGGTAAGTTAGATAAAAGCATTTACCAACTGAATATAATGTATTATAATTTATTATACACTCACAAAAGATACTGTAGAATTGCCACTCTTTGTTCACTTTAGTCACAAAGAAGAATTTGATGGATCTTGTTTCTAAGAGACATTTTTTATAAATGATAATGTGGGAGTATTTATCAGTAGTTTAATGGTTCTAATTCTATATTAATTTAACATTTCAGATTCAGAAATTCAAGCCAAGATGCACTGAAGGAGCTTTGTTTTTAAGA
Organism: Hemigrammopetersius urotaenia; assembly: GCA_037974485.1. Lineage (NCBI taxonomy): Eukaryota > Metazoa > Chordata > Actinopteri > Characiformes > Alestidae > Hemigrammopetersius > Hemigrammopetersius urotaenia. The sequence goes on along the minus strand of JBBPDC010000129.1, from coordinate 12,597,654 downwards.
GTGTATGGATCCTTTATTTTGAAACGCTTAAGTGTTTAATCTGCTTGACTAAATGTGCAGGAGTCCCTCTCTCACTGTACCTGCTGATTTGCCTTCTGCCCTGTTTGATGAGGGGCTGTTGATTGCCTGGTGTTTGCTCTACTCTGGAGTTAGACCCACGGGAGTGGGATCAGCCCTGGCACACATCCAAGCTGAAGCAGTGTCACTAGAGATAACCCCCACTCCTCCTTACCTCTGGCACAACAGCCTCTTTAGCTCAGCCCTGCTCCATGCATCCCTCTCAATATAGCAGCATAGTGTGCCAGTACTCAGAGTCTCTATGCAAATAATAAAAAAAGAAAAAAGGCTCTTCCAGAAGCTGTGACCTCCCGTTGAATCAAAATTCTTTTTGTGTGTGAATCTATTGAGTGTTATTTCGCTAGCTAAGCTCATAACTGATATAAAACCATCCTTCTCAGCACTTCAGGGGGCTTATCCTGTTTATTTGACAAAAGCGAGAAGCCAAATCCATTATGATGAGGGACTAAGTAAAGCTTTTTCTTTATGTGCAGGAAGAAATTTTAAAAAAGTGAAAGAGAGTTTTGACAAAATTATTAAAGTGGCTCAGATATTTTAAGCTTCAGGGCAGTCACCCCTTTAGAACAGCTGATGCTCTTTTGGAAAGATGGAAATATTTGTTTTCATTGAGTCTTCCCTGTAACAAAGAGAGAGCTGTGACAGATCAGATGATGGGACTTCATTTCCCAGCTGTGCTGCAGGAAAATGAAGTAAACATCGCTTGCTTATTGGATCTTCACGCACCTCCTTGACTGACACACAATCCTATCATTTTCAAAGATAATGTGTGTTGGCGAGCAAAGGGAGATCATTTGCATGAAAATGGAGCATCTCGCATTGTGCGCTTAATTGAAGCTAATCAGAGAATATGTTTCTAAGAGACATCTCTTGTTGAAAGGGTGGAGTGGGCTTTGTTCTTTTAAAACATCTCCATGGTTTCTAATTAGTTACTCCTCCATGCTTGGAGCAGGCATCCTCTGTGGGTTGCGCTTGACAGTTAATTGCAAAGTCTAGAGTCTCACTGTGCAGTACTTTACCTACACTTTGCATGGACACTTCCACAATTACTGCATATTAATGCGCCACATGTGGAAGACCTTGCCCTCTGTAATGAAAGCTTGGTTTATAAACATCAAGGAATTGCATAAGTGCTACTATAGTTGTCTAATTATAGTTAACTCCAAAATGCTCTGGGTATTCAGGGGGTACTCGTCAGAACTAAAATCAATATTCAAATAAGGATGCTTGATCAAAAACGCCCAGTTAGTTATTTTGTTATTGGTTATTGGTTATTTTGACACATTTGTGGTAATCAATATGACTCAGAAAACAGCACTTCAAGATAACAGCTGTTTCTGAGTGCTGCTGCTTCACTGGTACAAAGTGTTGTAGCATAACTATACAACTCGCTGTGCTAAGTTGCCCTTAGTTTTGAAGCTTTTATGATAAAAAGCCAGTAGTGTTCTTTATGTTGTGGTTTTTGGCCAATAGTAGAGATGTACTGGAATTTTCAATGTGTTTTTTCCACAAGCTCTGACCTTGGCATAAAAATAAAAAACAGAAACAAAAAAATCTGACATTGGAATTGGCCATAAAAATGAATGGCCAGTGCAGCCCTAGTATAAAGGTATGTCACTGCTGTCAAAGCAAAACTGTTTCTTGGTCTTTGTTACTTAGCTCTAAAACAACAGATGTTCAGTACACTGTGTCAAAAGAAGTGGTCCAAAATGTCTTGGGGAAAAAATTGCATTGACCTTTTAATTTGTATTTATTTATTTATTTATTTATTTAAAGTTTTCCTGTTAAGTTGCTATTTTGAAGGTAAATAGTTTTGTTCTGACTGCAACATTGTGTATTTTTTATATATTTCTAGTTATCATCAGAAAACTGATCAATAACTGGATAATGTTCATAAAAAATCTTCTACAAAAATATCATTATTGTGAATATTTCCTCCTATACGTGGTGTGCAGGGAGCGCTGTAGATTGTATTCCAGTCTTCACATTTCAGTGTATTGTCTAGCACGCAGTGTTAAGGACAATGTTCAATTGTCACTGAATCACTGTGGAAATGAAATGGCAACAATATGCATCGGATCACATTGGTTCTAGTTTATGGCTCTTAAAAAACAGTTGCGTTGTAAATCAGACTTTTACAGTTGGGGCCATCGCTGAATCCTTTGTGAGAGTGAATTACACCCCCCATACATCGCTGTTGTCTCCTCATCCACACCTCCTTAGTGATTACCTCTCGGTGGCTATCACTGGCGACCTTGCGCTGCTGCACCACCAGGTGGAAATGATAGATACTCACTCATGGCAACGCTAAGACCTCTTTCCAAAAGCCATATTGATTCATTAACCAATAAATACAGAGGCAAGCCTGTTCGACCGGGCCCCTGGTTTGCTAGCATGATTTCAACCTACTGTCAATGTCCTTATCACTGGATCAATCCTGTGCCAGTCATGACTGCAGAGACAATGCATCTGGCGCCCAACATGGTGCTTATCACCAAACTGGCTGTCAGCTACTGCCAATCAGGTGTCTCTAAGGCAGCTGGAGTAATGAATGACTCTGGCCTTGCACAGTGAAGATAACTGAGCAGCTTAGCCTCTTCTCCTTAAAAGCTGTTGCTCTAGAATAGATCTAATATTGATCATAACAATCAAAAAATTGAGTTATTATTTTTGTCTCTGTCATTATATCAGGGTAATGGAAAAGCCACCACCTTAACACAAGCTGTGAAGAGGGACAGCACCTTCTATTTGGTTGTGTCAAGAACCTTTATGAAAATGTTACAACACATCTCTTTCTAAATGTATCAGTTCAATAAGAATGGTTGCAAACACCTGATGTCCTACTGACCTATTTATGCATCTGGCACTACCTCTGAAGCACTACATTTGAACAAAGGCCAGGAAGGGGGAGTTAAACAACAAAACAAAAAACATTTCTTTCGAAAAAAGCAGTATCTCAGAATACGTGTTAAATGAGAAAAAAACAAAGGCAAATCCAAACTAGGTCTTCTTAATATCCCAATATTATAGCTATAAGGCAGAGAGCTCTTTGCCTCATTGATTTTCAAGTATCTTTACAAAATGGAGCAAACGTATCCGGGTGAACATGCCAGAGGTCAAATCTCTGACCCAAGAAATAGGCTGCAAGCTATGCCTGTCATGTTGATGTGTGTGCAAAATGAATGCGGGAATATTGGCCTTCGTTTGAGATGGGACACTTTCTCTCCTCATCATAGTCATCCATATGTCCTTAGACTGCCATGTTATTAAAAGGCGACTAAAGTGCTTTGATAAAATATGGGGATGTGAACGAGGCCCGTCGTGGCTGTGCCCAGTGGGTGAATTATGAATGTTGTGTCGGCATCACGATGGAGTCGGCTGATGCTTCAGTGTTGGCTCATTGCTTCCCAGTTTGTGCAGTCATATGCTGAGTTGTGTCAGTTGAATGTTGAATGTCAGGTTATGTGATGTTTGTAACGGCCCAATTTGACCGTGTTCCCCACAACTCAAGACTCAAGATCAGAAAGACTTTGTAATCAACAATTTGTTGTATTTGCAAGGCAAATAGAGCAGGTCTGTTATCACTGCATCCTGGAATGCTCTGACAAGAGAGTGCTGCCCCAACTGAAACTTCATGAGCTTTTATTGTCCTTTCAGCATAATGTCATGATGTCACCTTGGTCTTAATTTCTTATCTGAGATCAGTGACACCTCTGTGCATGTGCCGTTGTGCATGTGCTCAGCGCATGCTCAGGAGATGCTTGGGACACATGTTAGAAAAGCAGTCTTGTTAGTTAGATTTTGGTCAGGTTTTCACACCCTTTCTAGACAGTATGTCTTTCTTGCCAGTAAGCTGCTCTGTTGCATCAAACTATACCTTAAATGGTAGCACGCATTGTCTTTTATGCCCTTATAGTGATCGCCATCATTTCTCTCCAGGCTGTAGGGACATATGTGACGTGACAAATGACAGATAGAATGCACCATACTTATTACTGATTATATGTGGAGAATACGATTCTGCAAGGAAAAATACTGCAAACTATAGAATAAAACACTGCAAACAGGGTTTAACTATAAATTTCCCCCCACAATGTTGACTGAGTTTCAGTATTACATTTGCTTTGGTAGTTGGGAGTTTAGTAAACTCATTTTATGGATTCAAACATGGTCAGTTTTAAATTTTATAGGTTGTTTACTTGGCCAAACAAGGACCCATTTTTGCTGTAACTTTACCGTTAGGGCCATTATTCCTGTTCAAATTCCATTTGGTTTCAAGACATTTGTTTGGACAGACAGGAGAAGTGGTGGCTTCACACATACAAATCTTCCCACTTAATTTGGTATTCACTTTATAGATTTGTTAGGGGTTTTACAGAAATGACTTAATAAATGGCCTATAATGAGTTGGAAGCTGGGGTGCTTATAAAATGACCTGCAATCCTACTCCAAATATACACAACTGCCCCTCAAGAGCAGGGATTTGCCTCCTGAATAAATTAATATTTGGTTAATGTAAGGCATTTAGTCTGCATAAATGGAAAAAAAAATCAAGGGAATTGCAATATATGCCGTACTTAAAGACTTTGTTGGTGCTTTAACAACACCAGGCTGTACTTTAATGGCAGTAGAGGACAGAGGAGAACTGTAATAGTAAGAGAACAAAAGAGTTCATACCAGTATGACATGAAAAGTTTTGGCCACAAACATCATAGAAATGCTTGGTGCACAAATTTAATATCATTTCATCAGTTAAAAAAATGATACATGAACCCAATCACGGATCAGATACAAAAAGAATTTACAAAACCTCATCATATGACTAACACACAAGCAGACAGGAACAAACCTGAATGTCCGCATCTTTTTCGCCACGACATATTCTGTAAACAAGATCAGACAATGTGGAAATCCACTGAAATAACAGTTTCACCCACACTAATGCACTTTTTCCAGACATCACAGTGATCATTTTGACTAAAGACCTACTACAGATTTGGATTGCTTTTATACATGGATTCATCTGTTTATTCCTTTCAACAGTCTCATCCTTAGTAAAAATATTTCTGCTAGTTTCAGTGGCGATACATACTCATGCCTCCATACTGTGTTTGTATTTTGAGCAGTTTATTTTACTCTCTGTTCTTTTCTCATTCATCTAGTTCTGTTTAAAATCAAACTACAACAGAATCTTCCTGTTCTTGAGGTAAGGTAGTATTTTACAGTACTTTCTGATGTACCTTCAGATGTTATTCTGATTTATTACTCTCTATATGATACTTCTGACACGTCTTTGCTCATATCCTGTACTAATAGTGGCCTTGATCCATTTCTCCATGACTGAACCACAGCTCCTGAGATCGTCTGTCTCTGTTTTACTAAGGCTGTCAGTGTTTTCTTGCTGTTTTTGAGCCAAGTCTCAGAATTGTATTGATGGTTTGTTTTATTGGCATTGGTACTTCTTTAGTCAGCAACAGACTCCAGATGCAAATACCACTAGAATCAACCTTGACCTTTTGTTGAGCACTCCTGTGTATAAACTGTTTAAAATGTCAGTAAACATTTGAACAGGTAGCCATTGCCAGGAATGCAACTAGGGTCATTTATAATGGGACATATGCTGTATATTTTAAAGCATTTACTTCAGATTGAGCTGAAAATGTAAAATATTGTAGATTCTTTGAACTCTATATCCCCTTAGACATATTTACCAATCGGCCATGCTCTACAGCCTGTCAATATTGAACGAGTTAGGCGTCTGCATGCGTATCCAAATGTAGAAACAATTTTCCCATTGTGAAGGAAGGAATGTATAAAATACAGAACCAAGAATAGCTAGGGTAAGAAAAACCAAAGGAAGGGAAAATGAAAATTGCATAGAGTGTTATGCCTTCTCTCTTGACTGATATGGGGTCTAAGAGAAGACAGCACTAATCTGCATTGTTATAGCAGCAAAATGGACAGAACAAAAGAAAACTGTAGAAGCAGGATAACCAGGATAATATGATGTAATAAAAGTGTATTCAGGTGCCTAGCAGCATTCGACATTAAATAGAATAATAATGCACCAGAAAATTGCACATGTTACATAAGAAATATTGCACATGAAAGAACCAATTGCACTTATCTATGCTTGATGTGGGGATGTGTGTGTTTGCATGTGTGTGGTCAACTGCAAGATGTAAAGACCTGCAGTATGTCTCCCTTCACACACCGTCTAGTGTACTGACCAAAAAGGGTTGACGCACGCGGACTGTAATCCCAGGCTCAAAACATTTCTATGCTAAAGAACAAGTAACACAAAACAAAAATCCAGGGGTCAAGTGTACATGAGGAGGAGAACCATCAAACTGAACCGCTCCTTTCGGACTGTGCAAACATTAAAACAATAATTTTAAATAAAAAAATCTGGACATTTTCTGAAACCCAAATAAAATGAGGAAATGAGTGCAAGTAAATAAGTATAGATGTAAGTAAAATTTTAATTTTTTTTTTTTTTTTTAATATAAATCTGAAATTTTCTGAAACACAAATCTAAAGTAAGTAACTAACGAGAAGCACCACCGGTTAAGTGAAATTTTTTTTAAATATTATTTATATAAATAAATGTAGCAGCAATATGTACATTGTGCCATAATAGCACAGCAATATAAAACAGAGTGAAAAGTGACCTAAGTAATGTAAACAGAGTAATTTAACAGAGTGACCAGAGTATTGTATAAACAGTGTAAACAGTGACCAGAGTAATGTAAGCTGTAGTGAAGCAACATGTGATGTAATAATAAATCAGATAAGATATGAAATGACAGTGAATGTTCTGAAATATGACATTGGATATGTTATG
>JBBPDC010000129.1:12574203-12588511 GCA_037974485.1 Hemigrammopetersius urotaenia | reverse complement strand
CTGGTTCTCGGACTCTTTCTTTCCATCTGCAGATGTTAATAAAAGCTTGTTATTTGAGTGAAGACCTTTTTGTCTGGATGATTCTCTCACCGCACCAACAATCTTCAAACAACGCTGAGAGACAGCGATTGCAAGTTCATTCCACCACTGGGGTCTTCCTCTTCTTTTGAGCAACGGCGGTTCAAGACGAGCTGTGCTTGATGCCCTGAGAGGTCCAGAGTGACGCTGCTTGATCAGTGCAGACAGTGCATTTGTCCCTCTGTCACACCTCCACACGAGCCTGTTGCTGGACCGCTGTGCAATATTTTACCTGATTTTAATAAATATCATTATGTCTATGACTACAGCATGTGTATTATTTTGCCATGACATAATAGTCTCACCATGAATATCACTATTTATTCAAATATTACTTTTATACTGAACTCTATTGCATGCAGTTATGTATTCCTAACCACCGTTTTTGTTACTTGTAATTCACTAAGCTCTAAGTTCCTTATATATAGTATTTATATCTCCGCATTTGTGTATTCATTCATTTTTGTAACTGCGTAATCCTTGCTAGGGTCATGGGTACCCGGTGCCCATCCCGGAGTCTAGGGGTGCGAGATAGGGACACACGCCGGGTGGGGCGCCAACACTCAATTTATAATCACCAATTCACCTGATGCTCATGTCATTGGGACAAACCGGAGACCCTGGAGGAAACCCATGCCGCCAAAAGGCCAGGACCTGGATTCAAACGTCCAACCCTGGAGGTGTGCGGCAACAGTGCCACCCACTGCATCGCTGTATTACTTACTGAGATTTTTCTACAGATGTTTTACTTTATTGGGTCTGTTTAGACTGTGTATTTATATTGTTCTTTGCTTGGTGTCTCTTTGTGCAGTCATAAGCAGTTTCTCAGTAAAGTTTCTGATTCTACCAGCAGGTGGCATCATGATCCATACAGTCATGGCCAAAATTGTTGGCATCCCTGAAATGTTTCTCATAGAAAATGATTGCATTAACACGTGTTTTGCTGTACACATGTTTATTCTCTTTGTGTGTACTGGAGCAAAACAAAAACAGAAGGAAAAGAAGCAAATTTGACATAATGTAGCCAAAATCTGTCAGTCATTCCTAAACCATTTGAAATTCAAAGCCTGTTTTTTACTCCTCCTGGAAGAAGGTAGTGCTGGACTGTGTGTGTTCCTGAAACGCAAGGATGGAGCACAGTGAAAGATGGGCCTGAGTCAAAACTGTGTTTATTTGAACTCAGACTAAAGCATCTTTTGTTCTCTTTTATTGTAAGTTCTCAGTTTTGTCTTTTAAGTTCTCTTTTATATCTACTGTAGGTTCTCAGTGTTGTCTTAAAGAGTTGTGAAAGTTGGACTATTTGTCATCTATTCTCTTCTGACGTTGAATAAATATATACTTTAAATATAATTGCGTCTCCTCTGTGGCTCTTTTTATCTTAATTTACAGATATGTCTTGAATTAATACACGGTTTCCATTCACACCATAGGAGGGCGATAAAGACACTCACATACAATCAAATTAGAATCCCCAATTCTCCAGACGCGCATGTCTTTGGACTGTGGGAGAAACCAGAAATTCCGGAGGAAACCCACGCCACTACGAGGAGAACACGCAAACTCCACACACACACACATACACACACACACACACACACACACACACACACAAACACATACACACACACAGTTTTTACCCCAGTGCCATCATACTGTACTATACACAACACTTTACACTTTGCAATGCAACCCGCGACTAGTTACTGTTGCTGCACTGTGTTGTCTTTCATGTCTTTTATGTCTTTATGTTCTATCTGTGAAGAGGGTGTTCAAGTAAGAATTTCATTGTGCTCTGTACTCTGTACTCTCTACGCATGACAATAAACTTCAACTTCACAAGACCAGGACCCGGATGCAACCCACCAACCCTGAAGGAGTGAGGCAACAGTGGGGCCCATTGTGTTTCATACTGAGGTTTTTTCGACAGGTTTTGTGTTTATACAGTTCTTGTCTCTGTGTCTCTTTGTGTCTGTACAGTTATAACATAGGCAGTTTCCTCCGGGGGCACTAACGTTTTCAACCAGCAGATGGCGCAGCTACTCTGAAGGAGGAGAAACACCTTCAGACTTCTTCAGATCAGAAAAGAAGTGCAGTGTCCACGGCAGTAGTGTTGAGTGTTGGGAGTGTTAGTATTTTGAAGATGCGTTTCAGGAGTATGCAGGCGTTGATCTGGTTTTCGGTAAGTTTCTTTCGAGTGTAAAGAGTGAATGTTCGAGACCCGTCCAGGTTAGAAGTTCACTTTAGCACTTTCTCCGAAGCCGTGTGGTTTTCAGGTCTTTCCGAGACCCGCCCTAAGTCTGGCGACACCATCAATTTACCTTAAAAGTGGATTTAAGGCACGAGTGTGAGACCCCTTAATCTTAAACATACCGGCTTTATTCAGGACGTTCTATTATTTAAGGGGCAACTTTTAAAAAGTAAGACGAACATTCAATAGTCAACCCTAATCTGTGCAGGTTTCCCCTTCTTTTTCTTTAATTTCCTGGAAATTGAGGTCGAAATTAAGGTCATTTTAAGGGGTATAACTTAGGGGGTTGGTTTCATAGTGGTAATCCGGGCCGTGAGGTGTCTGTGTGGGCTAAAAGCTGAAAGACGGATGGCGCTCGGTCGGAGGTGGATTCTGTATTGGACCCGGTGTTGTTTGTGTTTTTTGTTCGTTTTGTGTTTGTGTGCTTGGTGTTGTTGTGTGTTTTGTTTTGTGCTGTTAACCTTCAGACCCGAGAAAAGGCAGCAAAACTCAACTTTCTTCTGAACACATGATTTACTGGAACCCAAATGATGTAATCGACGCGCCTAGCTTTAGTTTCACTTTCAGTTTCTTACCAGCGGGGTTTCCACAGTACTGAGGCCTCCAAAAGCTTGGGTGTACACATAAAACTAAAACTAAATAAACACATAAAACTAAATAAATCAGTTGTAATATTCACTCTATGGACAGGGACCAGCATTCAAGTACATAGACTTTAATGTGGAGTTGCTCCATCTTTGCAACAGATTCCGCTCTTCTTGGAAGACTTTCCGCAAGATGTTGGAGTTTCTTTGGAAATTTGTGCTCATTCATTCTGTAGAGCGTTAATGAGGTCCGGTACTGATTTTGGACAAGAAGGCCTGGTTCACAATCTCCATTCCAGTTCATCCCAAAGGTGCTGGAAGGGGTTGAGGTTAGGACTCTGTGTGAACCAGTCATGTTCCTCCACACTGAACTCATTCAGCCACGTCTTAATGGAGCTCCCTTTGTGCACTGGGACGCAGTCATGCTGGAATAGAAAAAATTCTTCCTACTGTCCACAAAGTTGGAAGCATGCCGTTGTCCAAAATGCCTATCATCTAGTAGAGCGCATGCTTTAATAAACGTCAAACACACAAGTCAGTAAATGTTTATGATTTACTGATAAGTGTATTTAAAATGTATTATTAAGAGTATATTGTTCATTATTGAGGAAATGCATTTGTTGAGTAATATGGGTATGTACTGACAGAAGTTGTTTTTATATGGCCTATTCCACAGATTTTTTGTGTTTCTTAAGATGTATAAAACAATTAGTCAGAGTAATTTGATTGTTGATGCTCCAGAGACAATTGCAGAGTCAGAGTTCTTTGCAGTGGTGATTAAATGGAACCAAACATCTGAATAGTCTGAAGGCCACAAAAGCTCCCTAACCGAAAGTTGCTTCCTGAAATATGCTGAATGCTCTGCCTGATGCCTGAAACATTCATTAATGAAAGATTTTTGCCTGAGGCATATTTTGAGAGGCGTATTAGCCCCCAGATAAAATGTATTTTATTCTGATTTATCCGTACCATTACAAAAATGACACCTCGGTATAGGGCTGGGCGATTAATCGAAAATCGAAATCGACATTCAGAACCTATAATCGATCAAATTTTTCCAGGTCGATTATTTTGATTATTTTCCCTTTAAAATATAGATAGTAGATAGTGTGTGTTTCCTTCAATTATTTTAAAATCAAGTAATGCACCCTTCATTCAAAAACCTCTCACTTGTAATATGTGAGCATATTTACTGTACAAAACTTGTCAGTGAACTATGAGGGCTAAATAAATAAATAAAATAATTGTTCATTAATCGTAATCGAGGTCAAATGTTCAATTAATCGAGATTTTGATTTTAGTCCAAATCGCCCAGCCCTACCTCGGAATATACATATACGTTGAAAAAAAATGAAAAGGCACATTGTAGAAGCCGTGACCCTTGTTTACATTTACTACCACTGTATGGAAATATATTTACATTAAACCACTTGAATGATGCTGTTTGCGTGTCAAAAAATCCTGAGGAAATTTTTGGAAAGTTGGTAGATTTCCTCTTCATGCCCCAGAGGTGTAAAGTATATCTGGTCAGTTTCGTTTTGAGTGTTTGATTTAAAAAAGACTTGCAGGAAACCACTACGTGTGGCTCCACAAACTGTACGTTCACACCACACAAAAAAACCACACACACACACACACACACACACACAAAAAAGAAACACACACACACACAAAAAAGAAACACACACACAAAAGGGGCACCCAAGAGAGAAAACTGACGCTAGTCTTGTAATAAAAGAAATCAAAATTACTCAACTTTTAGTTAACTGTCACCAAAACATTTTTCTTTTACTATAGTTTGTAGTGGCCTAATAGCTCCTCCCTCAGCTCCATGTCTACACACACCCTTGCACCCCTCACCAGCCTTCATTAACAGCCAGTAACAAGCAAACTAACCACTGTGGCTGCTGCCACTGACAGTGCTTTAGGTTTTCTCTCTAACATTCACACCATTTACCTGTGGTTATCTACCACCTCAGTCTGATTGAACCTCAGTCTTGCAGCTATAACAGATTCCGCTCTTCTTGGAAGACTTTCCGCAAGATGTTGGAGTTTCTTTGGAAATTTCTTTGGAAATTCATTCTGTAGAGCGTTAGGTCCGGTACTGATTTTGGACAAGAAGGCCTGGTTCACAATCTCAGTCTGATTGAACCTCAGTCTTGCAAAATAAAATGTTTCTTGAACCACAACTTTATTTACCTGTAGCCTGTAACAGTTACTAGACATATGTTATGAATTAGTGTGGCATACTAGTACAGTCCATCTTCAATTAAACATATCTATACTGGCATATTGGTATCTATGTCAGAAGCTAGTAGGCTACTGATTTTTATTCATTATATATTTTAGTAGATGTTTATGTCAGAAAATGTGACCATTTTAAGAAGTGAGAGACTCTTAAACGATGATGTATGTATATTCCAGTTTATGGTGGCCTAAACAGATTCATTTCTTTCACCAAAGGGTTTCAAAAAGATACTAAATGTTTGGAAACGCTACGTTTATTCTTTATTATTGTTTTTATTAACATCACTGAGCTGGAGAGCTAGGTAATATGAAAATATTCATTGTTACACTGATACTTTTCTTCACTGTATGTTTCAGTATGCTTTCCTGAGCACGCTATGGATGATATCAGGAGTTAAAGAACTCAGAACAACTGCATCACAAACAGAGCTTACTGATAACTGAACAAACAATATTTGCTGTCATAGTTTTGTACCTGTTTTTTAAATGTCGTTCTACTGTTTTGTCATAAAATATAAATTAGGGCTGCCCGATATTAGGAAAACATGCGATATGCGATAATGTAGTTGAGTGTTGCGATGGCGACATCACATGCGAAGTAAGTAAAAGCCTTTATAGTGTTCATGTTTTTCTGCCTTGGATCCACTGGTAACAGAGACTCCAGACACTGACTAGTCTATGCAGAAAAAAAATGAAATGCAATATTTCCATTTTTTAAAGAAATTACTTAAACAGAGCATTTTAATGTCTCCCATAAAACATTTGCACCATTGAACATTGTTGAAAAAAAATCTGAAAATACTTTTAAATAATTTTAAATGTTAAATAAATGTAAACATAATTTAAATTATAGGAAGTTCTTAGCCAGAAAAAAATAGCAAAAGGAAGAATCTATAACAGCAGCACAGAAGATGAAGAAACTGCCCCAGTGATGTTTTTGCCCTCTTCTCTGTGGCTCTGGGTGAAGTTTTGGAAAAACAGTATTTATTGCAGTTCAATCAGTCTTTCGCGATGTGGATATTGTGCATGTTGATATCGCAATGACAATACATTTGCGATATATTGTGCAGCCCTAATACAAACATTGTGAGATTTCTTGTGTATATAATGGTATTTTTGTATGGTATTACGGCTTTGTCTGAATGTCAAGAGATTGTTAGTTTGTATCCTGATGGTCCCAGAACAGAAATGTAGTCTTGATACAAGAGGTTGATGTTCACATTTACATTTGTTTATTTGGCAGATGTTTTTATCCAGAGCCACTTTCATGCTACCAATGTAGCTTTAGTCTTGCCCAAAGACGCTTATTCTATTTCAGTCAGACTCTGAGCTAAATAGAATTCTAGCTAAGCTTTTTCCTGATTAAGGGGTATCAGACTCTGAGAACCTTTAGAAAACTATACAAATCATGCTTATTTAGCTTGCCAGCATGGTTATTTTAAAAGAGTAGCCTTTAAAACAAAGAAGATTGAACAGAGAATAGAAAATGTCTTAGCTGAGTGTCAGAGAAAAAAGAGAAAAACTGAATGACCAAGAAAAAAAGCAACTTGTTCAAGATAACCTGTATTTCCACCACTACAGTTCAGTTTCTATTATGTAGTGATGCTCCGATCAATCGGCCAAAGATCGGTATCGGCTGATAATCACATTTTACGACTCGATCGGTACTCGTTAAACCTGGCCGATCTTAGGAACCGATCACAGTTGATGACGTCAATGCGTGAGGGTGTACACGACGAGCGGGGGCGTAAATGTTTTGGCGCCGCAGTCGCGTCATCGCCAGTGTGGAATTACAACGATGTTTCGAGAAACGATGAAACATTTGCCGTTTATGTTACAAAGAAATCTCACGTGGAGCCGCACTGTCCAAAACGTTTAATACAACATTTATTTCAGTATTACTTTATCTGAAAAAAAGTAAATGGCGATCAGAGAGCTTACATATCAGTTATATAAACTTGAAGCATCAGAATTGCCATCGGTGTCGGCCGATCAGCATGACAAAAAATCGGTACTTGGTATCGGTGGCAAAAATCCTGATCGGAGCATCACTAATAGTTTGTGTAAATTGCTTCACTGTTTTTCCCTTTCCTTTGTGCAGTGGAGCAGCTTCTGCTTTGCAGGGGTTGAGAATATGATGATCCGCAGAAGACGCCAGGCGTGTGAGGATGGCATGTACACTCATAACAACTTAGAATGCTGTCGCTGTCCCTCAGGTAAAACATCACGGACAATAACACAGACAAAGCTAAAAGTGACAGTAAACTGATGAAAATTGTGTGTGTTCTCAGGTCACTATGTACAGATGCACTGCACTGTCTCAAAGAATTACGGGAAATGTGAACAGTGCCTGCCAGGCCATTACAGAAACCGTCCAAGTGACGAGGAGAAGTGTGAGCCCTGTGATGCCTGTCAAGATCGGGGTGAGTTGCTTTTGTTCTTTTCTTTTCTAGTTCCTTTGTTCTATTACAACCATTTACTACCAGTTACTAATTAGTATCATGCATGTCATCAGTACTTTTGGACTACTGAACAACTCTATGTGTTAACAAAAGACAGACCAATATTTAGACTAGCAGATCAGTTAATCACAGAAAAAATGACATTAACGCTGATAATCACACCACCGACTTTAACCCAGTCCAGTGTTCTGTCGAAACATGCTACCCATTGAGATGTGCTACTGTGCCCTTCTGCACATGTGCAGATCCACAGTGTGGGGATTCAGTGCCACGTCCATAAATCTGTGGTACCTCTGGACACTGACGGCTGTATAAACATCAAGGGAGCATTTTTTCATGGGGTAGCATAAATCCATAGACTGCTGATCTATTTTTTAAATGCAATATATTTTTCTCTGGTTATGCATATTATTTGTCTTTCTCATCATTATCAGTGTTATAAACTGACAGTAAATGGAACTGTATAAACTAGCAAGCAATTGGCTGTTATTCCTCTCAAAAAAAGGTTTTATCAAACCTTAAAATATTTATCTGGCTCCAGAACTAAGCCCATTTAATTAACCTTTCTATGAAAAACTTATGATGTACATGAAAAATCTGAAAGACAGTTTCACAAACATAGGTTAGCCTATTTGTCCATTGTTTTATCTGAATAAAAACTGGAAAAAGGGGTGTACCCCCTGCAATAGCCCATCTGAGAATAAAGAATGAATGACAAAAAGTATAAAGGTACAAAATAGCAAAATAAACACATATATATATATAACTGCGTTAAAAATTTTTATCTATGCCCACCTCTAGTTGATTCATATGAAATCATTTTGTTTGCAAGTATTTCTCCATTCATCAACATTCATTATCAATTCCTAATATGACTCGTAACTCGTTGTGTGTCGTAGCAAACATGGAGGAAAAACAACCCTGTTCACCAAATTCTAACACCGTCTGCGGCTGCACAGAGGGTCACTACTGTGACAAGGGCGAGGACTGCAGGGTCTGCTATGAGTGTGATAAGTATGCACTGAAACTACTATTTTTGTAACACAGGGTTCAGTCAGAGCACTGGCTGCGTATGAATTAATGTATGAATTATGTTAGTGTTGCAGTGATACTCTATCGGTCTCACCACTTAAATACAGAATCGGTTTCTGCAATAGACAACACCATAACCATGACGCAACTGTAATGTCTATTAAAGTGTTCGCTGATCTTCTCAGTAACGATACTGCATTGACTGACCAATATATTTGAAGTGTTAGATGTGATCTAATGAGTAAGTACTTCTGCACTAAACCTGTATATATAACCGGAGAACTCAAGAGTACCAGGACTTCAAAGCTGGGAAACCTAAACACACACCCAGACTCGTTCACCTCGCCCTTATGAAGGGAGGAGCCTTGTGCTCAGTCCGGCGGATTCGTGAGGCTGCTCCGCCTCCTCGCCTCACAGTAGATATTTCAATCTAAATAGAAATCTAAGTAATTGCTGCTCAGAAGAAGTGTAACTAGTCCATCTTCCTGATCTGACCTGCATTTTTTAGCTGATGTTTAAAGGTGTCTCAAATCATGTACTGAAGATTATACACACTTCACTCAAAACAGCCATTACAGAACCTGTACTAAAGAAATTCACCTTACAGCAGATTGACCGGCCGATATCCAACCCTCCATTTATGAGTTAAGATTTCCATACAAATGAATGCCTTTCCTAGAGAAATTGCAGACTTCTAAACATACTACAGAACTGGAGCTGCACTTACTAAATTAAACAGTGAGCTCAGACTAAACTCTGATGAAAATTAGATCCGAATTGTTGTCCTCTTGTCACGTCGGGTGCTCAGAGGAGTGAGGTGAGATGCAAGCAGGCAGGTTCCATGTGATGGAAGTTTATTACAGAACGACACAGACTCTACTACAAAACAAAACAGGCACGAGGACCATTCAAACGGAAAGCAAACCTACATATAAGAGACAGGAGGATCAGGGAAGGTGAGGGTCATGGTGTGGAATGACCAGCACTGAACATACACACACATTGAACTTAAATACAAAACATGAACCAATGGGCAAACATAATCACTTAAGGAAAACACAAGATACAGACATCCACGAATGTCAAAATAAGAGTCCATACCTAAAAACCCAAGACACTGGAACGAGACCTTATACCTCTTAGACCAACGAGGTGTTCGGTGTGAACGATCACGATGACTGTCTTGGAAAGTTGGTCGGTCCTCCTGACTGTGTGTTAACCTGCACATCGGATAAAGAAAGCTCAGTCATTCATGTTCTTCTCTTTTGGTTTCTCTGTGTTATTTTTGAACAGGTGTGAGGATCTGGGAGTGAAAGTGAAAGTGCGCTGCACTGCCACCAGCAACACAGTGTGCCACGAAAAGTCTGATCATTCAGGTTCGCCCACACATGCATTAACATTGATTTTGCACAAACCATAATTTAAAGGACTCATAATTGAGCTCCAAAAACATAATTGAGCTCCGTACAGCCATTTTCTAACATATCGTTGTCCCTTAGAATTTGATATTTATTACCGTGCCTTAAAGACTAATATAGGTAGATGAGCTTTGTTCTGATTGGCTGTCCTACATGGGACCTCATTCCAAAAGCAGTCCACAGAAGTGGCCATAAGACTTCTTGAAAACTCACTTTTTAAAAACTCGTAGTCTAGTAGGCAACAGGCTTAGATTAGCCACATAGATTCTGTGTGAAACTAAATAATCAGAAATACATTTAGGATATTTAAGACATTTGAGGTTATTTTTATAGACGTGGTACTGATATGTAAACTAGTATCAAGAACATGTTTTGCTTCGGAATCAAAATTCTTTCCATGAACGACTGTTTATTACTCTGTTCCTAAATTACCGGCAGTGCAGTAACTAATAAGGTTTTTATGGAGCATACTGCCACTGTTTCTGTTCTGATATGGACATCAGAGTTGAACCATGAGTCTCAACCAATTCTGATGCAATATCCTCGCTTTAAAAACAGCCAAGCCTTAAAATGAGCATTTCAAAGTAGGCCATCAAGTACTCAGGCCCTGCATTGCCCCACAATCTAAAGAAACAACAGTGTGTAGAATCTAAAGGTTGGATTGGATCTGTTCTTTTTTTTCTTCCAATATTTGATCTATTTTCTGTTGATATGACGAGATAAAGAAAAAACAGGCTCGGTGCAACAAGAGGACTAAAGATAAGGCAATAATGAGTTGAAAAAGACAGTAACAGTAGTAATAGTGCAAACAGAATAAGAAAATAAGTCTGTCCATCACAATAACAAATATAAGGAAGTTTTGTAGTGCAAGTGGTTACGTGAAGTGACCTAAGCTGTGTCCGAAAAGTGCACTCGTTCACTATATAGGGCACTATGTAGTGAGTCAGCCATTTTGTAGTGGTGTCCGAAATTTCAACCGTCAGTTTCACCCAGTAGTTAGTGCACTACAAAATCACCGTGTGACGTGCAGACACTGTACACTACATGAATACATATACCATCATGCACTGCGGGCCAAACTTACCTGGACGGCCCAGGATTGAATGACCTGGACGGACTGGGCATGTGCCCGGTGAGCTGATGTGAAGTTTGGACCGGACAGGTAATTTTGGCCCGGTGCGGAATCCCGTCTGCCGGCCCGGATCACGTACCACAACCCACACACCAGACCCCGCCACCGCACATGAGACCCCTGTGTGGGCTGCGTCTGAAGTAGAGAGACGAGACGTGTGTTTATGCGACAGAGATAAATTGCCGAGATCCAGCCACTATTTAACCTACAGTTAGTAAAAACGTAACATCCCGAGTGTCCGAAATTAACTAAACGTCAACCTCACCCTGTTCACTAATTAGCCCTCTATATCGCAAACACTATATAGTGAACGAGTGAACAAGTGCACTTTTCGGACACAGCTCTAGTGTTGGTCAAAGTGACCTAGTGTTTGTTTATATTGTCTCCATGAAGTTCTCATTTGCAGGAAATTTCCTCTCATGAATTTTGTGAGCATTGTAGTGATGCCATATGATCCCAGCACCCATTTTTAATGCTTACAAATACAAGAAAACGACTGATGATTGTTTATCTGTGTATTTGCAGGGCTTATTGCTGCTGTGGTTGTCATAATAGGTTTAGGAATCATAGCTGTGGTTCTGTTTTTATGGTGGAAAAAGAAGCTTTGTTTTAAAAAATCTGACGAGCCACCCAATGAGGTAAGATGTTCTGGATCACTGATTCCTTTGGTGTGTGAGATCAGTTCTCCATGAGTGTATTTCCTGCTCGTTAACTGTTCTGTATTTTTTCTTTTTGTGTAGGTGGACGATTTGCCGCTATTAGACGGTATGTTTTCTAAAATTAAAACAAATCTGACTGGCCTTAGAGTTTGGTCTTACACTCTGGTTTACAGATCAACTGGATGGGCTGTTAATCCATTCAGCTAGTCTAGTATACTGCTGTCGTATCAAAATGATCAAAAACCTGTTTTAAAGCAAAAGTCACCCTTCATATTGAGTGAACATTATGGTTCATGAAATAAAATGTTGTCAGTTTAATATGTTTGGGTTCCTTTTGCATATTAATATTCTTTATTATTTTAAAAAAATAGCTAAATAGTTTAAATATTCCATTCTGAAGTATTTGTCAAGAACAGGAGTATTATTATTGTTATTCAAGTTTAAAGTTGTTTTTTTTTATCAATGTAACATTTTCTATTCTGTCAGTATTGAGTGATCTAATTATTTATCAGTTAATTACAGACAAGCAATTAATAAAAGCTAGCAATTTATAAAAGGAATTGTCACGGGGGGCGAACCTAGCCGGCTCCTGTGATTTACCTCTGTGTATAGACCAGGCTGGGAAGCTGGGAAGTTTCTTTATTGAACCAAAACAAAACAGAAATCAAAACCCGGTGCAGGGGCCGCTACAAACAGGAACATGAAAACAGGCGGGAACATAAATGAGGCGATTGACTGACCAGTGAGGGAACACAAAACAGAACATAAATACTGCCAGTCATTAAAGAACAAAACACAAACAGGTGAAAACTAAGACACGTGATACAAAACAGAACAGTCAAAATAAAAGTCCCCAAACAACAACAGAAAAGCGTGGCCCCTACTGGCCACCGACCGACCCGTAACAGGAATTTTACTTCAAATTAGGGCTGAGCATGTTAACGCAATATTATCCCATTGAAGCATTATTTACTTGATGCCGATATTAAGTAAATAATGTATACATAATATTTTGTCACATTTTTTAGTTTGTTGCTTTTTGTGTTTTTGACTCTGAGGGGAACGTGTTTTTCTATAACAAACTTGATCAAATGTGAATGCCCTGCAGTGGCAAATAGCTTTGGTTTTATATTTGATTTGATTACATTAATGAAATTAATTGAAAATATTTGAACTGGAACTGTGTGACTGTGTTAAAGGGAACACTGCTGTTAAAAAGGCCCCTATTTGTTTAAAATGTTTGCAAAACCAAATATTACTGCCCTCATATAGCAGTAATTATAAAATAAAAGTGCACATTATACTACTTTGGAATTAATAATTAAATTTTGCATATAACTATGCAATTAATAACGATTATTCGCGGAAAACTCATAATCGTGATTTTAAGAAATGTATCGTTGCTCAACATTACTTAAAATACATACATTTTACAATAAAAAACAAACATACAATAAAAACATACTGACCCCTCCAGTGAGATGCTGCTGGTTTGGGTGTCGTTTTTCCTATTTTCTCTTTTTTCCATTTTTATTCAACTTCTTATCTCCCGCTGAAAATATTCATACAGGAAAACGTAGCTTGACAATGACCAGCGTTGACCATAAGTATCGGCCTCAAGATGTACTTGTCACTTCTGAAGTACAAGATATTAATGACACTTATTGCAGTCGTTTTAGAATCATTTATGGATCTTAATCTAAAATTTCTTAATATATTTTTTCCTGCTCATTCTTTGTAACATAGCAAATTTGAAACATTCTATATATGAACTTTCCAAAATACTGCTTTTATATTATTTAAAAGTCCTACAAACATTTGAACTGTACTGTACATATTTAACATTAAACATATTTTTGGGACATGCTTTTGTTCAGAATATTCAAAAAAGTAG
Organism: Hemigrammopetersius urotaenia; assembly: GCA_037974485.1. Lineage (NCBI taxonomy): Eukaryota > Metazoa > Chordata > Actinopteri > Characiformes > Alestidae > Hemigrammopetersius > Hemigrammopetersius urotaenia. The sequence continues at coordinate 12,574,757 of JBBPDC010000129.1, read as the reverse complement.
ACCAAAACTGTCTTCTATTATCCTATTATTCTATTATCTTTTTCTTTCACTCTTCCTAATGTTACCATTTCTCTGTCCTGGGCTCTGTGTGTTCCAGATAAGGACTTGGCGTCTTTCTTGCCTGAAATAGCCCAAACTCTAGGCTGGCGAACAGTGAAGAAGGTTGTCGAGTCAGAGTTGACAGATGTTGAGATCGAGAACGCACAGCATAACAACCCGAACGACATAGAGGAGTGTACTTTGCAAGTCCTGAAGAAGTGGTATCAGAAACAAGGGCTGAAAGGAGCCTACAGCAAACTCGTCAACAACCTCATTAGACACGGGGAAAAAACCAACGCCGACCGGGTGAAGGAGATTGTGGCACGTGGAACCAGTTAGCAATAGCATATTGGTTTATCGTGAGATTAAAGAACAATCATTTCCTCTTCTGTTGCTGTGGTGCACTTTTTGGGGTGCTGTTCAGGTTTGTTCTGTGTAAGGCCTCGTCCACACGGACGTTCGAAATGAACGCACTCTGAACGCCATAGGCGTTTTTGTGGCGTTTGGTAGCGACG
>JBBPDC010000129.1:12528386-12574103 GCA_037974485.1 Hemigrammopetersius urotaenia | reverse complement strand
ACTGGGGAAAACACGAGGCACCTGGGGAACACAAACAGGAAACAGGTGGGGAACCAAAAACACGTGACACAAAGCAGGCATAAAGCAAAATAAAAGTCCAAATAAAACACGGTGGCCATCTATGGCCCACAGCCGTGACAATGAAGAACAGATGTAGACTTAAACACTGATGTATGTCGTTCTAGATAAGAGCATCTGCTAAATGTTGTAAGCGTAGGTGTAAAATAAAATAGGGCAGATAATTGAGCTAATAAATAAATGAATAACCACCCCAGTGCAAAAGTTGTTCCTATTGTTTTTAGACATGAAGAACAATAACATTTACATTCTGCGCTTGCCTGTGATGTATGGCAAGCCTAATATACTCAGTTTAATGCACAACAGTATTAGTGACTAAAGAGTGAGTCTGCTTAAACCACTTCATGATGAAATGACGCAGAGCGACAAAATGTCTGATAATGTAAATTTCACAGTCATGAGAATTATTCCAATTATTCTTGTATATGTATTTCCTATTTCTGTTGATTGGTGCTACATGTCGTTTCAGAAGCCTTAATAGAAAATGTATCTGAGTGTCTAGAGCCCAACACAGTGTCCATACTTTAAGATATCCTTTCTTATTAAAAGAGACATGATTTTTTGCGATGCATAAAATCAAATTATGGCTTAACTCTGCTAAGCAGGAGCCACAGGAAGCGTTGCAAATCACATTTGTGTGTGAACAAAATGAGATGCATGCGCTATTCAATTACATCTCTGCATAAAGGGATTGCTAATCCCCAACACCAGCACAAACCTGCTAATGAATTTCCTTACCCCTGAAAATCTCTTTTCGTGATCTGCTTTTGAAAGAATTTGTGGTTTACACTGTCCTCTACGCTCCTGTGGCTCTGCGGTTAAAGGTGCAAATGCTAAAAGGACATATTAAGAATATTTATTTAGTGTATGGCATATATAGAAACTGCAGCATGCAGTAAATACTCGTCTCCTTGCACATATGCAAATGAGCACAAGCTGCTTTCCCTTACACATACACAGCCCGTGTTGACAGAGCACAGCTGTATGCACAGAGAGCAGGGCTGGATTTAGAATATTCCCATTAGATGCTGGAAGACTGTTAAGTTCATGATGGATGGTGAATTAATACCGAGTGCCAGGCCTTTTCTTTTGTTAGCGTGCATTACGCAAATTAGCTAAAGCAAATGTCAGCCCTATAGACTCCAAATCCCAACCCCAGGCTGCTTTCTTGGAGTCTGTGTGACTTGTGAACACCTTGTTAATTCTCCTAATAGTTAGGGCTTTCTATTCAATTCAATTCAATTCAATTTTATTTATATAGCACTTTTAACAATGGTCATTGTCACAAAGCAGCTTTACAAAATGAAATAAATGTGTGAAATAAATTCTAGTTCTTTGTTAAATGAGACATTGAGATCAAGAATCTCACTTGTTATAGTTTAGCACACCAATGTTTTTGTGTAAAGCAGAAATAAATATATCTTAGCAAAGATATAATGTAAAAATATTTAATTAAAATTTTTTAAAGGTAAAACTCACATTCGCACGATTAATTATGCACCCCTACCAACAACCCTCATTTGAATGGGGCTGGTGGTCCTGGAGGTGGTTAGTGCGCTTTCTGCTCCAGGGGATCCAGAACCACTGACTATGCGTTGAAAGAAACCTAGCATACATCAATGCTACTGCAGCTAGCAGGCACTTTTTCCCTGTCTGCCCATGACAAATGGCTTTTTAATGCCCTCTTGCGCTTTCAGTGAGTGTCTTCCCCTCCCTCTCAGTCCTCTCCTGCCCCCTCTTATCTTTTTTCATTCTAATAAGGCTGCATCTATCTTTAGCAGTCTGTAGGTCTGTGGGACTGGTTTCTAATCAGTGATAGCTTTAGATTGCTAATGGTCGGTAAAACCTTTGCCCTTTTCTTGCCTGCGTTTTGTTCAAACGTTGTTTTATGTGAGAGATGCAGGCACATGTGTCCGTAGGCATCTGCTTTTCTGCTGACATGTGACACGATCCTTCACCTTAGATGTGACATGTCTGCATTGAAATTTATTCACCTTTTAGCAGAATAGCAGGGTGGGTGTTTTTTTCCCATATAGCCCTATCCTTCTTTTTTCTGTCACAGAACAAGCTTCTGTGATGGAGCCAGCTTCATTAACATTAATGTTAAGCACTTTTTAAACATGTAGCAAGCTTTAAAATCATGATCAGGCAAATTTGTTAGTAACACAAAGTACAAACCCAAATCAGAAAACGTTGGGACAGTATGGAAAACGTGAGTAAAAAAAGGAATCTGTGATTTATAAATTTACTTTGACTTGTATTACATTTCAGACAATATGAAAACAAAATATTTCATGTTCTGCGTCATTTCATTTGTAAATATACATCCTTTCCTGTCATTCAGACCTGTAACACATTCCAATAAAGGTTGGGACAGGAGTAATTTAGGGCTAGTCATGGTATAAATTGGTAAAATAATGATGTGATTTGAAACAGGTGATGTCAACAACTGATTATGATTTGGTACAAAAGCATCATCCAAGAAAGGTCTAGTCCTTTAGGAGCAAAGATGGGCTGAGGATCGCCAGTTTGCCAACAAATACGTAGGAAAATTATTGAAGTGTTTAAAAACAATGTTCCTCAAAGAAAGATAGGATGAGATTTGGATATTTCACCTTCAACAGTGCATAACATAACTAATAGATCCAAAGAATTTGGAGGAATTTCGGTGCGTAAAGCCTAAGCTGAGCAACTGTGATCTGTGAGCGAGATCACCACATGTGCTCAGGACTACTTTGTCAAACCTTTGTTGTGTACCACAATACGTAGTTACGTCCACAAATGCCAGTTAAAACTGTTCCGTGCCAAAATGAAGCCCCGTGTTAACAGTGTCAAGACTTCTCTGGGCTCGGAGGCATCTCGGATGGACCATCACTCAGTGGAAACGTTTACTGTGGTTAGATGAATCAGTATTTCAGGTATTTTTTGGGAGAAATGGACACTGTGCTCTGGACCAAAGAAGAAAAGGATCTAGACTATTACCAGCAACAAGTCCAAAAGCCAGGGTCTGTCATGGTATACGGTTGTGTCAGTGCCCTGGGCAAAGGTAACTTGCACTTCTGTGATGGCACCATTAATGCTGAAAAGTACATAGAGATTTGGGAGCACAATATGCTGCCTTCAAGAAGACATCTTTTCCATGCATATTTCAACAAGACAATGCAAAACCACATTCTGCATACATTACAAAGTCCTGGCTGCAGAGGAAGAGGGTACAGGTACTTGACTGGCATTTTGAAACGCAAACGGGAACAGCAAAGACCCCGGACTGTTGCCCACCTTAAGACTTGTTTGCAGGAAGAATGGGACAAAATGACACCTGAAACACTTCATCACTTGGTGTCTTCAGTCTCTAAGCGTCTTTTAAGTGTTGTGAAAAGGAATGGCAACATTACAAAGTGGTAAATGCTTTACTGTGTGAAATGTGTTGCAAGAACCAAAAGTGGAATACGTGTTTTGGAAAAAAAAAAAATTCACAAGCCACACATTAAATACTGTGCTGCTGTATTGTTTTCAATGTAATACAGGTCAAAGAGAATATTCTTACTACTGTTAATTCTCATAATATACATTTTTACTTGTGCTGTCACATTCTTTTAGGCTGACACAGATAACAATTATTCACACAGACACACTTTTCTAAGAAGGATAAAGATGCATAACATTAGTGAAAGGTAGGTGTAGTTAGGTGAATTTAGTGGGTTAAAGAGGGCAGGTGTATTTAGTGGGTTGTAAGGTTCACGGCTCGGCCAACAGGGTCAGATTCATTTGTTTCATAATGATGCTGCTATGTTCCAGTGTGGCTTCCTTGCAGGGGTCAAATACAGCTATTTTTCAGTCAAGGGTTAATAAGATCCGTGGGAGACATGGCTATTAAACAGACTAGCCTTGATCGGATTGGGTTTGTCAGTCAGAGGGTGTCAGTCTCAGCCCTGGGGACACCACACTTTTCACCTAGGTTTTCCCACATTTAGCAATCCTTATTCATCAACGAATTTGTACTGGGTCAGGTGTGTTTTAGAGTAAAGAAAATATAAATATAAAATGCACTGTTCACAGTCCACAGAATGGATTTTGAAAATACCTGGCTTAAGGCATTACTGTTAACCAAGCAAAGTGAAACAAATTGAAACAAAACTGATACAGGTTTAAAACCTGTAATCTCTAAAACGATGCCTGTACTCCTAAATCAGTTAGTCAAGCTTTTAGGGGTCAGACATTTTAGCTGTGTGGTCCATGCGGTTGTTTATTTTAGACTAAGATTTGTCTAACTGTAAAACTAGAGGCATAAAAACATTGCTCATTATATTATTAATATAGATTTTAGTGATTTTGGACCTTTTTGTTGGTCTATTCATCATGAAATGGTGCTAGTGTGTTTTAATAATGTAAACGTGTAAATAATTGACATGAGGTTTTGTCTTGGTGATATTGTACATATAAACTGTGGTTCTGTATGTGTTTGGTGATTTTGTTTGGTGCCATGGACTAGCAGTTAGTAATTCTCACTTTCCTGTAATCTTTAAAAGTATAGCTTCCTTTCTCTGATTAAAACAAGCCTGGTTTAATGGGAAGAGGATGTAGGCAGCAGGGACGAGTTGTGCCTGTTTAAGATCCCTTGACCCTTGATCCCAGATAGTGACCTGAGACCCCCAGATATTTGATGTATTCTCATTACCCAAGACTCTACAAATAGAGGATATGTTCCAAAATGAGCCCCCCAGAGAGGGTGCATCTGTTTGGCCACACACCACATATTGGAGGATGTGAAGTAACACATTTACTGTCTTGTGCTAAGTATCCTCTTAATTTAATTATTTCTTGTAAAAGCACTTCTTAAATTTACAAGCATCATTCATAGCTTGAACCTATTTTGAATTAATCATCCACCTATAGCATCCCTCAGAAGTGTTCTTGTTCCCCCAGACCTATCCTTTTACATGATAAAGAGCTTCTGTTGCTTCATATATATATATACATGCAGAAATTGTACCCAGCACTGGCTTTCTCAAGTAGATTTTTAATTATAAAAGTAAAGGAGAATTGCCTTTTTCTGTATTACTTGGCAGGTAGATTACTCTGAAGGATTTGTTTTTATTTTGGATTTCTAAGGTGGCAAAAATTTAGAAGGACCGTCACCTGTGCGGTCCAGTATACTTACTGGACTGCTGTGCAAGTGTACCTGGCAAAAATGGACAATATGATAGTAAGAAACTCAGGAAATCAACTTATTTGAATATTTAGAAATTCATTAAACTTGTTTGATGTTTAGTGAGCTCAACACCTTACAAACCTCTGATCTGTAGACAAAGACCTAAAAACAGTCCTGGTGCAGTCTGAGGAAGCCACCACAGCCCTACAGGACTGCTTTGACAATACACAATGGGAGATATTTGCAAAGGGAACAGACCTGGCATTGTCCTACATCAACTTATGCATGGACTGTGTTGCCACTACAAATTCTAGCAAAGTGCTCCCGAACTAGAAACCATGGCTCATCAGCGAGGTGCTGCTCAGAGCTCGTAATGATGCCTTCAAGTCAAGTGAGGCATACAGAGGAGGCTTACATACAGGAGGCTTACAGAGAAGCACGTCAGTCCCTGATGAGAGGCATCAAAAAGCAAAGCACAAGTACAAGCAGTGCATTGAGGAGCATTTCAACAACTCCAGGCACCTCTTATTACTGCAGCCTCACCTGCCATAAGTCAGCTACCATCATTCCAGTGCCCAATAAGAACACAGTGAACTTCCTGAACAATTATCGCCCAGTGGCTCTCGCCCATCACCAAATGTTTTGAAAGACTCATCCTCTCGCATATTAAGGCTGCCGTTCCTGTAGACCTCACTACGCAGCAGTTTGTGTATAGGGCAAACTAGTCTACTGAGGAGTTAATAATAACATTATCCATACAGCCCTCACACACCTGGACAGTAACACCTATGTGAGGATGCTGTTTGTAGACTTCAGCTGCTGTTTTTAAGACCCCATAAACTGGTTCAGAAGCAGAGCAACCTTGGCCGTGGCAACTCACTGTGCACATGGATACTGGACTTCCTCTGCAACAGAACGTCACACCTCTAACCCTCCAGCATAATTTAAATCACATGTGTGGGAGCATTTTCGCTTCTCCTTTAAATATATTGATTGGAAAAGGTGGTGGATGAAACCACCACAGTTTGTCGGCAGTGTGGCACGAGGAATTCGTAGGAGACTGGCAGCACGTCGGGCCTGGCTGCTCATTAAAACGACAACACCCTGGTGTGACAAGAGCTAAGACGAAGGCTGCGCAACAACCGCAGTAACCCTCTCCTGTCCAATCTGACTGGGCTAAAGCTATTACAAAAGCTATTGGGGTGTTTATAGCTGCAGACATATTCCATTGTGGAAAATGTAGACATCTTCGTCTTTTTGATGAAAAAAAAAAAAAAGCTCTCGTCTGCTTTGCTTGCTTTCTTTCTTTGATTATGTGGACAGTTTTATTTTATTCTCCATGTTCAAAGTAAAAAGCAATAATACCTTAAACTGCATTTTAAATTTGTTTTTGATTGTGTCCACATGAAAGGAAATAATTATGCCCTATATTGTCGTTATATAATTGCGTGGAATGAGTCTTGAGTTTTTTTTGAGTCTTGAATGTTTTTAATGGACAAAAAATACTTAAATAAATGGAAAGTTTAATTTGTCTTTTTTTCTTTTCTTTTTTTTTTTTCCTGATCCGAAAACTGATCCGATCCGTGACTTAAAACCATGATCCGATCCGAAACGTGAATTTTTTGATCTGTTGCACCACTAATGATAAGTAATATACCTATTTGTGTAATACCTGTTCCTAGAGCAGATCTATGACATTTCCACAGACTCTACTTTGCATCTTATATTGTATATGGGCCGACTACTGCTGCATTTCGTATTGTATATGTTTTTTTTTTCTTCTGTATATTGCTCACATTTTACATTTAAAGTTCTTTACTTATGTATGTTCTTAATTAGTATGCTGCCACAAAGAGCTCTGTGCTTTCACTGTTCCGGCAACAGTGACTATAAAGACTATTGTATTCTATTCTAACATTTCAAGACAACCAGCTTAGTAACTTTTTACAGTTATAACAATATGTCAAATCTTGAGTTTGGTTTGAACAGAAATCTCCTTAATACACTGCATATCCCCCTTTGTTTTTTTGTGTGTGTATCTTATGTGTATTTTTGTACACTATAAAATATTGAGACATGTCATCTCGTTCTCTGTACACATGTATATAGCTGGGGTGACTTTGACTTTAATTATTACTCCAGTTGAGCCCGTAGATAAATATTTTTCATTCCTTACACAGATTCCAACTGAATAGAAGACTCTTGCTGTACCATGCAGAGTAATTTCTTACAGTAAAAGTAGCCTGCCATACAAAATACATATATGAAGTATTAAGGTCGACAAATCAGACGCCCCTTCCAACAATTATTCCAACATTGCTGTATATGCCGTTGTATGATACACTGTGATTATGATCTGTGATTATGTCACAGTTAAAAATCTCAGCCAGTACTGATGAGACATTTGATCTTCATGCATCTTCTAAGATTAGAGGTGTGCACATGAAACAGTCATTATGTGATGTCTGGCAAGTGTGAAGGATATGTGTGTACAGTATGAAGAGCATCAACTTGTAATGTGTTAATAGCCTTTTCTTTTGCATTAATCTTTCTGGCTAGGTGGTTTGTCTTTGTAAGGAATCTATATGTGCCAATAGACCACCACCCTGAAAAGACCCACATCTGAACACGTCAAGAACGATCTGACCGTTCTCATTGCTTGGCCATGTATCAGATATGTCTCTGATCTAGAAGATAATATGAAATCGACTCAAATATAAATGTAAACATTTCTGTTTCTTAGTTCAGGAACATCTTTGTCATTATTTGTTCAAATATTTACCTCATCTCTTTGCACAGTTGACCACAAGCATGCATCTGCCTAAACAAGCAAATCTGCCCAAAGTAGTGGATGAAGTAATGAGAAATAAATGTGCTTGAATCTTTGGCCTTGGTGAATAATGAGTGATCCAGAGGCCATTCTTTGTATAGTTGGCGAGTTTATTCACTCCATTTCCTTTATAGCTGTAACAGAGCTTGGAAACAAAGCGCAGGATTGCTTTACATTTTCTTGTGGTCCTTATGAACCCTTGCATTTACACACAAAGTAGTGGTTGTTCACATGAAGAGGCTTATCTGAAAATCAGATGCTTATATTCAATTTGAAGAGAGGTTGTAGAGGCTAATATAAAGTAATTCTGCCCCCTCCCAGCACCATCTTGACCCTACCATTACCTTCTGCCCAGACAAATGAAGCTGTTCGCTGCTCTTATCAATGCCAGCTGTGAGGGGTTGCAGTATGCATTAAACATATAGTCATGTTCTCTCTCTCTGTCTCTCTCTCTCTCTCTCTTTCTTTCCTTCTCTATCCATTTCGATTTATCTCTCGCTCAATCTCACTATGTGGCCAAAGCTCATTTTTGCATGCAGTACACAGCTCAATCAGCGAAGGCATACACTGTATCAGACAGGCGGTGCAGGAGATTTTGAGGGCAGATATTTGAAAATTCTAGATGCGCCATGCAACGAAAGTAAATCAGCAGCCTGTAAATCCAACAAAACAAACCTTGTGGTAACGTATTTTTCCCCACATTCTTCTGCTTCACAAAAGTGGATGCACTAATATTACAAACCTATGGTGTGCATTTACTAACCTAATACAAATGCTCAAGCTATATTTTCAGCAAATCAGCTTTGTTTGGTCTCTTTAGTCTTGTTGCCCTTATTTGCAGGAAATGCTCTCATTAATTCACATTTCCCTATCTGCACTGGTGCTTTTATTTAAGAGCTCTCAACCTCCACTGTTATTATGAACGTGCACTAAGTGAAAATGTTTTGCGGAGTGGTGCTCAGTGTTCTGTATTGGCCATTTAGAAAATTATGAAAATGAAGACTCATTGGGTAATGGCAAAATCAAGAACCTCCAAACTAAAGTGGAGGCCAAATTAAGTGGAGGGAGGGAGGGATTTAAGAGGCTGGAGGACTATTTCTGCACTGGATAGACAGGGATGTAAGAGCAGGAGTGCAGAAGGGAGGTTTTTATATTGTTGGCCCAAATAATTTGAGTACTCAAGTATGAATTTGTTATAATGTGTGTTTAGTATTTAGAAGCTTTGCCTTTAGAATTTTGTGACATGGACAAAAGTGTAACCTGCAACATGTTTAATCAACAAAGGGCTTTAAAAGGACGGTGACTACAATGTAAAATGTTAAAATACATAAATAAATAAAGGAGCTAACAAGTATTGTAATGGTCTGAATGGTAGCTTTGTCACTGAATTTGATTACACTGATGCCACAGAGATCCATGGCTGTGATAGGATGGCCTCCACTCTCTGCCATAACGTGTTGCAAGCCAGCATAGGCATCTGTTAGCTGATGTAACAGAATTAGCAATTAGCGTCCTCCTCCAAGCATGATGATGTCTCCAATGATTCTGCATTAGCGACAGTTTGGAAAGATGGGGTGGCTGATTTTACGTGTCTTGGAGGAAGTGTGTGCTAGCTTTCATCTTCCCAGTGTTTGTGGCATTGTGTGACTGGGAAAGTCCCAGCCAGTAGGTCCCTTTGACAGATTAGAACACTGAGGATGACCTATGCTGTCCAGTTGATGAGCTCTTATTTGTCTATGATCTCTCATGAATAACAGCATGGTGTAGCTGGCTTTAGCCATCAGATGCTACACTAAAATGCTACATACCATTGCAGAACGTTGATATGGAGTTGGTTCCACTTTGCAGCTATATCAGCTTTCGCTCTTCTTGGAAGGCTTTCCACAAGATTTTGGAGTTTCTGTTGGAATTTGTGCCCATTCATTCTGTAGAGCATTTATGAGGTCAGACACTGATGTTGGACAAGAAGGCCTGATTTGCAATCTCCAATCCAGTTCATCCCAACGGTGTTGGATGGGGTTGAGGTCAGGGCTCTGTGTGGGCCAGCCAAGTTCTTCCACACCAAACTCATCCAGACATAGCTCAAACCCTAAAAAAGCAGTGTGTCCCAACACTTTTATCTATATAATGGTAGAGTAATAGTAGAACCTATTAATAACTACTAATAATTTACTAATAACTTACTAAAAATACTGATCATATACTCGACACTTTAGCAGAAAGGTTGAGCCTGTAACGGTTTTCATTTACAGTTATTTAATAACCTCCTTTTATCTTTAAAAAATGAAAATGGAACTGTAAATGACTTCACTTTAGGCATCATCATCATGAGCTGCACTGCTTTTCACATGAAGCTAAAAGAGCAGAGACTCTGGAGAAATTGCATGTCTGTGAGTGCTTCAAATTATCAAATGATAAGAAAACTATTAGCTGGTAGCAATTGAGTTTGTGTCTGCTGGGGATAATGTCAAAACTGGAAGCTCAGAGACTCAGACCTGTTTGGTGGGATTTGGCAGTGAATGAGAAGGCAATCACTGACTGCCACCACTTCCACTGTGGTACTCTCACATTCAAGTGGCCCTGTAGTTCCCAAAACTCTTTGATCCTCCACTGAACTCTTGTGTAGCCATGACTTAGCTTAACATGGCCTGCAAGTCACAACAAAGTGGCCAAATAAAATAACTAAAAAAAACGAATACAAAGTAAAATTATAAGTTTAACTTGTTGCACCCATAGTGTGTACACAACAAAATATAGTAACATGTTTCCTGCAAAACATTCTGGCAGTCCTATGGGCATTTCCCCAAAAGAATCTTGAAATTTTAGGAAATTATATGGTTATTGTCACGGTTCGGGCGGCGGCAGTTAGGGGCCGCTGCGTCTCTGCTTTCTGTTCTTGTTTTGAGGGCTTTTATTTTGGTATGTTCAGTTCTGATGATGTCACGTGTTCTTGTGTTCCAGATGTCTTGTGTTTTGTTCCTGATTACGTTTAGCATTTAAGTCCTGTTTGTGTGTTTTCTCGTCATGAGTCCATCGCCTTATTTACGCCTGAGTTTCGCCTCAGTGAAGCCTCGATATCCTGAGTTTATGCCCTGTCTGTATCACGTATCTAGTTCACGTTATCTGGAGGCCCGCGTGCCTGTTTATTTTGTTCCTGTGTGCTTAATAAAAGTATCAGCATGGAGTTCTGGTCTGACGTCTGGTCCATGCCCCAAGGTAGCTCAGGACTGAGGAGGGCTAGCCCCCTCAGCCCTGACAGTTATTTATACATACAGGTTTATGAACGTCTCACAAATTAGTGTATTACAATTTTTTGATGAGGATTCATAACTCACAGATGCTGTATAGTAAGATACTTCCGCTGACTGTTATTGCTGAGTCTATTCTGATGAATTCATTATGGTATACACTTTAGGCTATATAACATGTAACATGTTGATGATCAGTACTATTTCACAGTGTAGCCAGTTACTCTTTCTATGCTTTTCTAACACTTTGCTCATATAACCTGATCAATTCACTCTAATCCAAATTGCCTGTTTTAGCTTTGTTTTTTAGTCATTACTCCAATACATCATCTTCGGAAAAGACATTTACAGCCTCACAATGACATTTAAAGAGCTTCCCCAATTGTCTACTGTATCACCAGGGTTAACTGACCCCAAAGAAATCCATTGACGAGCAATAAACCCTGCAAAGTCTGCGGCACAAGATTGATGCCAATCCAATAGTGATATATTGCTTTTCAGTGTCACTTCCTAAGTTAAATGAACTAATTTTGCAATTGGGGCCCTCAAAATTTCAAGAAGCAATTAGGTGCAGAAGCACACATACACTCTCACACACACACACACACACACACACACACACACACACACACACAGGGAAACTGCCTCCTTCAGTTTCACCCTGCTTGCTCAATTGCTAAATGTGCGATATTGCTCTGAATGGAAGGTTGAATGAGTGAAATGTCACCTGTACGCTGAGAGGGAGCGCATGAAAGTGTGAGTGTGTCACGTAAAGGTCTCATCTCTTCATTAATGTTGAATGTGCCATTTGAGGCATTTACAGCCTCTGCTGCTCGGAAAGTCACTTTCACCTTCAGGGTCAGACCTGATTCGGGGCATGAAGCATGCAAAACATTCCGGCTTGTGAAAGCCCATGAAAAGCTGTCAAATATTTGTGTTTTTGTTGCACTAAATCCATATTTTGCTGCATCATATGGTCATAATACAATTAGTTGTCGTTCTATGTGAACAGAGAGGATAAGTTAACTGAAATTACATTTCGACTGCAGATTTTTGTTCCTTTTTGTACCACGTGCCATGACTTTGGCTCAGGCCATGTTTTGTTTTATGCTTTTTAATTTATTTTTTCAATGTGTTACACAAGAAATGACTTATTTTTATGTACAAAATGTTTTTATGTCATTTGAAATCGAAAGTTGTTTACAGCTCTCTACATTGCCCATTATCCACTTAAATGACAGCAACCTGCTGATTTAACCTAGGAATAATGTAGACAGTTTGCTTTACTTGCCATGTAGTTACTGAATAATTGTTGTGTTTTGGTAAAAAAAAAAAAAAAAGTCTAAAATGCCTATTTTTATAGTGTAACCCTAAACATGCCCCCAAATATGCTCCTAGAACACTTCAATTTAATTTTAAACTCAGTTAATGCATTACCCTTAAAGAAAATGTAAAGGTAAACCGGTATTTACCCCCACCGAGATATGCAACTCAGAAGGTAGCTGGACAAAATTATTGGGACACCATGGCGAGGTGAATGGTTTTTGGGGGAATAACCACTGATCTATTCAGGCTAAAAATACAAATGAGGGCTCATTGGAAAGGTCTCCTGGAGATCAATCGAACTGTGGAGTTTGAAGTGTCTGAGTGCACCGCGGAGAAATAGCCCTTGGAGCACCAGGGTTCAAACCTGGTATGGGATTCGATAAAAGTGCAATATATTTATTGCCACAAAAAAGCAAAAAAAGGCAGAGGATATTTGCAGTTTCTGCGTTATTGTGGCATAAAACTATGAGTTTGGTTCTCAAAAAAAATCCTGACCCACGTAAAACTAGGGTGTTACTATACTCCATACATAGAACCTGATTGTCCAAATGGCTTGTTTTAACATTTTCTTTTGGTCCTTACTTTACTAATAATTCAAATGGGCCACCATACAGAACAGCTGTTTTCTCAGATAGGCAGCATGTCCGTGACTTGTGTTCTATTATTTTTAGAGCGAGATTAATACAGAAAGGGAATATGGTTTTCCCAATAGTAGCATGACCAAAATGGGTCGTCCATGTGTCAGAAGATTAGTATTAAGCCTGCAAAACATATTTATAGTATCCTCCTACTGCTCTTGTGGTGTATTGATCAAAGGCACGCAACAAGGTTCTTATATGGTCACTCAGGGCCCAATCAACATCGAAGCTCACCAGGTGGGGGAAAATTGGCCCAAAATATCCAAAGCCTGCAATCATCTGTATTAATCCCATCCTCCCATGGCTGTGAACTGGGAAAGCCTGTCTGTCCGGGGTGAGTTATTGATTTCATAAGACCATTAGTGCAGAATCGTGGTGTAACGAGGTAACCTCGTGACCAGACCTCACATCAGGAGAGATGGCTGTGAGGGCTTTCAGCACTTCTCTAGCCCCTAATGCGGCAGCAAAATCCAATTCCACACAGCCGTAATTGAAATTTATTTTGTCACCACAATGGCATGTCAGATTCGCTTATTGAACCCTGTGGTGCTTCAGGATATGTCCCGGGCTCTCTACGGTGTGTAGTGGCCCTAAATGTGTTAATAAATGAATAAAGCCCAAGGATTTTACATCACTCCGGGAAATGACTACTGAATAATTGAACTGACAATGTAGCTTTAATTGTCGGCAGTCTGGGATCATGCTGTTCAGTGTAAGGAATACACTCTGAAGAAAAACTGCAGTTTTAGTGACAAATATCTTTATGGAATCGTGTTCTCTGCCTTAGATGGAGATATGAAAGTAATCTGCCCTAAATGCAGAAATAAAACTGAGTAAAGACAATAAAAGAAAGAAAAAGGTGCCGATTCCTTAGCCACCAAAGTGAGTCCCCTCTGATCCATGTGTGAATGTAAATCTAGACGAGCATTGCCCTTCATGCCTTGTAACTGTTGTTTTAACACACTGCATGAGCTGCTTCATTACCCTACAAACTGTACTTTGCCGCAGAGCAAATAGGGAGATGTATGAGGGGAATGTAGAACGACTTCACACAAAAATGTTAGCCTTCATTTAGTGGAAGATCAAGCTCTTTTCACTACCCATACAATATCATTTTGCACTGTTCAGGATGTCCCTCGGCTCAGCCTTGAATTTTGAGATTTGTTATTAAAATTTTAAATGTTGTAATTTTGCTGTTAATTATCAAGCAAAATATTTGCCCAGATTATATTTAAAAAATCAGAGGAGCCATTTTCTATTAACAGGAGGCTTGCAGAGACATTAATGGCAACTCCTGTTCAGGAGCAGGTTACAGGATGCTTCAAAACATGAAATGATTTGATATTAATTGTTATGGATTTGTATGCATTATACAGTTTATATACATGGTTTTTTTAAAAATAAAAAGTCATTGTTGTTGTACATATAGCCCTTTTTTAATTTTTGCATCTGTAAAAAAGGTTCCAAACTGCAGACCTGAAGTTATTAATGTAGACAATTAATTAATTAAATAATTACATTAATTACTCACTCTGTATGAAATATTTATGTATTACCATGTATTATAAAGTCATACATGTAAGGTAAAATTTTGAACTCTTTTGTATTGGGCACAAGTTAAGGGGACTCTTATTTTGAATTCATTGTATGATTGTGGCTTGGGTCACTTTGTCAGCTGTCATCTGTTTAGTTTAAGTGAATGTGGTTTATGATTGGTTTATGTTTGAGTGGGTTTGGTATTTAAGTTTAAGAGTTCTGTTTAAGTTATGGGTCAATGATCACATTGGAATTTCCCCACGGGGATGAATAAAGTATCTATCTATCTTACCTTTATGTTACTCCTGTCTCTTTGATTTAA
This sequence comes from Hemigrammopetersius urotaenia, assembly GCA_037974485.1. Classification (NCBI taxonomy): domain Eukaryota; kingdom Metazoa; phylum Chordata; class Actinopteri; order Characiformes; family Alestidae; genus Hemigrammopetersius; species Hemigrammopetersius urotaenia. The sequence continues at coordinate 12,558,973 of JBBPDC010000129.1, read as the reverse complement.
AAAAGTTCTTGAGTCTGGCTCACATGCCAGTTTTTGGTTTGGAAAAGAAAGAATGATGCACTTCAACTACCATTGATGTGTGTGTGTGTGTGTGTGTGTGTATATACACATTTGTATGCAGGGGTATTTCTAGGCATAAACAGCCTAGGTGGTTGCCTAGAGTATCCCCAGGCGGAGGGTGGCACTGATTGTTAAGTCTGATGTTGTGCGTGATCCAAAGCTGTTTCTTTCCAAAAGCAAACACAAACATGCCAAAGTGAACCTTTTCCTGATCACCTGGCTGTTAATATCCCTGCATAATCACTCTTAGACACCAAGAGTCTCATGACTTATGCTGCTGATTAATTTAAATGTAATGTTTGTTATTAGGAATCAGGTTTGGTCGATTTCCTTTGCTAATTGGGATAGCAAGCATAACCAAGGGAGTGGTCTTGTTATCCGTTTGGCAAGTATGATGGGGTGTCTAATGCAGCCCAAGCTTAACTAACAAAAACAAAGGTTTTGACTTTACTCAGCATCAGACTCTATACATCTGTGCATCTCATCTATATGTGTTTTTGATCAATTAAATAACAAATAGCTCTAGCACACACACACAAACACATACACAACCATGCTATTTCTGAAGATTGCTTTAGGTAACCTTGTGTAGCTACATATGCAAAATGCTTCTCTTCTCGACTGACCACACACACTCATGAAAGTAGGACTGGTCAGATTCCCCCTCGAGATCCCCATCCCCCACCCCATTGCCTCATTCAACAAAACTCTCCCAGAGTGCCAGAAATGGCAGAAACTCCAGTGTTGTATTTTACCATGTATGTTCCTGGCTGTTTATATATTCACTGAACTGCATAATAATTCTCAGCCACCAAGTGTCATGACTTTGCAGTACCCTGCTGATTAATTTGAATCTAATTTCTTTTATCAGGAATCAGAATGTGCAGATTTCCTTTGCTAATTGGGGTGGAATCCCCTTTGCATACATAACCATGGGAGTGGTCTTGTTATCTATTTAGCAAGTATGATGGGGTGTGTGAGATAGAGAGATAGAGATAGAGAGAGAGGGGGAGAGAGAGAGAGAGGGGGGCATGTTTTATGCTAGCAGATAAGATGTGGTGTTCTGTTGCCTACTGAAGTAGCATAAGGCATTAACTCTCCTATCCATCTCCTCTGTGCGAGGCAGGTGACCGAGGTTCTCTGCTTTTTCATTTTCTTCGCCTCACCAGCCAAGCACAGTGGTCAAAACAGCTACGAGTTCGCAAGAGTGGCATCTGTTTCAAAGTAGTTTTGTTTATTACTACACCTCTGACAACATTAATGACTAACACTATGTAAATGTAAATGGTTTATACAGGTAATTTGGGAGCAACAAGAAGTTATTCAATACTAAATATAATGCTGTCATTATTTACAGTAGTTTTTAGGAAGAATTTCATTTTTTGATTTAATAGTAATTTATTTCTTAGTACACTATTGTTTACCAGTTAATAGCTTCCTTAATATTTGATGATTCCAACAAAAACTAGGCCATTAAAATGATGCTAAAAAATTTTCTGTAATCACATTGGTTTAATATTATAGATAACATTGATTACAGTTGATATTTCAGCTTATAGTGTATATTTTTCTTTTCTTAATCCTGTGTTGGAGTTTCTAATGAAATAAGGGTCAAACAAGAGTTGTGATGTAACTTTATAAGAACGAATGTATTTTTATGTGCGGCATGTTAAAACATAACATTAATGTGATACAGAAGTAATCCCATACGGTCCAGAACACTCTAAAGGTCTAAGACTGCTGCCTCAGCACAGACCTGTGCTCTCTGCTCACTTTTGACTTATAGCTTCCTGGAATAGTCTTGCTAATAAAGCAGAGCCAGAGACAGCTACAAAGCTCACCTCCACACAGCTTGCAGAGGGAACTGTATCTTCTCTGAAGAGATTGCTGGTCTATATGCTGTGAATTTCTGGTCTTGTTTCTTTTCACTAAATTCTGCAGTCTGGCCTACATCTTCAACACACAGAGTGAGTCTCCAGACCATAGAGTTGTTAAAGTCCATCAGAGTTCGGAGTAATCTAGCTTTGATTAATAACCGAATCACATTTCGAGACTCATCTACATAAGTCATTTAGCTTCATGGCCTTTAGTTGAGCTTAGTTTGAATTCATTTGGAAGCAAATATGCGGTGGTGTCTTGACCTTGTGGAAACTCACAGAAAAAGTTTCTCTGTGTAGTTCAAGGGTTGGACCGATAATACTCTGGTTATGACCAGCTATATGTAATGCTTAGCATTTAGCATTCTGTATCGCCAAATTTTTTTGAATACTAAGTTGATTAGAGTTATTTTTGTTGTTTATAGGAATATATCATTGCAGTATCTTCATTTTGTTGAAGATCTGTTTTAAATCACCACCTTCTCTGTTACAGCACGGCATATTGAATGGAGCAGCCCACAAGCCCAAAATGCCTTTGAATAAATTCTTATTTTACTGATTTACATTTTTCTCCTGATTCAGGGGATTTCTGCAAAACTGGTAAATACCAGTGTACTGAAAAGTATTGCCATTGTCAGGGGCTAATGTGATTTTTTTGCTGAGTCAGCTTCTCACCTGTGGAAATGTAAATGTTAAACTCTAATGCTCAAAAAACATGATGCTAGGGCTGATTGAATTGGGAAAAATATTAAATTAAATTTTTTTTTTTTCACCACACCTGCATATTTTGAGTCTTGAACACTGAATGTAATGTGCTGAATGTAAACTGCCAATTCACATATAAAATACTTATAAATAAAGGTAACATTTTCAGCCTTTGTTGACACCACACAAGAGCACACTTCTGTCATTTAGCCTGGGTAGTTAGTCAGCAGTTAGATGTCATAGGCAGTCCTGAGATTGTATTTCATGAGTCTTATCCTGAAAGACTCCTTGAAACCCACCAAGGTCTAGAGGAGGAAAACACAGTTCAGCCGCTTAGGTCTAATTGGTCAGTCTTTGATGTAGAAGAGGCTCTGCCAGACAGACTACTTTGGTCTACTTTGTTAAAGAGGACATACACAAACAAACATACAAACAACAACCAACATGCCACACTAGCCAGTAGGCATGACTGACAATGGATTCTAGATTACAGTTCAGGCTCAGTATAAATAGGGAGAGACAGAAATGCAGAATCAGGTTTGTGGGAGAAACCTAAATGAAAGGGCGAACAGGGGGAGAGGGAAGTGCCAGTGGGTGTGACATGTGAGGCGGAGCATGACAAGACATTAGTAGACACACCAGAAAAAAATACTGATGAATGTAGGTACAAAGAGTGTGTACTAATAAACCGGCATATTATATATCACTTTACCTGCACAAAACATTTAAAAGAAGAGTAACTTAACAAGCATTACTGCAAAGCTCAGAGGAAGTATTACAGCTCAGCCTCTCAGCTAATATTAAACTTTTTAATTCAACAGTCATATTAATTACATGCTGTTAAATAAATTATGATGTTGCCGCACTTCTCAAAATATATATATAATTTTTGTCAGGATTGATTTTGTGTACACTGCTTTAGGCTTTTGGTAGTGCCTACTTTTAATCTGCTTTTAAATCTGCTCTTCTGAATTTTCTGTTTGCTTCTGTTTCAAGAACTGACAAACAGCAAGAATTTTCTTTCCATAAAAAATCTCATTTTCAAAGTTAGGAATCTGCACATTTAAGAGAATATCAGCTCATTTCAATGAACACTGAATGAGAACAAAAACATGTAATGTACACACTTTTGTTATGGCATTAAAAACTTTTTATTGACCCCTAAGAGTTAAATATGTGTATTCTTGTAGTGTTTTACTGGTCCTTGTACATACTGGGAGAAAAACACACACTCGCTACAGATGGACAAATAATCACAGCAATTGTTAGGGGTCATGTGTCTTCATTATTTAATAAATAAAAACCTGATGAAGAAATTCATCTCCTTATCATTATCAGTCTGTAATTTCGTGTGAATTATTCATCATAACAGCTCGGTCACAGACTGTATGCAAACAGTAGGAAGTGATAATAGGTCTAGATATGCAGTCTCGTGGCAGATGAGGCCTTTCATGTGTGCCCAAAACACAAGGCTGGGTTTATGTCTCTTCTCTATTTTAGAGCCCTGCCAAGCTGGCTTATTGCATGTAGAAATCTCGTCCAAAACCAACGGCTGCACAATGGCTGTAGGCTGCTCCCTCTCGGTCTCAGTCAAAGAATAAAGAGAGCATTGGTTTGTGGCTAATGGACATCTGTGAAGGTGAAGACCCATCCTTTAACATATGCACAAACAAACACACACACCCAAACACAAACAAAAGCCTTTTTATGTCCAGTCAGATTTTGCGGAGGTGTTGGCTAAACCTTTTGTTGGAGCGAATCACCAACCCCCCTTTTTTACACACACACTCACACACACATATAGACACCCACACATACGCAAGTAATGGATTAACTATTGGCTGAGATGGGAGGCCTTGACAAAGTGCCTGTTCTGAGACGCACTCGTGTCTCGCAGTGCCTTATAATAATTGATGGATGACTGTAGTGTTACACGATGACAGACTGGTTGCCTGGCCTTTAGCCCCTGCTAGTTCAGCCCTTACATGTGTGAAATAGGCAATTACTGCCAGGCCTCGCCCCAGTAATAGGCCAATGAGCAAATGGCTACTGTGGGACTGACTATGGGTGAGTGTGTTTCAGTCGAGTTTTTAGATGCAAGAGGGGTAAGATAATGTCACGGTTGGAACAGCTGCTCCTTCTGCAATCTTTTATTAATATATATATAATATTTCCAAATAATCCCTTGTACTGTTGGATACTCAGTTGAGATTATTGGATGAGGATTGATTAGTGGATAACGATTGCTGAAGAATGTGTGCTATGTCCCAGCTAATAACCACACTTTATAATAAAGATATACAAATATAAGCATATAATGTTCTCTCTGTCAGGTGGATAGGGGTACAACAGGTCCTAAAAATGATTACCCATATTGTATATATATATAGATATATATGTGTGTGTGTGTGTGTGTATAGATATATTACCACATATATTTACTAAAAATACGCACTGTTCTTCTAACATGTACATTTACAGTATACAGTTGATTCATCACATACCTATAAAAACGTACCTTACATAATTACAATTATAATGTGCATCACCAGACAGCTATTAGATATTTAATGTGCTATTAGGTGAAAGCCAATGGGATGAATCAGTTAATGAGTGCATTTAAAGCTAAAGGCAGCCTAGACTCTGGATGACAACGCGACCAGTTAGTAACAGATCAGTCATGCAATAAGTACCAGTCAAAAGTTATTGCACACCACAAACACCATAAACTGCAGAGTTGAATTAAGCACTGGGAAATAAATATTCCCTGTATAACCTGGAAAGAATATGTAACAGAGCATGTCTGATGGTTGTGTGGTGATGTCATATTCTTGACTGTCCTTCAAATGCACTTATTAACCGTTTCATTCCTCTTGTTCTCACCTAATAGGTCATTAGATATCTAATAATTGTCTGGTGGGATATACAGATTTATATACACTTTGAAGAGACATGCTATGCTATGCTATGCTATGATGTGTGTCCTTGTTAAGGATTTAAGTAGCGTCACAGTTAAATAACAGTAGCCAAAAGTTAGTATGTTAAACCTTTAGGCTGAAAGTGATTAAAGTGTCTCAGATTAGACAGTGCGTTTACCCAGACTATGTGTGAGAGCTTGTTTTAGCCTGCCTGAACTGCAGGTACAGAACTGCAGATCAGGCAGGTTTTTTTGTTTTTAGAATTATCAGAGGATAATCAGAGTTGTTGTTAATTTAGTGAAAGACAAAAAACAAATGTGAAAGTTATAACTGGACCAAAGATACAAGCTGAATGGTAATTTAGCAAATGGAGTCTGTTCAATTAAATAATCATCTTATCCACTTTATCACTCTGATCTGTCTTGCAAAATGACTAATTTTTAATACTTTGTCACTTGCAGAAGCTAATGAAGATTCGCTGTTCTCATATTAGAAATGTAATAAATGTAAAAAAGTAGTTTAAATATGATAAAATAGGTTAAAAGCCAAAGCTTCAGCACGCTCGGTAAATAGTGTGTATGGGGAGGAGGCTCGGGTGCTTTTCTCTTCCTGCAGCTCGTTCTGCCCCATATTGACTTAAACTTTATGATCCATGTTAGAGTCCTGTTATACCCGTTCTAATTTAGAAAGATAAATCCTACTTTTAGAGCTGTTAACAGGCTAACGGTCATGGCCAGTGCCCATGGATTCTCTAGGAAATTTAAGCATTAAATAGCATTTCTATTCCGGGTATAGAAAGTCATACAGAATGCACAACGTTGTCCTCTAATGGAAGCTGTCCAGCACCTATTGACAGAACAATCTATCTTTATAAGGGAGAATGAGAAATTCCAATCTACTTTCTGAAATCACATTATCAGAGGTAATATATGGCTGCGTCTGAATATAAACTGAAGAAGCAGTCGAATGAATTTGGAGTACAAGTGATTCTGGGGTGTGTAGGTGAGTTCATAAGGGTGAGCAAGATATCAAAAATATAACGTTATCCTTTTCAAACAAGTTGGAACAGATATAGGATACCAGCAAATAATATATTACATATTTATATTTTTTTAATTACTAGATGCATTTTTAATTACTAGAAGCATTTCTGTTTCTCTAGTAATGAAACAAAAAGTTCCCTTTATAAAAATGTTTCTTACCCCTCTCTGCAGACCCATGCAGCTTGACACAGTAATTCATTTTATGCCCAACATACTGTATGTCGACCAAACATCTGCAAATACATCTCAAAATACACTAATTTCATCAAAACATCAACCAATCAAATACACAAATTCTTTATCAATTGCAGCACAGCCATATAGGAACTGCGCGAGGAACTTGAAACATGATTGATTATACACTTCCGGTAAAACGTTTTTGCACACCACAGGTTTTGCCACTTTTTTCACAAACTGCTGATTTTTATTATTGTTAACTATTGGAAAATATGTCAAATAAAACAATTTTCCTTCATAACGTGGAAAGAATATACAACAGTGCATGTCTGACATTTTATTAACTGGTTGTGTCATGATGACAAAGTCAAATTCCTTTAGACTTTCCTTTAACGTTAAATGAAATAGTCAACCGTTTTGTCCCATTGGCTCTCGCTTAATAGCTCGGAAAATATCTAACACTTATCTGGTGATCCACATTATAATTCTAAATATATTTAGGTGGCTTTTTATTGGTCAGTAGTTATGAATATGAACTGACATATGGTGAATGTGCTGTAAATGTATTTGTTAGCAAATACTATTGAGTGTATTTTAGTGAAATTTTAAGTGAGTAATTTGCAAATGTAGAAAAGCTCAGTGTTTGCCAAAACTTTTGGTAGTGCAGTTTATTTTCATGTGAGATTTAGCAGCAAGAGTTCTCATTTCTGAGACTGAATGAGTAGTAAATGTAAGAATTTTATATTCAGTGAGTGGGAACTGTGTTAAAGCATGAACAAATCTGTTCACAGTTCCAAAATTATTGGAAACATTTGTGAGCTATTGTAAAAAATATGGTAGGTGTGTGTAAAAAGAATCTATTTAAGAATCTAAGTAAGTATGCAAAGTAAGAAAATACGTAAAGTAATATAATGGCATAATGGACTTTTGTCCAGGCAGCTACTGGAAACAATCATAGAATAGACGCATAAAATGATCAACCATGACAACAAAAAAAAAAACACCAGCCTAATATTGTGTAGGTCTGCCTTGTGCAGTTCTGGCCTGTCCATTGCTCAAGGGTGCGGTTCTGATGCTTATGTGTCTGTTGTAGCTGGACACTGTATGTGTATCCGGACACGTCATAACCAGTAGTAACTTTCTTAGCAATTTGCCCCTTCAGTAGCTCCTGTGGGTTTGGACCAAATGAGCTAGCCTTCACTCCATATGCGCGTCAGTAAGTCTTAAACACCCATGACCCTGTTGCCAGTTCTATTTAATCCCGGGAACCACACAAGACCTGACAAGTTTGAGATGGTCTGACTCAGTCTGGCCATCACAATTTGGCCATTGTCACTCAGATCCCAGTTTTCTGCTTCCAACACATCAACTTCAAGAACTGACTGTTTCACCCGCTGTCTACTATATCCTACCCCTTGAGATTGTTATTGAGATAAACAATGTTATTCACTTCACCTGTCACCTGCTTTAATGTATAGATTGATTTGTGTATGCGTATTTGCAGATCATGGTTACGGTGCGGTGGTTCATTGTTTATAGTCTCTCTGTAATTAATCTAAAACTGTCTTTTTGTGATGTGAATTGTTTATCTAGTTGTTGTACAGCTGCTAACAATACTAATAACAGATTTGGAAAAGCACACTGTACTGAAACTATTTCCATAACAATACCATATTGTCCTATCGCCCACCACTTTGTGTGCATGAGCATTTGTTTGGATGGTGTTTGTTTGTATAATTTGACAGTTCAGTCCGACATGAGGATCTCTTTGATACGTTATGTTAAAATCCATTATACCCATTTTACCCCGCCGGGGAAAGACATAATATGGACTTCACTCTTCAGTGTGTTTCTGTCTCTATTTATTTCTTTGAGACCAGAGGACACATGTGACATGGACCATTTGCAATGTGTCAAGCATGGCAGGCACTGAATTTAATTAATGGATGAGGAAATGTCCCATTAAATGGCTATTCCATGTCCAACAAAACAAAAGTGAGCAAACCCATACCCTGTATCCTCGTTTAACCCCATGTCTGTAAAATGACATCCCTGTAAGCAGTCTTGCTGCTTTTGACAGCTTTTTTGTTTGATGGACATCCTTTAAACTTGCTCCCAGTGAAATAAAATCTGGAATGTAATATTCTCTGGCTGCTGAGCTGAGGCCATATTAAGCCACTCAATCCTGAGCATGTACAGGGAGTGAGAGTTAATGATCATTCCATTCTCTGCACTAGAGCATGATCAGCGTCCAGAGAGGACGTGCGTGCTAGCCTACAGGAGCGTCTGCTAGTCTATTTACAGGATGAATCATACACAGAGGGCTTGTGATAGCCCTGTAAAGGCTGATTTGAAGGGATAAGGATATGCCGTATGTTGTGCTTTCATGGGCTGGCATGTAATGCATACCACTTTTCACAAAAGGCTTCATGATGGGCTGTGGGGGCTTCATTTAAACATGACAAATTGTTGAATAGTTCCTTAGAGTTCTTTGCAGGCTAACAGACCAGAGCAACACAGCAATCATAATATTTCAGGATAATATTTCAGCAGGGCTGTGGCAAATCGTTCTCTAACTTCAAAAGCCCTTTAGTCTGTCTTTCAGTCATTCCATGATGATCTATGCATCATATAAAGTTAACAGTTGCTTATTGAAAGGACCTAAAATGTCAGTAAAAGGTGTGTATTGTCTGTAATTTTTTTATGAGCTTGTTCTTAATGCAAGACAATGTAATCCAATGAGTTCCAGAGATTAAGGTTGCCACAGTAGGGTTAGGGTCAATACATTTTTTTCTTATTGCATGTTGATTATGCATTTTTGTGGCAAAGTGTTTTATGCTTGTTTTTGTTTTAATCTTTTTTTAAAGTTCATCTTTTTCCAGTAGAGAATTTTGGAAAACCTTTTTGAATTCTCTCAGCTACTGGTTAAATCAGCAAAATTAATCAATAGATTACTCGATCACCAATATAACTGACAGCGACAGATCGCCCCAAGATTTTTTTTTTCTTTTTGTTTGCTTGCTTGATACATTTGTCCAACTACATTCACTCATGCAAACACTGTCAGATCTGCCACTTCTTGGATTCTCTCTAGTCAAATGTGTCTAACAATAAGATGCTACACTGACAAAGATGGAAATGGCAGCTAATCTGCCTGTAAAGTATAATTTACAGTGGTATCCCCCATTCAAGATGATTCTGCATCTAACAGTTGGGATTTTGGTCCTAGACCAGCATAAATGGACCTCATACACAGCCATTAGGCCAGCAGTGATTGGCAGAGCCAATGGAGCCTGGGATTAGCAGAAAGAAGAGGCCAGCTGTTGGGAGAGTTCTGCTCCATTTGTTAGACAGTGACTGAGAAATGACCAAGGCAACCCTTGTGTGACCCCACAAATACATTTACACCCACAGAGATTCGCCTTGTTATTGATGCTCATGACTAGCCGAGCATGAGCGTTTCATTACTGCTCACCTTATCAGTTACCTTTTCTCCATAACGCTCAGAGCCACAGAGCCAGTGGGGTTTAGCCAAAGAAAGATACCGGTAAAGCTATTAAAGTGTGACCTCACAGGCCCTCTGTAGTAGGATGATGTATTTGAAATGCTGTTGCTTCCTTTAACAGGATAGATTAAGGATCTAGTTTAGATCATTTTTTATTGTTAAAATGATGAGTCTGCAGTTTCTGTGTTAGTAATCTTTTTAATTGTACTACTGCTTCCAGAAAAAAATCCAAAACATAACAGAAAAACACATTTTTGCAATTTATTCTATAATAAACACCCCTAGTTTATCTCTTCTCAATAACTGATACTATATGTCCAAATATATTCAGGCACCCCTTTTAATGAATGAAGATTATGGGATGCTCTTGATCAGCCTCACATGACCCTGAGGTCATACCCAGTGTTAAGCAGAGAGGTATGTGGAGGTTCCTCTGGAACAAGTGGCGTTTCTGATCAAGACTAATCATCCATCAATACCTGATATCAATAATGATTAATGGATTAGGCTTAATGGCTTAGTGGCTCAGTCCAATCAAATACTCACAGCAATGTTCCAGTGTAGTAGTTTGATATTGTTCATAGTAATCCATATTGGGGTTTTAATTTTAGTTAATCAGTGAAATGATTAATCATTAAAATGTTGCTTCAGTGTGACATGCTCTATAACTGTGTTTTGTAACTGATTCTTTTAGAGATTATGTGCATTCTTGAAATTGCAGTTTAACATGCATTGGCAACATCATTGAACAAAGGACAACAGATAAGCGGAGAATGGGACATTCTTTTATCAACTTCAATAGAAAAGGGATAAATGGGGTGGTCCAGCACTTTGAAGGCAATAATAGCGAAGCCGCACAGCGGAGCTTTGACACACTGACACTTAACAAGTGGTCAGTTTTGTGTCGGGATTGTGAGATCACCTGCTGCTGTTACTTGCCATGATGTTCTCCTGTCAGTTTAAATCTGTTTTAATGTAAGTTTAAACTGGTCTGAGATCAGCACTAGATCGCATATTTTTGGCACTGTATCCTCATGCTGACCTCCTTTCCTATGCCCCCATTACATACACACACACACACACACACACACACAATGGCACATGACCAGCTTCACCTGACGTATCAGTCTATAGGAAATTTATGAATGTGATTCCTCATGCACATCTTGCTCACCTCTCTCACTCTCCCCCACACTTTATCCTCTCTCTCTCTCTCTCTGTCCTTCTCGCTGTCTATGTATCTCTCTCCCTCCGCCACACTTTATTCTCTTTCCCTGTGTCCTTCTTGCTCTATGTATCTCCCTCTCTGTCTCTCTCTCTCTGTCCTTCTCACTCTGTCTCCGCCTCTGTCTCCCAGAAATCCTCCTTGCTTCGGTGTATTGATTTCATCCTGCTGCTGTTGTAAAATGGAACCTGAAATAGTTTCCCTCTCTCATTTTACAGGTTTGTGCTCACAGCAAACCTTGATTTATGTAAGCGTTCTCAGTTTAAAGTGGATGAGCTGTATGTATGTACTGATCATGGGGATAATCGCATGCACACAAGCTTCTGCTGGAGTCTGTGTTCCTCTGTGTGCTTGTGTGCAATTTGAAACGGTCGTTTAGATCCACAAGCTTCTATCCTTTTACCTAAATGAGGAAAAGCAAACTCACAAGAAGACAGAACAGTTTTATTTAAAAAAATGTCTTCAGTTTCGTTACTAATACCTACACGTGTTGGTGGTGGCTTCTCTATGTATTGTAAATAGGGAGCTATTGACGCTGTGAGCTGACCTCAGGAATTTCTTCCTCTTTCTGTTGAAATAATGAAGTGAGGGCTCAGTTAATGAGCTTTTGTCCTTGTGCTGGAGTGTGGGCCACATGGCTGAGAGGAGAGAGAGGAGTGATTAGTAAATTGGACCTAATTAGATAGATGGAAATCTCTGTGGCAATGATAAATTTGAGGGTGGCACAGGCTACTGAGCCTCCATCTACTACTGATAGGGGAGGGAGGCACATTTGTGCGAATGTGTTGTACGTGCATGTGTTTCAGTTCCTGCATTTAATAAAAAGCCATTAGGGAAAATTTAAATAGGCAAAAACGCTATGGCTAATTTTCTGTTTATCCCATCATCCCTTTCTCTTGTTTACTATCTTTTTGTTACCACTCATCATTGATAAACCCTATCTGTCCTCTTCTACAGCTAAAGACAGATTCAGTGCATAAGTGATATTAATGACCGTGGTTCTTTGAATAAGTTCTAAGTCCTTTGTTTGGTCTGCCATTCCCATCTATCCTAAAGATAAATCTGTCATACAGCTACAGATAATTATCCCAAAATATGATTTATTCATCACAAAAATGATTTATTGCACTGCCATGCAATGCAGTCCATTAGCAACCGAATACTAACGTATTATCTGTTGTTTTGGTGCACATTGGAATTTGAATTGAAACAGTGACTGAGATGAAATTGAAGAATATCTGCTTTTAATTCAGGTGTATTTACGTCTGCACTAAGTGAACCATATTTAAATCATATAGACTATAAAGAGTCATACAGAACCCCCCATGTATTTATAAAGAGTTATCAATTTCAGGTCCATGAATAATTGGCTAAATCAACATAATCTTTTATAAAATTGTACAAAATTGTGACATTCTTTACAAATCTCCACACTTTGCACGTACAAAGCATGTGCCCTGCAGCTGTCCTGTCAGGTCTATAATGCAACCCCTTTCTGTTTCCTGTTGGTTTTGGAGAGCTGTTTTCTTCAGTGTTATCTTCAGTCTTCAGTAAGTGAAACACATACTTGGGTTCAGGTCAAACAACTGAATGGTTGATTATGAATAATAATAAGGACAGCAGTCTAGGCCACAGAGTCTATATCAGTCTATCAGAGCAGCCAGCACATGCATAACATAGTCTACGTGGCATTAATCGCAGATGGACCAATCAAGAACCATCAGTCAGAGATGTTCACAAGTCAATTATGAAAGTAGAGCCTCGAATGTGTGGGTGTGAGTTCAAGTCGAGTTTCTGCTCTTTGGGTGAAAGTGTGAGTTGAGGCTCAAATCTTCAGCTGAGTGCCTGGTTCGACACGGCTTCCAATAACGTGCTTATTGAAACAGGAAAAACATCACTCAGACGAACAGAACTGAGGTGTTACACACAGTAAAAGGGAAGAGGCAGAACAGCTTGAAACGACTCCTTATTGTTTTGTTAGTATTGATTATTATTTTTATAGCAGATACAATATCTTGTGTGAAAGCGAAACTGCAGATGCTTTAAATAAATAAAAGCAAAATGTGCCCCCATCTCTGCCACCAGCGTTCTGAAAACCGCAATACAGTTTACTGGACAGGGAAAGGTTTTGCATTAATTGGTCATATCAACAATAAAGTGAACTGACTCACAAGCACTTTCTCTTTTCTCCATTCCTTTCTTCTTCCACCGCTCTTAATACAGGACTTCCAAATATTCCAAATCTTTACAGATCTTCTTTGCTGCTGTAACCTCACCTTTCTGTTTTAAGGCTTAGCAGTTGTTTGCACTCACGGGTGCAGTCATGGTTGATTAAATATAGCACATAGTTTAGTCTGAGACACTTCATGCATTCTGTGTTTCATGTTTCATCCTCATAATGGTTTGCTTTCCTGGCACTGACATTTATTTGCCCCTAATATTAAGAGATGGTAGCAGTATATTGGATATAATCGTGGCACCTCTAAGATTACTTTTTAGCCTCTAACAGTCACTTAAAGTTCCCTAAAATAGGAACATGCATTTAAATCATATATACTTCATGTGAATTCTTCCAAATGGCCAAGCAAATTAGCTGATCCACTTAAGATGATAAAGTTTGGCTGGTTTCTTATGAAAAGGGGTCACAATCAAATAACTCAAACTGGAAACCTGACAGAATCAGGACTGCAAAATTTGGCATGAAATGGTGAATTAGAGTAGAGAACAAAGCCTGGACTAAATCAGGCAAACTCTTTAGGGCAACAGTCATACAGACATTTCATGTGACTTCTAGCTTCTGTTTTGGCCACTCTTTAACTGCATAAAGTCTTTAGTGAAAATAAAGTCTTTAGTCTTTAGTGAAAATAGTCCACCATACTTTAGGGGGTTCTGATTAATGCAACATGTGTTCAAATAATTTGAACTAAACCCTGTGCTCTCCTGAACAACCCCTCCACAGGCCAATGAACAACCAGGACAAACCCTCCTAGCACTTTTGATGGGAGCACTTTTGATGGCAGTATGCTCTCAAAAAAGACTTTGTGGTTTCCCCAAACCACTGTAGTGCACTTTGGCTTTGTGCATGATATGAATTTGAGATGATCATGTTTTAAGCGTAGCACTTGCAGAATTTGTGCAAACAATGAGAGATGAAATTGGATCCTTCAGGCAACTACAATCATACTTTTCCTGACACACAAATGTCCTGCAAGGATGCTGTGCACAACATACGAAAATACATCTCTGAATCCATCAAGCACCACAGTTTACCAAAACTGTCAGAATGGGGACAATCATGAAGTGTTTGCCCCTGTACACAACTGTCAACTTCACGAGGGGAAAAAACACTGGTTTATTTTTTATTCATTATTTATATTTTTATTTCTTACCTTGATTGTTTTCCTTTTAGCGCATTGCATTTGATATGTTGGTTATGTTTTAAGCTGTTTAATATTTTCACTGTAAATGCTCACCTACATTGTAAATAGACTCTCAGTCTATTTCCGAGTGATTAATTGATTGAGTTAATGACAGTTAAACTGTTCCAGGATAAGAGGTGCATTTGTTCAGGAGTTAGCCCTTAGTCACTGTATAACCTGGAAACAGTTCCAAATCTGCAAGGCACAACAGAGAGACTGAACCCAGGCAACACCATTAGGCTGCAGGGCAACAGATGAAACACATCAACTCCAAAAATGTAATCAAAGAGTGATCTCCAACCGTTACCTGACCCTGCGCCAAATTTGCAAAGAGCCTCATGCCATGGAACAGACCAACTATTAGAAAGGCAAGATTTTGAGTTCACATGATGAGTTCTTCTGCTGAATTTCACAAAATAGTTACTGCACTCGCACATCACTGCTGAGAAGTGAAACACACTTCTCACCCTGGGAAATCTGTACTATTGTAAATAACGGAGCAAATTTATATCATGTTTCTTGTTGTGCTTTCTCTGTTTGCAATTTTATGCATTCTGATTCATGCTCTTTTTGATATGTCAGTTTTTCTGACTGCCATACCTGGTGGTGATGTTCCAGGTCCAAAAGCTCCTGCTGTTCAAAATTTAAACCTGTGGGAAACTACAGGAACAGAATGGCCAGGACCACGTGGGCTTGAAGAAATAGAAATTCCCACCTCTACTAAATTTGCACACAGAATAGCCTTAATAATTTTCAACGGCTGTTGCCGCTTATGTTTCCCCAGGATTACCTGCAAGGAAGACTATTCCAGAGGATATTGCATAGATATAACAAATCCCAGCTTGCCATCACTGATGCACTGATCCACTAAAGTTCTTTAGCAATAATAAACACTAACATTCCATCCCTAACTGACTAAGCTGCATGAACTACCTAAACTCAACTCTAGTCTTTGTGCTATTACTTGTAGATACATATGCACTCAAAGCCCATTGGCCTAAAAACAAGTGTGGAAGTGGTCAATAGCTACTCCCTAACTAAAATGAACAACAATGAAATGAACACAGAGAACAATATAATACAAAAGAAAAAAAACCACAAAAGAACCAATGAACCACTGTGTCACAACCCGGCTCAAAAGAAGGACATAGATCATATATTATAGCTTTAGAAAAGACAGTTGAATTAGAAACAGCAACCCGTTACTGTAATAAAGGTGGTAGGAATAATCTAGCATGTAAGCAAGGTGTGGATGTGTGATAGAGAAATGTGGGGCTGTTGTAACGCAGCAGCAAAAGTCTCGAGGAGAACAACAGCAGAGGAAACTGCCAGAACTCATTAGACTTTATACACCTGGAAGTAGAACTCTCATGTTTCTGGCATCAACAAAGATGTCCCTGTCATTCTGACGCCCCATCCTGCAAAACACACCCAAAAGACAAGATACAGAGTGGAGGCTGTCACACTAGGTTTATATTAAAGCTGACATTTAACTTATTGTCATTATCACATACACTTCAGTACAGAGTTTAAACAATGAAGTCAGTTTCCAGTTACCTACGGACTGCACTGCATATATACACAGAAAGTTCGGCTGACATATATATATATTTTTTTAAGGATGTTGAATTGTTCTCTATGTCTGCCGAGACGTGTGGGCAGTCTGACCTTATCTAAGTGCAATACATTTCTCATGAAGATAGAGCCGATAGTGGACAATAAATATGATGAAGTCTGCAGCGCAGATCCTGCTGTGCGTTCTATCCATAGAGGTGACCTTAGTTTCCCTCCTGTGTTCTATATCTGGATGTTGACACATTTTATGAGTGATAAGATGCGGTTTCCTGGGACCCCCACTGCTGCCTGCTCTCACTTATGACATGGCTGACCTCTTGGAAACCAGCGCTGCAATTAGGTGCCAAAATGACCATCACTAAATCTCACCGAGGGCAAAAGGTTGGCAGGGAAACCTGAATGAGAAAGCAGGAGGCAACAGGATAACTGCAGCCTTATGACATTACTGAGTGTACTGTAGGGGGAAAGGTGGACCTGACAAAGTCATTTGTGAGGGTAAAACATTTTCCCCTTGTGTGTGTGTCTCCAGATTTTTGTGATTTTTGTTTTTAAATAATTAGTTACATACATTTGGAGCAATTAAATGACTGTTATTTCATATTGCAGTATTTGTAAACTGATCTGTTCTGTATATTTGTACCAATAAATCATTAGATTTCCCTGGTGACGGTGCAGGACAGAGCGTGTGGGCGAAGGGCAGCAGCAGCGGGTTTATATGTTTGTGTTTATTGTTGACAAATGAAAGCTGGGTTGTATAATTTCACTCATGTGACTGAGGTCACCTTTCTTATAGAGGCTTGTCTCGGCTGAGAACTTCTGCTAAACGTCTCTGTATTTCTGAATAGGAGGTAACATAACATTTTACCTTAAATCTTTGAACTTCACTGGCAAAGGAAAGCTGAACTTCGGTGCTAGCAAATATAAAGCGATTTAATTCCAAGTAATTTGTTCTTAAAATGTAAAGGGCAGCTGGCATATAAATAGTCTTCACACATCCTCTATCTGTCACATCTATAGTCAGGCCCACCCATCAGTGCTTAACTTAACTTAAGTTTCTTTAAACCCTGCCATTCTTTCTTTATGAGGTATTGCCATTCGGTGTCCGTTTTTAGAGCTTATGCCCTCTGTTGCTTATTTTTGCCATCTGCTCATTTGGGATTGCGAATACTGTTGTATTTTTTCCTGTGTTTCATAGACTTTATTAAAACTCTTCATTTGCATCTCAGTTTGGTGCCCAACCGTCACATCCCACATATAATGCTTTTTACTTGTGCATTCATTCTCATCAGATCCATCAGTTCATGTGTGGATATTCAGCTGTAATATTTAAAAACTTAATCTTTTACATTAACAAAATATTACCTGTAGAACATTCTGTGAAGGTGGGCCATGTTTATGCAGTGAATATTGCCATGTAAACAATATACTTTCTATTCATATCAGGCCAGCATCCCTTTCATTGATATTCAAATTCAGTTCAGATAGTGGCTATGCAAACAGAATGCAGCACACAGCACTGTATTAAAGCTGGTGTATAGTGGCAGAGCGAGAGAGAATTATGAATTCAGTGCTCATAAACTGGTGCGGAAACTAATTTTGGGGCTACATTGTGTCTCTGCATGAAAATGATTGCAACCAGTGGTAGGAAATTTAATGCTTTAAGAGTGACTTTTGTTAAATTTACAGGAAGTGTTAACAGTGACTTAACATACAGACTTTTGTCTGCAATGTCATTTTTATGGTACAATGCATGCAAATACAGGTAAAATAGTAATAAACTGTGATCGCTTGAATACATTTGGCAATAGAGTGGAGCTTACTTGTCAATCTCTGGATGTACTTTTACGTCTGCCAAGCTATTCTGACTGAGTGTGTTTCAGAGAACGGAAGGTTTCTAAATGATGCCAATCATGTAGGAAATCAGCTCTGAAAGCTAACCTCTCAACCATCTGGCTTGTGCTGCATGGAATCAATATGAAATTAGAACACTCATTTTTCAGACTTCTCACAATCAGCTGTGCTCTGATGGCGATGCAACACTCTGTTGTTTTTCTTATTATGCACACATGATCATAGGAATCATGTCACTGCACATCATGTAGGAAAATGGAGAAAATTCTGAAGACAATAATTTATCTTATGAGACCCTGCAGAAAGAGCAGAACTGTTCTTCTATTAGCCGAAATGTCAGTCCTTAATCAGCAGCCTAGCTGTTTTACCTACAATATAAATATGCTTTGAGGACTCAAACAAAATGTTAATATTAGACACTGACAATTGTGTCCATGCTGAGAATGTTACAATTTTGTCAATAGATGAGTTGCAAGAATGAATTGAATGATTTCGATTGCTGTATTATTTCTCATCAGAAGTAATGCACAATCATGGACAAAATGAAAAATGTCCTGCACTGTACCATGAACAATGTACAACAGACATTCTGGCTTGTGGCTGCTGTAATAATAACTTAGATCTTGGAATATTGTTTGGCTTATTTTGGCATTTCTTTTTTAATTCTGTATTAAAAACATAGAAATACAATACATATTGTATTATATATTGTAATATGTATGTGTGTGTGTGTGTCATGGCCGTAATAAAAACAGAGTGTGTAGATAGCAACTGCAGTGTTAGACTTGACATGCTGTGTCTCGGGTTATAACCCAGCCGTTACTGACTGATAGTGTTGCCTCTGCATTTACAACAGTTGACTGATTTGTGAATATTACCCTCTGTTGGTGTAATCTGCCTTGTTCTCTGGGCTGGAAACCATTCCCAGGAGGCCTTTCACCAAGAGCCTTAATTCATATCCACTGGATTAACTTTGTGTTACAAAATAGCCATCCTGACCAGGGCCATAACAGCCAAATGATGGGGAACACAGTGACCTGGACTGACCTCAATCCATTGTATGTGTGAGGGAGAGAGAGAGAGAGAGTATGTATGTATGTATGTGTGTGTGTGTGTGTGTGTGTGTGTGTGTGTGTGTGTGTGTGTGTGTGTGTGTAGTACAGCATGCCATGATGTTTATCTCCAACCATGGGAAAATTCTGTAAGTGTGTTGCCTTTGCCAACCTTTGAAGGACTTGGATTGTTGGGTAGGAATCATATCATTGCAACTCACAACAGTCTGGCTCACACTACAGGATGTTTAACATCCTAATCAGTCTTGAAATGTGAGACCTCCCACTTATAGACTAATATGTTTGCTTTAGTCATCCTTCAGTCATCAGGAGAAACCACTACACATGTATAGCATGCTCAAGAATCATCATGTAAACAAATATGTCTTTAGAACAAAACAAACAGACGAAAAGTGCAGATAACTGAACTATATTTTCATTTGGGGAGTCATAAATACCGATTATGTTTAACATTTCAGACTGGGGAAGGAGACATTGTAAGTGGTCAAAGCAGGAGCATGGCAAGCTAGCAGGGGCCCATGCTATCATAGCGACAGCATTCTGGACATGGCTACACAGTTTAGCTACAGGCTAACATTCTGCTCAGACAGAAGTGTTGCTCTAACTGTTCTGTAGTTACTGACCTTTGTGAAGGTTAGATGTTTTTTTTTCTAGTGATTTCTACCATGCCAATCTCAAGTCACTTCTCCCACATTCTTCCAGTATGTGCACAAGGAGGGGGCAAACATACTAGACTGTGGTTACACAAACATTCTTGTGTGCCACATCCTCACCTCAGCTACTCAGACCACATATCTGTTACACTGATTCCAGCACACAGACTGCTCATCAGATGTGTTAAAGCTGGCCCCTAGCATCATTTCAACATGCTTCAGTGTTACCATCATCATCATCGGCGTGTCAAAGGAGGATTAGTCAACTTGTCTGTCGTGTGGGCGCATTTCGATATATCTAAAGGAGGTTATCCACTGACTGGTAACAGCTCGGTTTGGTTCAGTTTGGTTCTACTCTATTCAGTTTGGTTTCGGATCTACAGTTTTTCCCTACAACTGGTTGTTATAGCAACCAAACCTTCTGAGAAGCAGCCCGAGCAGAGTGCTCTAAGCTGAGGTAAACAACCCAGCATCATTACAATCGTCAGCATGGATGAAATCCGAGGGATTTTATTTCTTTCTGTTTGCCACTAAACAAAGACAATTGGCTTACCAGACAAGGCTTAAAGAAGCTAACGTTAATGCTAATGTTCAGTCAACAACACTGACGTAACTATAGCGACCACCAATCAGCAACCTCCAATATGTACACATCATTTAATATCGGTTCAGCATGCTTGGAACCTTGACCAAGGTGGTACCAAGAATGGTACCAGGTTCTAGGGCTGCACAATATATCGCAAATTTACTGTCATCGCGATATCAACATGCGCAATATACATATCGCAAAAGACTGACTGAACTGCAAAGCTCTTCACCCAGTGCCACAGAGAAGCGGGCACTTTTGTTCATCGTTTGTGCTAGATTGTTCCTTTTGCTATTTTTCTCTGGCTAAGTACTTACTATAATTTAAATTGTGTTTACATTTATTTAAGATTTAAAATTATTTTTTTAAAAATCAGATTTTTTTCAACAATATTCAATGGTTCAAATGTTTTATGGGAGGTTGCACAAAGGCACGGAGTATGAAGCACAGAAGAGGTGAGACCCTTCGAGCATACCCACTCCGTCTGTGTTTTTGAAAAGGCAAGAAAGTTTTCCAGTAATTTTGGTTAATATATGGGCCATGTCAGTCTTTGTTTTTATTGTGCATTGTTTGAATGAATAGATAAATATTTTCATAGTTTTGTAACAGATTCTTTTAATAATTTAATAATAATAATTTCTTTCGGTGTTTCGGTTTCGGTTTTCGACCAAGTGTTTCCTCATTTTTGGTTTTCGGTTTCGGTCCAAAAAAGTCATTTCGGTGCATCCCTACTTCCAACCCAGGTTAGTGCTGCATGGTCAGCCACTAACGTGAATGGTTTTCCCTCCAGATAGTTTCGCCATTTGAACCTGCCAGAAGCCATTCTGCAAGTCCAGGGTGCTAAGTATAGACACCCCATACAGGGATTCCAAGATTTCATTAACCTGGGGCATGGAAAATCCATCAAATGGGGTCTTACTGTTTAGGCCCATAAAATCAATGTAGAAATGAGCCCCTCCATTCTTTTTCCCTGCCAACACCACAGTTAACTCCTATGGTGAGGTAGATGGTTGAATTATCCCCTGTGCTAACACCTTAGAAACCTCTGCATCTACAGGTTGCTTTTTATGGACAAGAATGGGGGTGAGCCTTACACCCTGAGTGGTATAAAAAGGGTATTTCATTATTTTAGTACATATGGTGGTACAGCTTCTGCAATAGAGCTTTATGATCTCAGGAAATAGTAGCATTGTAAACCGATATATTCTTTTATTTTGCTGCATCTGAGGATTGCGGTAACAGATTTGCCACATGGAGAGTGATTTGGCAAGTGCAGAATTATAACCTTGTAACGAACACATATCCTTCCTAAAGCTGTCTGTACAAGACCATTAGCCTAAGTGAAAGAGCCTTGCAGATTGCTTTCATTTGTTTGGTGTCGTTATTTCATTCCACAGCATCTCTGTGATGAGTGAGAGCGTGCTCCCAATGTCGATGACAGCAGTACATGGGACACCGTTAAATATAATTTGAAGGGATATTAGTGTGTGGTTGGCCTGTGCAACACCCAGACTGGAAGACATTAAAGTTGGCCTGATGGTAGTTGTGGTACTCCTCAATATGCTAGCAATTCATGGACTGCAGTTGCGGAGAGTAGCTTGTACTATTTCTTGCTCCGTAATCTGTGGCTTCCGCCTCAGACATGCAGATGCCTTGGACTGGTCTCTGTGTATGCTTTGTCATACTCTTCTCAGCTTCAGTTTTGTGATCTTAGGTGAGTAATGCCTTGAGAAGAGCCCACTGTCCAGTTTTTGTCCGAATTTTGTCTACGGACAGCACATGTATCTCCAGATATTCCTCACACTGCTCTGTGAAGCTAATATGATCCTCCCCATCAACGCGGTTAAACCTGGATGTAACTGCTCATTACATTTTGGTCTGAAACCTCTGTTGCAATTCACTCTGTGTGTCCCTTTTTTTGCTGGCATTTATAATATCAGATTAATGCTGGCTTTGCAACTCACATACCTACACTTTCACCTGTCTGTTTATATTTCATTCCAGCAAAATAGCTTCTATCCGGCTTAGGTGGATAACCAGCACCATGGATATAAAACTTGGCTCGTCTTCAGCCCATGGTGGAGTCGGAGGGTGCTGGTCCTCAAGTGGTCATTCAGCTGTTTGTGTCTTTTCCTGACCCGCCATAAGAGTCAAGGTAGAGATTTCTGGGCAGAGTACCTTCTCACAACCTTAACGCCCCAAAACCCCAACACACACACACACACACATACACACACACACACACACACACACACACACAGTCTTTTGGCACAATCTTTGGACCTCCGCCTTTCCTGCTCACCCTCAGTTTGGATGGTGCATCAAAATCAGTTCATAATCCAGTGCTGGATATTTCAAATATCCACAAAAACAAACAAACAAAAAAGCCCTGAGAAGAAAGCCCCAAGCACTGGGATCGTAGCCAGCTTCACCAAAGGGAGAACTGTACAAAAACAAAAACCCACATGCACAGAAAACAGCACGATTCCACACGCAGGTATCTGAGTCACAACAACAGAAACGTCAGTGTTAAAACAGAATTTTAGCCTAAACTTTGACTCTCACCTTAGCCTTTGCCTTCTTCTTTTATTAGAGGTGTCCCCTTTTGGCTGGGATGATGGAAAACAGAACAGTAAGGACTGTTACATGTCATTATTTGCCCAACTATTAATTATTGCTGTCTACTTCTATATTTTTGTACAGGGTTAAACATTACACCCACATCCAGAATATACATAATCTCAGAATACAATTGCTAAGACTTTTCTGATTTTATTTGTTTTGTACTGTTAACCTTTTCTATGTGTTACCTTAAAGCTTATATTATAGAGGCATACTTTTTCCTTACAAAAAAACAGCTTGTCCTAATAATCCATCTCATATTGTTATTACTACTGTTTAGCTTGATTGTCTAGCACATTTACATTAAAGATTTAATTTCCTGTCTTATATTCATAAGGACACACACTGCCTACCCTTTTGTCATGCAGCTATGATCTCCATACAACTTTTTCCAACTTTGTAAGGAGCACATTTTCTCAATTTCCATTTAGCAAGCAGATTGTCCTGCAGTGCCAGTAAACATGGGACCATGGTTTGATGCTGGACAGCTCTTCTTGACATTTTTTCCACTTTCAGAGATGAGACTCTGTAGAAGAGGGTGCTTTATTGCACGCTTTGTCAAACAGTGGGCCTGCTACAGCAACAGAACCCAGCAAGCCCATTTGGGAGAAGGACTCGTGGACCCCACTCTATCATCTGATGTTCAGTGGTTTGGTGTTTCTAATAACTGGGAAATCAATGACTTTCTCTCAGGACTGTGTAGAAGAAGATAGAGTGAGTGGGTGAAGGGCTCTAGCAGTGGATTTATGTGTTTCTGTGTTTTGTGTTGAGGATTATATGTGGCTTAGGCCACCTTTTTTATAGAGCCTTGGCTCTGCTGAAAAGTTCTGTGAAACTTCTCTGATCTCTAAATAGTGACACACATATTATCAGGTTGCATTTCAATTCTAAGGTCTGAATTATATTTGATTTTCAGTATTTTGTGTATTAAAATGTTTTGTTCCATATGCCTTTACTATATTGCTATAATACACTATAATACAATTACTATATTGTAAATGTACTATACTTGATATTGTGATGCCAGTGGCTGATAGAGGTCACTGTTATTTAAGTTTTGGTTAAAGACTCTTATGTTGACATTGGGTGTGGCCTCATCCCTGTGCCTCTGCTGGCCAGGAATGAGGGCTTATTGTTACCAGGTCATTTGCATTTAGGTTTTATTATAAATAGCACATAGCATATAAATTGGGTTTTCTTAGTTATCAGCTCTGGATCTGCAGTATATACACAAATGCTTAGACAAAATTTAGAAATAAAAAAAATAAGAAATAATATAGACAGACGAGACAAACCATTGGGCAAGACAAACAGTGCAATCAGACAGTACATAGTAATCTATGAATCTATGGTATGTGCAAATGGGTAAGCTATATTAATAAACTATACATATACAGTCATCATTTGGATCTGAGTTTGACAGAACATATTCGAGAAAACAAGAGAAACAAGAGCATGTGACAGATATTAAATTACAAATATATAAAGTTCTCAAATATAACTTTAATTTCTCTTGAAGGCCCCAACAGTTTATGCATTGGTTCTATAAGGAGACTGATCCTGAGTTTGTCGCCTGGCAGTGCCACAACCGTCCATGCCTGGGAGTTTAAGAGCATAATTGGCGTCATAGTCTCTGGATTGGAGGAATGGCCCTGTATCTCCCAATTGATCAGCCCGGTACCAGCCAGCAGGGCAAGTTGCATTGCATTGCATGGTAGTTTCTTATCACTTGAAGGAAGCGTGTGCTCCCAGGAGGATAGCATTGTTTGGAGAGACATGGCAAGAGGGCAGAAAGAACACAAACAGTTGGTTAGGGCGATATACATTCATTTTATTTATTCATTCATTTTATTGTGTACAGCTGGAGATCAGAGGAGATATCAGATCATATGAGAGCTATTAAGAGAGATATCAGAACAAACCACTGAGCCATTAACATTTTAAGTGTGCTTTACTCCACTGTGACAAACAGTGGAAGCAGTCCTTATGAATGATTTACAATTTAAAATCTTATTATTGTTTAGATGTAAGCAAAGACAACAACTGCATTCATTTATAGCAAGTGAAATTCATCCAGTGCTCAGTTTCATTGTCAATACCAGTATGATGCACCCACTGCAGTAATGATTTCAAAAGACACTTGTTTTGCCCCCTTATCACTAAAGCTGAAAATGAGATTTCTGCCTGCTGGGCTTGGTTATAATACTTGACTAATCTGCTTTTCTCCAAAATCAAAAAGTAAGCTGATCTGCTGGTGGTGCTCTGTGTTTTGATCAGAATTTTGCAGATTTGAAGATTCCCAGCTTACCCCGAGGCTCGGCAAAAGCTGCCTCCTACCTATTGGTTCAGAATGCAACAAACAAGAGGGCAAAGGAAACGAGTGTGCTGCCGTCTGTGCTGTGCCGCGAAGAATGTGATGAAGTATTACATCGCAACCAAAATTATAGAGTACACAAACCTGAAGGAGAGCGGCCAGGGATTAGCACAAATTGCCAGTGCCATGAATCAGTTTTTGCTGTCGTATTTGAATATTTTTTTCCACTAAACCACATTTCTGAGGAAAATAAGTAAGAGTAGAGTTTTCCTCTTGTGTCTGTCGTGTGTAAATGCTGACTGTAAGTGCATCGTTTTAGAAACAAATGTATGTGTCAGTCTTTTATAGAATGGCTTCCTTGAACATATAACTTTTATGAGTCAATCCTGCCTGGCTAGCTGCAAAACAGGCCTGCAAAATTGTTTCACCCTTGAGGTCATGAGAAACGCACCTGCTGTTGGAACCAATCTGAAGAGCTATTGGGCTGATGGTCATGCTTTTTTGCTTCTTGGAGTTTCTGTATCTTGAAAATGAAACCGAGGAAACTTTCCTCTGGGCAAGAGCTGGTTGACACAAATGCTTTTTTTTTCTCCACACATTAGTATTCCACATGACTTTTTTGCTTTTTTTAATGAAGCTGAAGTTACCAAAGGTTGTCAGCCTAATTCGATTTCATGGTGTGTTTAATTTAGGAAGTGCTGGGAAATGTCATCAACCCAGGATCACATTATCTACCTAATTTGGACCTCATATTAATGCAAAGATTTGCTTGTCTGCTCAGGGGTTATAGTAGTTGCCATTTCTGTCAGACTCTTCATAACACAGAACACTTATTGTAGCTGTTCATATATTAACTGCTCCCAGTGGCTTATTTGCTTGCTCCTTCAGCAGAGCAATTACTTCTGGATTTAGCTTCTTAATGGTGTCTCAAGCAGTTAAATATGTATTGATGGTGAGTGCATACATAAATAAATGCTGTCTAAACACACTATTGGTTGAGACTATGTTGCATGTTATTGGGCCTCCAGCCGTTTCAATAGCACTAAAGATAGCTATGCATCGAAGGGTGTGACGTGGCCATTGCTTAAAAAGCATCATACCCTTCTCACCCTGTAAAAATAAATGACATTGCCTAAAAGGCCTTGCATGGAACAGGGAAGCTTTATGGGTCTATTAGCGTATTGCTAGTTTCAGCATAATTCTCAATAGTCTGCCATATACATGGTACCCTTTCAAGCCCTCTCTACAGATTGTCCTATAGATCTGTTATCTCTCCTTAGGAGAGGCTCAGCACTCTTTTTCTATCTGGACTTTATTGATTCTATTGACTGTTACTGTAGCGGCAGAAGCTTTAGGGCATGAAATCAATGACATGCCTTTTCTACACTGGCTTTGCATGGCCCTTGTTGTCAGTGGGATGTGATTTCTGCTGTCTTGTGTCTTTCTAAAGTTTGAGCCAGAAACAAAGATTTGTTTCACACCAGCTTTGGTAGTTCTTTATTCAATGTATATAAATATCAAAACCTTTTGCTAATTTGAGTCAATATATAGTAAACTTTAAGTCATTGAGACAGTTTTTTACATTTTCCATTTAGAGCAAGTATGGGATTCATGTGTTCTCTTTTTAAGTTTGTAAATGTATCTATAATCTTTCTTTAATCTATCTAGTAATCTTCTAATCCAAATGGGATTTAGAATGAATTTTCAGAAAAAAATGTATGCAAACTATCTAGTGAGCATTCATTTTCAACAGGTTTTCTTCTCACACCATAAAGAGTGCGTCGAGGTGTTTTTTTATTTGTCATGTATAATGCAGCCCATCTGGGTGTTGCTGCACTGATGTTGGTATAATAGAAGGAGATGACAGAAACTCATGCAACTTTATAATGGAACTTTTAACAATTTTTTTATGATAAAAGGTTACGTCAGGTGTCTTCACGTTAGACACTTTGATAAATATGTATAATTGTCTTTGGTGGTTATTTAATTAAAACAAGATGATTTAGTATTTAAGTTAGGAATGATGTTATTTTATCATGGTCATGGGAAACGATAAATACCTTTTGGAGCATATTGTGAATGTTGTTTGGACTTGAAGGACTTTGACCAACTGTAAGTTATATTTTTAAATAATTGGATTAAACTGGATTAAATGCAATCCAGAAAATGAAAGATTGCATTAATGAATTCATATTTTTAATGAATTGAATGAATGAATTCATAGTTTTATGACTGATCCTAGTTTTAAATTTAGCACGGTCATGAAGAGGTCTTCAAGAACCGTGACACTATACTTTTGCTCTAATCCCATCCAACTATATCTTAAATGTGGAATTTGGTTCATGTAGGAGTTTGTAAACCGCTGGTTGAGAACAAAAATTTGCTGAAATGTAATTTGGGTTGTAGCGTGGCACCCATGACACATCATGGGTAATACATTAAATAGGAAATAACTATTTGTCCCTACTTTGCCTTAAAAATCCTATGTCTAACTGAAGTCCACCTTGAAAAATTCCCAAATATCTGTAATTAGATTAGAACTACACAAAGTACAAGACACACAGTGTTTCAAAAGATTTTGTATTTCATTGTTTGATGTCTTGTTGCTGTTGGAGCAGAACACTTCTTCACTTTCATTGAGTTCTATTGAGCCAATTTAAAGAAATGAGAAACCTTTTCAATGCAAGACTGACATTGGTCATACACTCCCCATTGGCCTTGTATGCTTCGCAATATCAGGTTGTATTTTAGGAATTAATAATGTGTTTTGCTTCTGACTGCAGCCCTGTGGAATATTTAACTAACTTTACAGGAACTCCTAGAAAGTTTCCCAGAGAGGTCTGCAGTGCTTTAGATGATGCTTGTTTGTTTAATAATGCATGGTGAGCAGTACTGGATGTCTAGGAGAAGAATGATAAAAAGTACATGCAAGCAAATGCTAGTGTGAGCTGGATGAGAACAAGGGCAAATTGCAAGCTTTGGCGAAGCTTGTTCACTATACCAGATTTGGCAATCACTCATATAACGAAAGCAGCATGCTAAATTCTCAGTTTAAACATTCTCAAACATTCTTTTTCTCATAATTTCGTGCTTCAAACGTGGAATCTGTGGTGCAGTTGTTATAGCTAACAGAGCTAACAGCTCTGGCTTGTTTCAAGAAGTGATCCAGTCCTGCTACAGCTTACACATTTCTTACAAAATATAGATGCTGTGCCACACTGCGTTTAAGGCACTTCTGTATGGTCACTATGGCAATGCCACAATCATCATAAAATCACACGTGGAGACCACTCCCAAGACAAATTTCAGACATGATCTCATCTACAAAAAAGACATAGAAATTAATCTACTTTACTGACGATGAGATTGACTGGCTAGCTCAGTACTTCCACTGCAAGGTCTTTTAAACGCATGTCAAGCCAAGTGAAATTTGTTTGTATGACATGGCAAAAATGCAGCTTCGCAGAATTCAAGTCGGAACCCCAGTGAGCAAACCAAGGGCAACAGAAGCATGAGAAAACTCCATAAAGCGGGAAGAAGCCTCGGGAGTAACCAAGACTCAAAAGGAAAACTCGTCCTTGACACCAGATAGCAAACGAAAAAAAGAATACTATGCAGAAGACTAACAGTATATTAGAGGCAGAAGTATACAGACCTAACCACTGATGTCCAAAAGGGTCTATAGCAGTAGTAGAGTCAGAAATCAGTAGTCTGTAATATGTAGCAACAACTTTTTTTCTGGAGTCTGTGTGTGTAGAAGTAGCAATAACTTTGGTTAGAGGTAGGCTGCACATGCAGGTGATCCATGGTGATCGGGGGACAAGTGAGCAAATGAGGATCGATCTGTTCAAGAGTACAGATGAGCAGGATTGGGTGCACAGTCATTCCTCTCAGAAGCTTGGAAAAGAAACAAACACTCTGCAAACAACAAACATGAGTGATTGGATGGTGGGACGCAGGGGCATACAATTTGGAAGGCACGGTGGGGACGTGTCTCTACTAAGATCCAGGATCTACTGAATTATTCCTATGGTCCTCTAAGGCTTATTGGAAGTCCCCTGGTCCCGCAGAAGAGCTATTGTAGTACAAATTGCCTATGAAAGAAATGTGGCAGAGCACATAGCGCATCACAACTTACTGTGAATGGGGCCTCTTAGATACAGCCCAGTGAGAGTACCCATGCTGATCCCTGTCCACCGACTTCTTCTACTGGCCTGGTGAGTCACGTTTCCTTTATATCTTGTAGACGGCTGTGTGTGTGTGTGTTGCTTACCTGGGACGGAGATGGCATTAGGATGCACTCAAGGATGAAGGCAAGCTGGTTGACTGTGATGCTCTGGGCAATGTTCATCTGAGACACTTTGGGTTCTGGCATTCATGTTGATGCTACTTTGACACATAACTACCTAAACACTGTGCCAGACCAAGTACATATTATTCAGGGGGTTTATGCATTGTTAGACATTCATGTAACAATGCCGATAAAATCCAAGCCCTAATGCTCTCTATGTATCAGTTTTCTCAGAGAGTGTGTTGTGTGTGGCAGTATAAAAATGTAATTTTTGAAACATGTGACCCACACCCACCCCTGTCCCTGATGAAAACTACACCCATATTGAAATGTGTTGGTTAGAAGATGTCAAGTGTGTTGGTGAATGTGACTAAATGGTAGCATTTCTTTTGCTTTGTCCCCTGCCAGTATCCAATATTGGTGCTGGTGTGCGATTAGTGTTGCTTGGTGTAACCCAGTAAGAGGTTGATTCATTGAGCACTGTTAGTTATTAGCCATTAGCACCCACAGCGGTAAACCAGTGGTACTGTCTGTGTGTGTGAGTGTGTGTTTTAAGTGACTGCTGGATCTCCTGCTGCTTTGATTCTGTGCTTGACTTGAAGTGGCGATCAGCAGGTGTCTTGTGTGTGTGTGTGTGTGTGTGTGTGTGTGTGTGTGTGTGTGTGTGTGTGTGTGTGTGTGTGTGTGTGTGTG
>JBBPDC010000129.1:12500884-12511951 GCA_037974485.1 Hemigrammopetersius urotaenia | reverse complement strand
GTGTGTGTGTGTGTGTGTGTGTGTGTGTGTGTGTGTGTGTGTGTGTGTGTGTGTGTGTGTGTGTGTGCGCGCGCACGCACATGTGTGAAGAATGGCCTGAGGCCTCTGCACCCTGCTTGGTGGTGGTCACCCCTCTTGGCGCTCCAGTGTTATCTCCTGCTTCTACGCTACAAATGTTCCCATCCATCTTCTTGTCCCATTACATTTTTCTGAGTGATGGTCCTCAGCCATTAAAATTGATAGGAGGAGAACAAAGGAGGAGGGAAAAAAAGAAGAATGCGTGACTTGATTGATCTCATGTCCACAGTCTGGAGATTACAGTGAAGTATTATATATAAGAAAGGGAGAGAAAGAAAGTGAGAGAGGGAGAGAGAGATAAAGACACGTGTATTGAAAAGGAGAGGGTGTATTTTCTAGTCATACCTGCTGTTCTGATCTTCTCTCATCCTGACAGTCCTCTTTAAATCTCTCTCCATTTTCTCTCCTCCAGCTATATTTAAACTCATCAGTCGTCATGTTTACTGGGGGTGGATGTCTTCTTGCATTCACGCCACTGTAGAGGTGTACTGCACTGTTATTCCAACAGATGTGCCTTTGTGTAAATACAAACACAACTGCTCTAACAGATTAAAATCTATTGTTACATTAGATTAGGCCCATATATGGGCTGTGTATAGTCACAGGGGACAGTTTGGTCCTGTCATTTTATTGGGGTGGCACTTGGCAGATTATGATAAAGGCTTCTTAGATTAAAGATTATGGCAGCCTATAAAATAATGGGAATAGATTAACGTCGAGGTAGCAGTACGTTTATTTGCTGGTCCTTTATTGTTGGTGCCGGTCATTTGTTTTGATGTGCATTGTGACTGAAGTGCATAACTTTTCTATAGTTTTTTTTTTGGTCAGTTGATCAAAATATTTGTGAATAAAATGACACTAGACTGTGTGCCCTCTCTCCATTTCTATCTAGCAATGCCTCTGTCTCCAACACATCACATCATTTTTGCGGAACAGCGCATCACACTACTGCCGGAACATCAAATGAAATTCAGTACAGTATTGCAAACCTCATTGTGACACTCTTCTCATATTACAGTAAATTAATTTCTATACCTCTGCAGCCCTCACGGACAGTTTTTTTTTTACTTTTTCACTTTTACTGTTATATTTTGGCTTACTGTAGCCTTTTACAGACTTACAGATTCACAGGCTGTGAAGACTGAGGGTTTTAATGGACATCTCAGCTGGTAGAGGCCCATAATAAAAAAAGCTATAGCCTGTGTTGTTATTGCTCTAGGGACCTTAGAAATGAAACCAGATGTTTTTTTTTCAATAGTTTTTCAATTGCTTCTTTTTTAATAAAACCATTACACGATTTAAAGAAAAAGCAGGAAAAGACAGGAATGTTTGAAAATTTGCTTACTCCAATACCTCCTGCAGTTCATCCCCTGCAGTGGGTTATGTAATCAGGATTTCACTTTTTATATCGTCAGGGTGCCATACAGCCTGCCTTTCCACTGAACGCTATCTTCAGAAGCTTCATTTGATGCATTAAATGAGTTCCAGCTTCAGAGCAGTTCATACTATCCCAGTCCTACATCCTCTACCCGCCTTGTGTTGCTGTGTTTGCACTGTTCTAGCACACTCTATATCACTCATAATTTTTAATGGAATATGATTTGAATCAGGCTGAATCAGGCATTGGAGGAGAGAAAACACAAACGTGCAGTGCATGAAAGGCTTCAGGAGTGGGGTCGGGAACTACTGTGCTAGTATTTATGCCAGTGTGAGTGAGTGAGAGCGAGAGAGAGCGAGAGAGAGAGAGAAGCGGGGTAGTATCGATTATAATTGCTTGATTCAAAAAGAAATGTGTTGTAAGAAGATTAGCAAAGGTCCATTTCTCCAGCAGCTGTGTGTTGTGTTCTAATAAAGACTGGCCTTCCCCATTGCTCCTGTATTGTAAAGTGGAGTTGCAGAGTTTTCTGTGAGACTGGTGTATGAGTAGTCAAAGGACAGTGCAGATTCTGTTAATTTACTACATAACTTCTGTATTTTGCTGTTGCATGTATAAACCCCCTAGAGCATAAAGGTCTTTATGTGGGCATTCACTTTTATATTAGTTTCATTGTAGTTACGGAACCATTTATTTTAGGTAAGTCTTCTAGTTCATAACTGAATAAAAAGCCTGTGGTTCAGGGGTTAAGAATATGATCTGTAATGTATCTACTTTACGCTTCAGTCTTTAGCACGGTTCAGTATGGTTTGGGTGTGTTAATCAGAAGCTCAGTCTACTGGCTGTGGACCTCATACAGCTAGATATAAACTCAATGAGCTTTATCACCAAAGTCCTCTAAGTCTCATTGGTGAGGATTTAAGCGAGCGCTGATGATTTGACCTTTAGCGGTTGCACCTATTCCTTATCCCTGTAAGAGCAAGGCTAACCTTTACAGCCATGTATCAAATTCACGGCCAATCATTCTGACCCTAGGAATGAAAAGAGGCTCGAATATTTCACATTTATATTTAACTGCCCTCTCATCTCATAATAGAAGATATGCATGTAATGTTTTAGTCAGACAGACACATTGGTAGATTTTATTGCACAATTTCTATTTATTTGGTGAAATCAAAGACCACATTTTATATTTATACATTTTTCCTGTATATTAAATTCAGACAATAAACAGTAATTTATTAAACAGTTTATTTTGCTTTATTAGTCAATAGATTTATCCTCATATGAATAAACATGTTAAACGACAAGCGAAAAGCTGAAGTCCAGTGTAAACAGCAGAGTGCTGTGTGTTTGTCAAGGCCTTGTTTATATGAATGTCGATACTGGCAGGTTTGTCAGCTTCTCCCAATGTAAGGTAAACTATTGATCCTGCATCCCCCTGTATGAGGTTGTCAATCAGGGCGGAACTACTGTTGAATGGCAGCTGAAGTGACAGCTGTGTTTCTGCACTAGCTGTCAAAGCTGGCGGTCAAAGGGCGAGTCAGCCTCCATGGCACTACGCATGGTGTTGCCATATTGTTTGTCTCCTCTTCAGAGGGCAATAAATGAAACATTGCACCATATTTCCTCTATTTCACTGGCACAGACACATTATTAAATTCAGTGGTGGGAAGCAGTAGCAGCCCCTCCACATAAATGACACTTTATGCATTTCAAAGCAGCAATCTCCCTCCTTTATGGCTAGGCGTAAATCGGACTGAAGGGATTGTTTGTAGCGTAATGAAAAGCCTGGCTCTCTGTGTGTGAGAGGGAGAGTGTGTGTGTGTGTGTGTGTGATTGTGTGTGTTTGGGTGACAACATCCTCAACAGCTTGGCCCGCAGGCTTTGAACAGTGAATAAAAGGATACAGGATAGCCCTATGAAATCGGCAAGGGGCTGACGGGCCGTCTGGCAGTGGGCAGTAGTCGCCATCCACCTGATTACCTTTGTTTAGCTTGTTAAGAGGACACACTTCCCCTGCTCCAATTAAAACATTGTGCTGGAGAGGTGAGGAGAGCGGCTATTAGAAACCTTTCAATGATATAATGAAGGTTTGTCTACAGACCTGATGACTTGGTAGGGTGTTGGTTGGTCTGACTCATGGAATGGCTTGTGCACCTGCATTCACAAAGCTTTTTTTTCCCCTTTCCAGTGACAGTACCACTCTATTTTCTTTATTCAGCATGGAGCCTCACTGTCTGCAATCATTTAATTGGCCACAAGTTGTGGCTTAGCAGTAGGGGTGAGCCGGAAAGGGAGATTTTACCTTTTTATTTGAAGTTCATAGAACGGTCTGTTTTTGTCCCTCATATTGGACTTGTTTGTCTGTTTTATATTCATGCTGATGCAAGAGTGTTATTGCAGGGGCATTATTTGGTTCCTAATCTTGAGACTTGTTATTCAGTAGCCTTGAATTCCAGGCGATACAATCACATTTCTTCATGCAGCCACTGCTGTCAAGCCAGTCCTTCTAGAGGGACCTCTATCATTTGTTCAGCAAACCACAGCCCCAGCGTGTTCAAAGAACAAAGAGATGGGAATTCAAACAAAAACATGCCATTTTTATGTTGCATTGACTCCACACACCCTTTACTGACAGTACACTTTTGTATTTTATTTTCCCTTTAAAAAGGTTATGATATGAGAACATAATGAGCATGCCATGTGCGTCTTCAGAGGAGAATGGGTGTGGAATCCATCAGACTTAATAATTTAAAACTTCAGCTTACGAGACGTTCTTGTGGGACCCTGGTCTCTTATTTATTTATTTATATTATTGTTTTTTTATATACTTTATTGAACCTGGAGGAAATTACTTAAGTCCTCTGCATTTAATCCGTATGCCTGAGTGAAACAGTGGGCACATCGCCCGAGGAGCAGTGTTTTGGGAGAGTACTTCGCTCAAGAGTACCTTAGTGGTGCCACTAGCAGTCCTGGATTTTTGAGCCCATGGCCTTTTGATTGCAGGGGCAACTCCCTAACTACCAGACCAACAGCCGCCCTATAAAATAAAACTAGTAACTGCCCTGATCCTGAGTAAAATGTGGGAAAAAAGTGAAAAAAATGATAACACTGTGGTCAATTACACATATCAGGGTGCGTGTGCTAATTTACGGTTCCTTTCTTCAACAAAATTAGACCTGAGATCAGTATTGTAGCTCAGCGATGGTCAGATTTGTTTATGTTTGCACAGGGCAGCTTGTGTGTGAGGTTTTATTGAAGTGCATTGACCTCTCACAAGTACAGGCCAAACGCATGATTGTCTTCCTCACCTAAAGAGAAAAAAACATTCAAGATAATGTAGCAATGGAACAGGTTAAAGCTTGCTGTTGCTACTATAGAAATGAAACTATGCTTCCTGTATTTAAGTGTGAGTCTTTCTTTTGGAAAGCATTCTGTCTTTTCTGTTATCTCCTCCATTTGTTAATAACTGAGCATCCTCTCCCTCTCCAAATTATCTCCACCTCAATATCTGCTCTGACATTTAGAGAAACGTGCAGGTGTCAGAATAGAGGTGTTCATTTGATCTGTTATCAATAAGGAGGATTGCACAAGTCGCTTGGTCCCCTTTGTAGAGCCTGCTGCTGGTTGGGGAAGGGGGGCATTGGGCGGGAGACACAGGGACCCCTGCTGAGAGGCCCATTCTGCAGGTCAGTGGCCACTCTCTGCAGCACACCTGATAAGGCTGAGGAAGGCCAAGGAGCTGATGGGAAGTCAGAGGGGCTGATGAGATGCTGACACACCTCCAAGGTTTCTCATCTCGTCTGGCCGAGTGCAGACAGGGGATGATAAGCAGCAGAACAAAAGCCCACCACCATCCATTTACATTCACAGCCTGAAAAGCTCTGTCACACAAAAGAGACCAGACATGAGGGCTATTATTAGCCAAATGCGCTCTTGTGTGTGTTTGTGTGTGTGTGTCTGTGTGTGTGTGTGTGTGTGTGTGTGTGTCTGTGTGTCTGTGTGTGTTTGTGTGTGTGCACGTGCAGGTTGCTGGTATCATAAAGCGTTCCTGAAGTAATCGTTGGTTTGTTTTACGTTTCTGGAGTTTTTTTAAAGAAAATGACTGACATTTCTACTGTTTGCCCCAATCCACAGCAGTTAATTGCAGATGAAGTGTTACTCAAAACTGACGTCACCATTCCAACTCACAACATATATTTTATGACCAATTGTATTGAGGGCACAATCAAGGCTGAGGCAAACTTAGGACAGTTCAGCAATAAGCACACATAGCGTGTATACTCTCTAAGCACTGCTTCTATAAGGGGACACTGTGGATAAACCACACATGATCCTAAGGTTGCCATGCCCAATTACAAGCATCAGCTAGAGGGGTATGAAACTCAGCATTGATCTGTAGAGCAGTGGAACTGTGTTATTGTAGTGGTGAAATGAACCCTAAGGGATGAGCTGGAGTGGAGTTCATTACATCATTACATAGCTTCACTAATGAATTTATAAATGAATGCAATCAAATTCATGTTCTGACATGTAAAGCTTTCCCAAAAGAGTAGCAACAGTTACTGTAGGACACACTTTCCAATAGCACCCTTCATTTTAGAAGAAATGTTGCATTGGTAGGAGTCTACAGACTTTATTAATGTAAATGTTAATTTGTTGTGTGGTGAGTTTTACGTCATGCTTTCTCTCATTCTAACCTCTCTTAAGCACTCTTTACCAAATCAGAAAGTGGAGGAGAAATACGTTTTTTACTGTCACTGTAGCAGCTGAGGGTTAACACTCACTGCACCATCATTCACGTCAGCTTCTCTCCAACAAACACATCTGTCAATCAGCCTTGGACGTGTGTGTGTGTGTGTGCCTGTGTGGGGAAAGTGCTTTCGGGATTATGATGGCACTCAGTGAAGGGGAACATTATGAGAAGTCGTCACTCAAACCTGCGATGATGCGATAGTGTGCAATGCCAGGAGCAGACTCAGGGCTGTCTCTAGTCACCCATAAAACTGAATAAATGGATAGTGTACACGATAACCATTTAAGATGCAATTATGATACATTATAATAGCTTATAAAGATCAGTAATGAATCTTCCACCAACTATATAAATATATGTAATGTGTGACATTGCCATTGTCTTAAAGAACCCTATGATCTCAGTATGAAATGAAAACCGTTTGTAAATGCTACTGTTTATAGCTCATTGCTGGAACCTCTAACCCCTCTAACTCCTTTTAACTGCCTTTTGCCATTATCTGAGCAATACATGATGGCACAAAAATGGCCAAAAATGACATTCAGTTACATTAACTTTCATTACAAGTTTTATATCAAAAGAGCATTTTCTTTCTCCTGCAATGTTAGATGTTCTGTTAGGGCAGCAGAGAGCAGGGAGGCTGATTTTACTAAATCTATTAGAGATTTATACATCTTTTCCAGCTGTAACAGTGGTAGCCTGTTTGTGGAGTGTACAGCTCTTCCAATAGCTAGCCTTTCCACTATCATTAATGATAGACTGAGTAAGCTGGGATGACGTATGACACTCTTTCCTGGCGTGATGGTCTCTCAGTTTTAATGCACAGTTTAAAAACACAGGCTTGAGGAGTTGCTGCTGCATTGCTCCATAGACAACACAGAAAAGAAGTGGGTCTGGAAGAGTTTGAAAAGTGGGCGTCTGCATGCTTCCTACGTGATGATCATTTGGATTTGTTTAATCAAAGAGTTTAGCCTACTTAGAGAATTCAACAGCAAGTCACTAAAGGCTTGGCTTTGCATTCACCTGATTAGTCATCACTGATAACACTCATCATGTAGATGCTGCCTGACTACTCTGAGTAAAACCTTTTTCAGGTCAGTGTGCCACATAAACCACAGCTGCTCAGGTGCACAAAATGTGAAACGCCAAAACAACAAGCACTGTTTCTAACAACAAAACCCCAACAACTAGAAACACTGCAGCCTCTGCAATGCTGTCAGTGACACTGAAGATATGTAAGAAGCGCTGGTGGCTAAAGCTGGCTCTTCTAATGATAATACTGTAGAGCAAAAGCACCGCTTATAACACACTAGAATGTACATTATCCTGTGGAGCAGTGGTGGATTTGATATTCTTGTATTTAAGCTGTGGGGGGTTAAACCAGATGTTTTTAATTTTTTTTTTTTTATCTAAAGAAGGCAACTCAGGAATTTTTGCCATTTTAACCTGCTGCTATTTGTTAGGGAAGCTGTGGGCTAAGAAGCAAATGTAAATGTTGTCGTGTCACATTTTAAATAAAAAATAACTATTTCATATCAATATTGTCTATACCTATTGAATAGTATACGCAGACTTTTGTTTGTTTTGTGCTTCCCGCGGTTATGACGCCAGACGCTAGTCTGGGCTAAAGGCTGTGGCTGCTCTTAGATCTCAGTAGAGAGCTGATCTTTCAGTCTCAGCGAAAGAGATTTTACCTTAAAGCTGCTGTTATACATGCATAAAGTGCTGGGGTGGTCATGCACTAACCTTCATTGTCTGGTCTGTGCGCAGCGAGGGAGAGCCGTCACCTGAGGGCATTAGAACTGCTGATTTGGAAACAGTGCTTTCCTTAAAGGCTGCTGTGGGACAGCTAAAGGGGAAACCTGGCACTAATCAATGAGAGAGAGAGAGGGAGATGGGGATGGAGATGGAGATGGAGAAGCTGTTTTACCATGCTGGTCCTCTCCCAGTGGAGCAGATGTTTATCGGTTCTGGCAATAAGCCAGATATGTGAATCTGGGGTATCCCACAGGTTCTGGACTACAGGTCATTAACTGACACTAAAAACGCTCCCCATAGCTTCTGTATATGTCTGCACACCATGGTTTGGGGTCAGAAAAGCCCTCATAACATTGACCATCCCCCAGGAGATAATGCTGCCTATTCAGCTCCCATAGTCTTATCTTTTATTTTCTCTCTCTTTCCACATCTGACATACCTGGAGGACAATATCCCCTGAAAATAAGGAAAGAGGAACAAGGTCTTTCCTTATGTATCATCATAGTTGGGATAGATAGAGTCCCTTGCATTTGATGTTCACACCCTCAGATACAATAAACAGTGCAGTTTCACACATAGATGGAATTTTCTTGTTAGGTGTTGACAGTGGGGCCCAAACTACGAGCGGATTCTTTGATTCATACGAAACCCTTTTCTGAGGCACTTAATATTAAGATAATCTTTGAAATCGTCTGATATAAATGAATCAAAATTGAAACAGACACTACTGTTTGTCAAGTAAAAATGAATGAGCTCCAATCGATCAAATTTCTTATTCTCAAATAAACATCAGGACTGTTTTAATTCATATAAATATAAAACACACCACTCCAAAATAAATATATGAATATCATACAGTTGATTAAACATTAAAGCTTAACTCTGAAAAGGTAAATAATATAAAGTTTCACCATGTCGAACTTTCAGCCAAGACTGCCCTTCCGCAAGGTGTTTAAAATAGCATTGTATTTTGCATTGTATTTGGAATGTGGTTTTATTTACACCACACACATTATACCTGCTTCAGTGGGATTTCTGTTAATGTTAAAATCTTAAAAAATCAAAAGAGTTTAGTTTTTTGTCATGAAGTGCATTTCAGTTTTGAATGACAACCAATCAGAACAGAGATCTAGCTTTTAATGTCTGCCTGTTGTATTGACCAAATAAAAATGATCATTGATAGTTCAAGGTTAAACGTCAAAAAAAGAGGTTTAAAGCGCGGACAGTTTAAAATGGAAATGAAATCGTCCTAAAACTTTTTTCATATCAGAAGGTTTTGTTGCTTTCTGATATTGGTTTCCATATTGGTTAACACTAGTTTTGTAACAGAGAATTAGTTTTGTAACAGAGATGAGAACGCTTGGCGTGTAGTTTTTTGCGCTGTTATTTTCTACCACACAGTTCGCTTCCCAGAATCTCTGAGCATGTTGTTCAGGAGCATTAAACTCGGCTCCTCCCCATCTGTCTCAGTATTGTATCTGTGAATTTGTGCGTTGCATTCTTTAAACACAGATTTCCTCTCCAGTGCAATATGGTTGATATTTTCATTCGGGTTCACTAATAGCCTTCACTGTTGGTGTCAAGCCAACCTTCCATCCTGTAGAACTGTTATCGGAGAAATCACACTACAACAGACGCTTTGCTCCCGACCAATTGGGCTCATCTAATTATGAAAACTAGATGAATTTGGAACAGATGCACCTCAACCACCACCCCCCATCCACATTCCTCCTTCCCTCTGCTCTCCAATTGTGAGAGCCATTTGGTCTTCACATTGGCTCCACGTGGCTCCATGCTATCATTGCCAAAGACCGCTGTGAACTAATCTTATTCTTTTTCTTAGGAGCTTACAGAACAAAGGAAATCATGTACTCTGTCCATTTACGTGGACACAGCTTTAGGTCTGTTAGCGTCAGTGTGCAAGAGGGGAAATGCTGCATGGTGCTGAGTTCACATCGTTTGGTTTTAATGACGAGGTCCCCCTCCCCACACCCTCACACACACACACTTGGCAGTGTGGCCCACCAATTAAGCACCTGCTAGTGGGGCCGAGAGAGCTAGGGCAAGGCCATCAGTTCTCCACAGTGCAACATAGCAGGGCTGCCTTTAACACTGCCCTGTTTGCACACAGACTGAAGTAAGAAAGACTTTGCTCTCAGTTTTACTCATTCAATCATCCAGCCCCTTTCACCAGCCCAGTGAGCTAAAAGCACATTCACACAGGAAAAAAAGATCATACACTGTGAATGGAACTCTGGCACCTTTTTGTCAGTGTACAACATCATGAGCTACACTGGCTGCCAAAGCAGCTGTCCAGCCTTCAACGGAATAGAGCAGACAGACTTACTGGATGGTTTTGCAAGCGAATAAGCTTGGATTAATACTTAAATCAGGTCATTACAGTTTTTATTCTTTGCATTTGAATGCTTAAATGAAGCAACAGACAGATCAGGACACACGATTTTTCTTAAGAAAGAAAGACCAGCCGCAGCAATAATATTAACCATTATACATCACACAAAAAAAGATGATATAGGACAGTGGTTCTCGATCCTGGTTTTGGAGTGCAGGTGTAATCCCCTCTGCCCCTAACAAGCATTTCCTGAGCAGGAAAATACTGCAACTTGCAAAGATGTGGTACTTCAGGGCCAGGACTGAGAACCCGGCCCCCAGAAGAAACATATTTAATTACCTTTCAGTGGTTGGATCCACAAAACACTTAAACACTAAAAATGTAAACGTTCTTTGCAGAACCAAGGGTTGTTCCTCTTTGCCGTCACTCAAAATAAACCTTCATTTTTAACAGTCAACTGCTTCAGTCAGTTCTTTGACCTTTCCCGTTGAATTTTCACTTAACTGGCCACCAGTGAGATGAATTCGCTGTATGTGTGCGATCTCATGCTTGAGTTGTCATGAAGTGTTTCCTATTTATGTTCACCGCTATTACAGATACAGCTAGTGGATATGATGATTGCCTAACTGCTGCTTAGAGATAAATTTGGTCATAACAGTGAAAGTATAGTGGCTGTGTGTGTGTGTGTGTGTGTGTGTGTGTGTGTGTGTGTGTGTGTGTGTGTGTGTGTGTGTGTGTGTGTGT
>JBBPDC010000129.1:12465430-12488147 GCA_037974485.1 Hemigrammopetersius urotaenia | reverse complement strand
GTGTGCTGAGGGTAGGATTCGAACCCATGACCTCTTGGTCCAGAGGCAAGTATCCTACCCACTGAGCTACCTCCACCTCCACTTTAATTCACATAGTCACATGAATTAAAAAAACAATGACTTTATTAGGAGCTGACAGTCACAGTGTAAGGCAGAATACTAGCATGATTAAAGCATTTATCTTTAATTTAAAAAAATGGTAACGTGTTATGAAAAATGACAAGAAAAAATCTACTAAACTAAAATGATTGGAATTTCATTTCGTTCGATCAATGATTTTCATATTGGTCAGGCTTTAAAATGTAAAGTTAAATGTTATACAGTGTCACATTGTTATACAGTGTCACAGTGCCACTAGCTTAATAAACAAATATCTTCTAAGGAGTAAATTCTGTTTTAAGTGCCTTACTAAGTAAGTAAGTAATGCATTATTGTCATTCCAGCTATATACATATAGTACACAGTGAGATTAAATATTGTCCTCCTGGACCATAGGTGCAACATAGAACACAGCAGAACAGCTGCATTCAGACAGATCAACCGTGAGGGTAAAAAAGGGGGAATACAAATTAACCTATACATCTATAAATAAATCTAAGGATGCATCCCATTAAGTCATGATGAGCTGTTTTATATTCAGCCTTCCTTTTATGCAGTAGCTTTTGAGAGATGAAGAATGTGAGAGGTTTCGCGAGATATAGAGAGATAGGGCTTGAATGTAGAGAAAGACATGTCAAGAGGTCTTTGTTTACCCGTGATTTGACAGTAGCTTGTTTAGAGTGGCTTTCTGATAGTGAAAAGGACGTCCTGTGAGATTTAGCATGAAAACACATTCTCTCCGCCACAGCTGCTGAGCGTCTGTGTGCAAACATTAACAGATGCATCACAGCGTGGCCATTTTACTTATCCATCTCCACGTGAATGTCCACAACACTATTGGGGGAAAAAAACAGTTCTGTGCAAAATAACCTGTATGCTGGAACAGAATCAGATTAATGAGGACTCAAAGCAATTTAACTTTGGATATTCAACACGTGGGTGATGCTAATTATGTCACCAGTTGAGGGATTATGCTAAGAAGTTTCTCAAGGACAGCCTTTGTGTGTTTGCCAGTGTTGTGGAGCCGTAAGCATCTGTGTAAACACCATATAATCATCCTCCTGCTGGAAATATCTCCAAAAAGACTACCGTGCCAAAAGAGGAAAAATGCAGTTTAATTTTTGCTCATAGAAGATTTTTTTCATATCTTTAAAGACATTTTGTGCTGCTGGGGTTCATGGTTGCTCTATCAGTAAACAGATGCATACACTACAGGCCAGAACAAAATCACTTTGTGTTGGACCATGAACAAAGGAAAGTATCACTCACTTATTCAAC
Source organism: Hemigrammopetersius urotaenia (assembly GCA_037974485.1). Classification (NCBI taxonomy): domain Eukaryota; kingdom Metazoa; phylum Chordata; class Actinopteri; order Characiformes; family Alestidae; genus Hemigrammopetersius; species Hemigrammopetersius urotaenia. Next base: position 12,486,770 of record JBBPDC010000129.1, on the reverse strand, counting down.
ATTACACAATTCCTTCTGGTTTACGTATCATTGGACAAAATGTCTTTCTTCAAAGGGATAATGATCACAAGCGTTCCTCAAATTTGTGCCAAAATTGGGTCTTGGCCTCCCCATTCTCCAGATCTTTCTCCCATTGAGCTGGCATGGGATGGGCTGGATGGACAAATTGGAAATGAGCATCTAGCAAATGAGACAGAACTGTTTTCAAAAGGTACTGTGAGGGTCGGGACACAGTTATTTCCAAAAATTGCTGGAAAGGATGCCACAAATCTGTTCTGCTGTGATAAAGAAAGGCGGTAGTTTTTAAGCTTTCACGTCCATTAAGCTGCAGTTACAGTGTATATCATTACATTACACTGACAAAACAGTCAGTTACACTTGTTTGATGTATTTCTAATGTTTTTTTATAATAAAAGTTTAGCATATTGGTTTTTTTTTAATCGAAGGGTGGGTCCAGTAAACTCTTAATGGTGATTGGCTACTGTTGCTGTATATATTATTAGCAGTAATTTCTGAAATTACATGGGGCTAAATTATACTTCCATCTGATTTTATACCCTCTAGCACACACTAAACCTGTCCTTCTCCTCTTAGAGCACATCACTCTTCACCAACTTAAACAGCTAATCTCTTTAAATGACAAATTCTCATGTATTAGCATCATACTCACCCTTGTGAGTTGCCTCCTTTGTCCTTGAACATCTGTGTGATATTAGAACATTGCTCTGACTCTTTTAATGCCAAACCGCTGGCAGGTAGCAGAATACTAACATGGAGGCCAAGCAGGTGCCCAGAAAGCCCAGGATCATTAATATTCCCTCGCTCGAATGGGATTAATTGGTCCATCTGGCACTCATGTAAACAATGAGGAAGTAGCCCTCCTTCCGTCTTTCTGTTTTAAATGGCTTCTTTTCCTTCAGCAAGGCCATCAGGCTGGATGCTGCGAGAGGCATTGCTAGCACTTACCATTTGTTCATTTTTCTCCCAACCTGTCATAAGCCATAGGCATGCTCATTTATCTAGTACCGCTTCTTTGTCTCCAATCTCTCTGCTTCAGGAATGGACTGCCAGGCCATAATACAGGCGCTTTCGCGGGGCACCAGACTCCAGACTCAACCCCAGAGGATGGCTTGGCTCATACCTGGTGTTAATGATAGGTTTTGAATGCTGACTAGCGAAAAAGGAACGCAAAGTAGGTCCACAGAGTAAAGCGGTGTGGAAGATGAAAGTGGGTCTGGGAAGACGGTTGCCATGTCTGCCGCTGATGATTCCGCTTTTTCTCTCGCCACATGTTTGTCATAAGCGTCCCTCAGGAGGGCTGGCCTACTTTAGTGTCGAGCTGATTAATGCAGCATTGCTTCATGCAAAGGTCACTCCAGTGGGAGGAGAGGCATCTTCAGACTAAGTGTTATTGAGAGTGCTTATCAGAGAAGTGACAAATAACTTTCATAGGTCTCAAGGCATCTCAGCCATCTCTGCCATTGCTGTCAGGACAAAGCACTTTTGCTTCTTCATGTACAACAGAACACCAAAGCACTGTAGTTACAAATCACACATAATTGTTTTTATGGGTTTGGGTTTGCTCTACTTAAAATTGCAAGCTGGCGTTTATAACATACACACTTCCACATCCACACTTTTACTGTACTGAGTGAGTTTACCTGCGTACATGGGTATCGCGTTTTGGCAGTTGTCCAGTTATTCAAGTGACCACAAACTCTAGGATCAGATGAAAGAAATCAAATCAGCTGGACTTTAGCTCAGGACTGACATTTTCCCACGAATATTAACCCTTACTCTAAATTCATTCCAAATTCATTAAAATTCATAAAACCTTATGTCCAGGTTTGGAAGCAAATCTAGAGGAAGACGGGCTTCCTGGGATTAAACACTCATTTCAACAATGACAATAAATTACCGTATTTTATGCAATATGTAATCTGATTACTGAGTAATCCATGTAGACTGTAGACGGAGAACTACTTGACTGGATTATTGCCAACATCTGATTTTCTGCTCTTATCTGATTATTACGAGCATGGAAGCACACTTATTACATTCAGTTTGCTTTATATGGGCAGTGTCTACTGCCAAAATAGTCATAACCTTTTGCATTAGAGATTACAGACGAAACTGTTACAAGGTCAGATCCAACTGAGCCTTTTCAGTATTTACCAGATTAACCTGTTTAATTTTGTTACAGACAGTCTATAAAACGTTTCACAGCCAACTTGTTTATACAGTTGTATTGTGTTGATTTCTGGCTAATTGCAGTTTGTTTAATTGTACTAGCATGACAGCTGCCGACCGGCACGCTTGCTTAGGGGCAACATCAGGATCACAGTTTCTTTCAGAATCTTACCAAATGGACTGTTGGTCAAATATTATCTTATACAAGTTTCTCTGGTATGTCCATTTTCTTAAGTGACAGAGTAAATCATTAGTAATGGTAAGCTACAGTGTTACTTAGTAATTGATATTGAGTAGTGCAGTTAATATAAACAGAAAATGCACGAATAACTACACAGTTAGGAGGCTTCTCAACCAATCAGACTGCATCAACTGTTGTATAAGGTTACATGTAGAACTAGCTCTTTATTTGTGTGGTCTGAAAAAAAGACACTTTTTTTTTCTCAAAAAGAGCAATGATACAATATGTACTGCATTGTATTATTAGGTTACTGAAATACATTTCCACGCTCCCTTTTCTCTTTTCATTTGTTTACACCACCCTTAAGCAACTACATGAATGAATTTGAGAATCGCTTCTTTTTCTAATAAACCCAACAAAGCAGCTTTCTTCTCCCTCTCACCCTCTCACTTTCTCCTCTTCCCTGTTTTTTCTCTGTCTCTCTCAAACTGTTCTTTCTTTGTAGTAATCCTAATGGATAAGAAATGCTAGAGGAAAGCAGTATTTCAAAAGCCAAGGAAGAAAATTGTGCTGGCTTGACCATATTCAAGCAGGAGATTCTTATCTTCACTTGCGAAGCCTATTCACAGGAGTATTTCATCCGTATTGTTCTCTCTGGCTCCCAATTACTGGGCTAAATGAACCAAGGCTTCTCTCCATATATATGGTATGTGCCCAGCAAAGATATTCAATTCAGTCAGCAAATAAGACAGGCCCCGAGCGCTCTCTGACCGAGACTGACCACTTCAGCGGATCATGATACATGTTTTAAACCGTGCCCAGATACCGTTTGAGCCCCGCGCTCCTTTTGAACATAGTCTGGATTTTTTTTCTTTATTCATTTGTAAGAGTGTGAAAAAGCACACAGTTGCTTTCGAATTCATTTAGCTGTGGGGGTGAATGTTTCAATAGCTAATCAGGGGAAATATGAATTATACACTGTGTTAAAAAAAGTATTTCAAAGAAATGAAATGTTTGTGCTGAGAGTGATGAGACCACAGGCACTAATCTGTCCCACTTAAAGTAATGTTTCCTGGTTCTGTGCCTGACTCACATACACAACGGGACTCATGCTGGTACTGTGGTGTATGCGGCTGTTCTTCACTATGACATTTTATTTTGGCAAGTTTTACATTTTTGAGAGCGGAAATTTGTTAAAAATCATAATAGATGGTTCCTTTTCGTGTGTATCTATGTGTTTTTTCTTTCTGCCTGTGTTTCTTTCTGTCTGTCTTTCTCATTGTCTTTTGGTCTGTTTCTTTCCTCAATCTCTTTTTTTTTCTTATTGTCTGTGTTTCTTTATTCTTATTGCTGTTTCTTCTTTCTTCTTTCTTTTTTACTTGTTTTCTTTCTTCCTGCATGGTGACCTGAAGAAAGAGCATGTTTTTCATTACTTGTCATAAAAAATTCCTCACGAGAGCAGATCGCCGGTGCTCATTTTACCGAAGTCACACTAAAGTCCCAAGGGGACAGAGCATAAAGCAGTCTGCTATTAGTATACATAACCACTGCCCCTTATGGCCTTAAGAGAACAAAAGCCCATTACTCCCTGTTCATTTCAGGCATGGGCTCTGATTTGAATCGCTCTGCTTCTCTTCACAAACTACATACGACAGAATTGAATTTGCAGAGAGATACTTGAATTAAGTCTGTGTGTGAAATTAATTGTTTGAAAAGGTAATGACATTGCAGGTTTGTTGGGTTGCTGTTCAGCGGTAGAGCAAACGCTTTTCATTAATAGTGCACAGTTCCCCTGTGTGCCTTAATCGCTGCCTATTGGAACCAGCCAATGAACACTTAATTATAGATTAAGGGCTAAATATGAGGGGAAAAAACACTAAATGGCTTAGTGGCTAAACTAAGGCCCTTTATTGTGTTTTAGACAGATCACTTGTTTTTTTGCCCTTGCACAGCAATTGAATAGGGCCACTGCTCCATCAGTAAGCTTGTTGAACGGTGCCATTATATCAGCAGGGCATTCTTGGCTATTACGAAGACAAAGAAAGTATCACGAGCCCTGTTTTCACTCAGGCAAATGCTAGGAATAATAATAAGGAAGATAATGATAAGGCACAAGGTAAGATGTGAAAGTCAAAACCCTAAGTTAGGAAGTGTAATGGTATGAAGCCTGCTGGAAAAACGAAGGGCTGAAAACTTTGGAAGGGAAGAGACATTTATTATCACTGGTGCACTACAAATGAATCTGGACATTCCACTTTCCAGATATTTTTTCCAGGATTTCCAGGATTTTTAATTTTGCCACGGCTAGTGTTGATTGTTATTCAATTGAGAAATAGAGGTCTGCTCACGTAGATCATATCCAGAATCAAGATGGCGATCTTATCATTTAAAATGTGACTGATTGTCAGATATAATTTCTCCTGCAGGTGAATGGGAAGGACTTATCGAGGGCCAGTCATGAAGAGGCAGTGGAAGCCTTCCGCAGTGCCAAAGACCCCATCGTGGTCCAGGTGCTCCGGAGGAATCCTGTCCCACGAGCTCAAGGGTCTTCTCAGGATGTCCAGCTGGTGGACGTGTGCACACAGACTGACATCACCTTCGAGCACATCATGGCTCTCGCCAAGCTTCGCCCCAGCAGCCCACCTGTGCCAGACATCTGCCCTTTCCTGCTCTCAGACAGGTGAGACCAGCTGACCCTGACAGGAAAAGCCTTAATCAGAGTGCAACAGTGAGTATTTTCTGCTAGCAGGACAAAACAGTCTAATTTAAAACAAGTACATCATGGCATGTCTGGTTCTTCAAAGTCTGGTTCTTCAAAGATCTAACTTGAGAACTGATATAAATATAACAGTTCTCAAGTTAAACTGATATAAATATTAAACTGAGCGGTTTAGTCACTTGTGATACCTGCATTGCCAGTGTTGCGACTGTGAATAGGCTTCCTTATGCCACCGTGGTTAAATTGGCCACATTTTAACAGGGCAGGTCTCCTGCCCATCACAGGACAGACACACAGACTTTCACTCATACAGTGATACCTAGAGGCAGGTCAGCATCTCCAGTCCGCATGATATGCATGTCCTTATGGAAGCTCATTCAGACATGAGTAGAACGTGCAAATTCCACCCAGAATGTACTCTGGCCATTCAGATAAGGAATCAAACCCAGAAACTTTTTTGCGATTATGCTGACGTACTGAATATGAATTTCAAAAATGAAACTCTACTGCAGAATTTTAAAGTAAAAGGTAGCCAGACACAGACCTGATTAATCAGTCAATTTGAGTCATGAATCAGAAAGACTCTTTGGGATCAGAGACATGTCGACCTTTTACTAAAACTTGTGCTCTAACTGAGACTAAATATTCAGCTTTGACCTTCAAGCCTGTTAAGAAAGAAAGAAACTTCAGTCCTGCTGAACTTCAGGAAAGGTTTATATCACAAGCTCTGGATTTTGTAATTGACCTCCAAAAGCACTTCAGTCTGTGTGTATTCCTCAAAAAGGCCCTGGATTATTAACAAACTTTAAAAGAATCTTAGAGGTTTCCTCGAAAACAACAAAGGAAACTGGAGCCCTTCTTTTCTTTTTAATTTACTTGTGCTTGTTCTCGAGTTCCTCTCAAAGGAGTCACAAACTGTGAACAAGATAAAGTTTAGCATAAAGAATATCTGGGTTTCTTCCCCAGAGACACAGCCATGGCAAACAAGCTATGTGGGGGCTTTTCTTACAGAACGTGAAGTTAATTGAGACCAGCTCTCACACACACAGACAAAGCCTGCATGCAGAGGAGGTAATTAATACCGCACAATGGTCCTTGGATAATTAATTGTCTCAAAATTTGTCAAACACCCAAGTGTTTCATTTTGAAATTCCTTTCATGTTAGTTCTTTGAGTCGGCCTTCTCAAATTTGTTTGTCCTGTTAGACAAAAGCTTGAAGAATCTGACATCAAGGCTCATTAATACTCACACTGCATCCAGAAGACCTCTATGGACGTTCAGTTGCGTACACGTGTAACTTTTATAAGCCTTCACATAAAGTCTTGTAAATCTCTTTGTCATGTCACCTCATTTCAGAACTCACTGACTCATTATTACAAAGCTAGTTGAATTGAGTTGGAGATGTTCTTGTAATAATTGGAGCCTGTCAGAGTGTTCCTTTGGAACAGTGAGAGCTTTACAAGGTGATTAAAAGTAAATTGACCTATAAAGTAGAAAAGCATAGACACCTACATTAAGTCGAAATTTATTCCTGTGTCCCGTAGCAGGTTCCCAATGTAATCAACCTGTCCCATAAAACCAACACTGCTGTTGGCTCCTCATGTGCCATCAGGTGCCTCAGACAGAATAGAGATTTTATAGATCCAACAAAATGTGCTTTGTCCCAGTGTTTCACACAGCAGATCATAAAGCTGTGCAATTTTGCTGTATTCACATGCTCAGTGCCGCACACCAAATGGCAGAGACAAATAATAAACCATTCTGGCATTTACAATACAAAGCTGTGCCATGCCTCTTTGCGGTGCCATTTCTATATGTTTATGTATCTAATATGCAGTAACAAATTATTTGTAATGCATCCAACTTGCATTTTCTTCATGAAAACAGCCTTATTTACCTACACACAAATGTTATACGATTTACATATTCCTGCATATAGCAGCATATGGAAGAGCATATTTTTGCTCCTGGTTGTCTGGAATGATCCCTTGTGTTATGAAAGTGGCTTGTTTGTGTGTTGTCCCCAAGGACAGGGGCACAGCAAGAGGAGGAGGAGGAAGGGGCTTCATGATGGACCAAATCTTCACAAAGATTAATTAGAGACAGTGCTCTATTCTTTTCATGACATCATCATTGAGAATTTATGACAGATGTTTTATTCACCTGTCATTGCCATCAGAGAAAAGGACAAAGAAAATGTGTGTGTGTGTGTGTGTTTGTGTGCATGCATGTTGGAGTGTGAAAGGGTTAAAATGTGTTCCGTACCTTCTCCTTTCTCCACTTTGTCTCATTGACTCTGATAGGAGTTCCTTCTGTTCTTTCCACATCTGAGTTTCACCATTTTATTCTGTTTCCTTTCTATGTCCGTCTCTTTCTCACTGCTGCTTCCATTTTCACTTGTCTGAGTATCCAGACTTTTATTCCAGTCTTAATAATAACGTATAATAATATTCGTAATATTTTCAGTGTCATATCGGCATCGTAAGCCTTAGGATGTGGACATTTGTAAGATTCTAGGGGTTGTTCCTCAGAAGTCGAGAGTTTTTACCATGAGGGTTTACTGTCAGTGCATTTACATTGTGTTTGGACAGCCTTGAGTCTGCATGTTTGACTTTTGTTTTGACAGCAACAAAATATAACAGAAATGTTCATCCTTATGCGCTCTCTCTTTTCTCCTAGCTGCCACTCTCTGCACACCATGGGACAGGAGTATTACGAAGGAAGTGAGTACCTCTCTACCATGCCGGTTGATGCTGAGAGGACGGATGAGTTCGAGTATGAGGTAAGACTTCACCCTGTTTCCTCCTGTCACGTTTATTAATGACAGTTGACATCCACACAGCGTGACTACCTATAATAGACCTTTCCCAATAATAAGAGCAGCCCTGCTGGTAATAGACTCCCCAGGGCTGTCCCCATGGGCCCACACTGACAGATGATGGGTCACAGTCATGACCTAAGACACATGATCACAGGCTGGTAAATAAATAGCGGGGTGGGGGTGTACTGTTGCCCTTGGCTGCTCAGGCCTTAACTGCTAAGGCAGGACCATTGTTGCATTTTTTTATTGAAATGGCTTCGTTTAGGCTGTCCTTTTAATTATGACTGTTCTGCTCCAACCAGCCTGGTTCTCTAGCTACTCAGATTATGATGTTAATTCCATATTTTACAGGCCAGTCTGGTGATTGGCTGGATTCTGTAATATTTGTTTTCTGATTGGTTTAATGGAGAAAAGAGTCTCTCCATTAAAAATGTAACCGCCCAATGGAATGCCTACAAACCAGAGTGGTCGAACAAGAAACTGTTACTAAGCAGGATGGCTCTTGGCTACTGGGTAGCGTATGCTGACCCCAGATTAGTGGATGTGGTGGTCAGGAGTGTCATTGTTGTGTTCTGCTCAGATATGAAGGACAAAATAAGCAGAGGAGCAAGCTGCAATTCTTACCTGGCAGCACTGATACTGTTATTAAGGCTAGGGGACACCTAAGAAAGTATTACAGAAGAATTATGCATACAACAAATGTGTTTGTCAGGGAAGCTTATTAACCTTTTAATCCTGAGCCAGCAGCAAGATTTCTCAATGTCATTACTTTCATATGTACAGAAAATGATACAACAAAAGGGAGCCTATCCCTGCAGTCACAGGGTGAAAGGCAGAGGAACATCCTGAAGGGTGAACGTACATCTGTGTACTCACACACACGGGAGAAGATTTGGAGATCTAGCATCTAGAGCTCCTGGTGGAAACAGGGAGAACATACAGCCTCCACACAGAAATGGCCCTGGCCGCCTCAAACCCAGGACTGAGGTGACAGTACCTGCCCACTGCTTTGTCATGCTGCCCAACTGGAATATATTACATGACCTATTCACCTTTTAACTGATGTATATTCTTCTGATATTTTCTAAGTGGCATCCAACCCAGATCGGGTTTTTTCTGAAGAGGACAGAAATTCATCTATAGAGTGCTGATTACGTAAGCACTAAGAGAAACAAAAAGAAGAACTTTTGCTGAAAACACAAAAAAGACGTGAAGTCTAGGAGCATTGTCTTAAAACAAGGGATAAAGTAAATCATATGCAGCTCTGACTCAGCTTTACACAGAAGTGCAACTTTCCCTTCAATCGTCTGAATACAAAACATCCAGTAATTTCCAACGCAGCCGTAAATAGTTTCCCTCTGTGCTGGCAAACCAAACTACAGCTACTCTCTGAGTACACACAGTTCACACTGTGAGTGGTTTATTAGAATGAGCTAACAAAACGTTCACCATGTGACATTACTAATGCCAGTCCCCAGAATATTCATAGCTGTATATTTTCAGTTAATTAGAAGTATTTATCAGCTGCTTCCAAAAATGATGGAACGTTCAGTAGCACGCTCTGTCGCAGTGTTAGATTAATGATCAACAGTAGCTACTTAAAACTGGCAGAATTTCACATGAAAAAATAGGTTCAGCTTATTCTGAAAACCTATTTACAAACAGCTTATTCACGCGAGTACAATTCATACCGGAGTATCAAACAACATCAATCTAAATTACTTAATTAATAATTAATCTCTTACAGAATAATCTCTTTATTATTATGTGATATATTTGAGCCATTGCATCACGAAATCTAACATGCAGGCTTTTTCTCATGGCCGTGTAATTCATCTTAACTGAACCTCAGTTTCTCAAAACATCAGGATGTTAATATAGTTATTCTGCATTTCTTTTATAATATTCTATAGAAAAAAACTGCTACAAAAATGCTTGTTTTTTCAGCTATAACAAAAAACACAGCAGCACAAAGAAAGCTTCCCTTCCACATGCTGATCCATTTGACTGTGCTCAATGTGCAGACACTGTAAGCACTCTAGTGGCAGATTTTACTGACTTAAAGGAGGCACAGCCGAGGTCTCTAAATATGTCACATGCAGAGATGTTAGGTAGGATAGGGTTAAAAGCAATAGCATGGTCTATGCCATTCAACCCCACAGTGTTTCTTATGGTGTTATATACTGCAGTGCAAATCATATTGAGATCCACACAAATCCACACCAAAGCATTTCTGTACCACTGGCTTTGATTGTTTCTGCCCCATGAGTGAATTTGCTCATTATGTATATGTCACTGCACTGGAAACATATAACAGCACCTTCAACACCCTCGTTAAGCCCTGCTAGTCCATCATTGTGTCAAAAACTGTTCATCTTGTTACATTCTCCCTCTTCTTTTTGTTGAGCTTTGACAGATGACGTTATCAGCCATCTTATAGGACACCATGCCGTAAATAATGAATTTATTTTTCTTTGTCCTACTTCTTTTTTTTGGTCCACCAAATTGTACAGTTGGCCTCAAGATTTCTTTATTTCCAGGTTGTTTGAGAGAAGACAGTCTGTTTAGAAGCTTTGAGTGATATATGATGATAACCTTAGTCGGTTTGTTTCATGTGAATTTGTTTGAATGCTTTGCCCACGAAGCATGAGCTGCTACTCTTCTTCACAGAATTACACGTCCGCTCGTGTCTCCTGCTGCTCGCATTAAGTCAGAGCAAATATATTATATTAAGCTCCGATCTACACGGCTCATTTCTATCAGCTAATCCTATTACAATGTGTGTTCTTTTTATTTCATGCTTGGAAGGGTAGACTCCAGTGTACCTCCACTTACCATATGTCAATAGGAATATCTTTGCACAGAAAAAGGAGCCCACTTAGCGAAGAATTGCACATCTTAACAAAATCGAGCATGAGACACAGGAAAATATTCTAGCTACTGTTTCTGTGGTGTGGAACCATACTTTCAGATGTTTGGCCTCTCATTAGGGTTTATATTTTGTAGTTTTATTCCTGATCACAGTTACATCTCCATGGTAGATAAGTACTATATACTGTTTGCTTATTGTTACTGTGGTATCAGCTTCAGGAACACTGATATTGCAGAAGGCCACCATCTCAAAAATGAACCTCAATTTGAATTGATTGTAGTGTGATTTTCTGAAATGTGCTTCTTTTGGTGAATCACATGTCATCAAAACTGGAACTGTGATTGGACAGGGTGCTCACTACAAAATGTAAGAGTAATTAGAATTGATTAGAAGGCTCATATCTACATTTAGTCCTTCTGAGATATCACGACTGCAGAGGCAGGTACTGTGATAACTATAATGTTTGCAGGCCTGTAATGTTTGGATGTGTGAGCTAGTGCTGAATGAAACCTCGTTTTTTTAAATCAAAATCACAGTTCAAAATTCACAAGAGGTACAATTAAAATTACATCATGCTTCATTCAGTGTTGTAAATGTAAATTAGAGAAATGAATAATAATGAAACCTAATAACACAGTGCTTGTGACAAGCAGTCTGCCTCATTACAGTTTTTAAGCCTCAAATCTGAAATTAATGGATGTGCTGATCTTCTTGGCAAACAAAAGGCCTGGACCTTAAGTTATAGTAAATAATCTTGTTTAACCTAAATCGCAATTCTACTAAAAACACACTGTTAAATATATTCGACTCTACTGAATGCATCCTGATCAATCTCAGTTTGATCAATCTCAACTATCCATGCTATATATAAGAAAAGATATAATAAATATTTCTTATCTTTTTTGCATTGTCATGGGTTAGGTTAGTATTACTTCACTTTTCCAGTTTGCTGTTGCTATTGTTCGTTTGCTGCTTATTGATTTATTCATATTCATAGTCCAGTCTGTTTTCCTTGGAAATGATGCTAAAGATTCAAGATTCTTTATTTGTTCACATACAGTCATACAAGTACAACTGTCACGGTCTGGTTTCTTGGGTTTTCTGTTCATGTTTTGGTTTGTTTTCCTGTTCTGTTTGGTTCATGTTTTCACGGTGTGTATAGGGCCTTTATTTAGGAGTCATGTCTTGGTCTGTGTTCGTGCTTGTGTCACATGTTTTGAGTTGCCACCTGTCTGTATTCATTCCCCTGATTGTGTTCAGTATTTAAGTCTGTGTGTTTTGGTTTCACGTTATCTGTCCATCACTTTAGAGCACCTCATTTCCCTGTTCCTGTCTCGTGCATGGTTTTTCTAGTAGTACGGCCACAGTGCCAATTTATTTTCTGTTTTTTCTGAAGTAATAAAAGTATCACAGCATGGAACCCTGGTCTTGTTGCTCCTTGCTCCGAGGTAGCTCCGGGTTGGGGCCTAGCAGCTCCACCCGTGACAACAACACAGTGAAATGTATCCTGAACCGCTCCTTTCAGACTGTGCAAACATTAAAACAATAAATAAATTTTAAATTAAAAAAAAATTTAAACCCAAATAAAATGAAGAAATGCATGCAAGTAAATAAGTATAGATGTAAGTAAAATTTTTTTAAAAATTTAAAACTATAAATCTGAAATTTTCATATAAATATATTCAGTGTTCTTCCTTGATAAACAAATTCAAAAGCATGGCACTAACTGATACTAACTTTTACAAAGAAAGTCATCTTAGATCATCACCACAATGTTGAATTTCATTAATTAACAGCTGTCAGCTGTATCTTCTTTTGTGTTTATGGATTTATGCTTGTCAGTCTTAAAACAAATCCCATCAGTGGATCATCAGCATGTTTTATATATTGTAAAGCGTGTCAAAACACACTATGTAGTTATGTACATGCAATATGGTATATTTGTCACACTACACCATATTTTTAAGAATAAAGTATATTTTATTTTCTGCCTTCCTGTTTTCTTCCCTCTTCTCCTATCTCTCTTAATCTTCATCTTTCTTTACTCACTCCTGCTACAGCAGTACAAATACACACTTATTATGACAGGATCCTGCACATTCTGACTGTGGGCAGTCATCTTCTCTAATCACACCATCAGACTCATTAATTTACTGTCATTCCAGCGTTCCTCTCATCTTCTCTATCTTTTCGCTCTCCTGAGCCTTGAAGATCATCTGGAAAATGGAATGAGAGAGAGAAAATGGGAGGCAGCAGGAACGTTCCTGGTAAAAGACTTTGTATAGCAGATCAGATGAGGCTTTCAGGTTTGACTAACTGAGGGAATAATGATACATTCTGACATGCCAACCTGCTTAAAGGAATCGTATTGTTGGAAGAATTTCCACTGGGGGGTTGAACAGTAGATGTTTGCTGCTTCTAGCAAGTCTTTTAATGCCTGTTTATGCTTTAAGTGTTTCCCTTCATTCCTTTTTATCTTAACAGACAAATTGTGATTCACCTCTAAACCTATCAAAATAGATTCACTCGACGGCCAAACTAATTACTTTGGATGTTATGTCAAAAAATATTGTGTGGTTTTCATTTCGTGTCAGTGTTACGCCTTATTAAAATCTCAGTCATATATTTCAGAAATTCCCATGAAGAATAAAGGAGCGCTGCTGCAGATTTAGTATACAAAGGGTTTAATTGGTGCTTTAAAGCATGGAAGAAAAATGAAAGTGTGTCAGTTTATCACTCTATCAGTGTGTAGCAGTAAGCCCCAGCTAGCCCTTCATTGCTTGTGATAACACCAGTGACTGCACCTCACTCACTCCACTAGAGCTGTTACTCACAGAGGCACTCAATTAAAGATCTGAGAGCTTGTCTGCTAGAGTGTGTCAAAAAAATGAGACGCAGAGCCTGACACTATAGTTTCCGCACTTTCGTCCCTCTCCTCTCTCCCGCTCTCATGTTGCTCTGGGGGGCAATTAGCAGTGCAGCCCCCTGCACCGGTGTGCTTATGTTGGGCTGCCACTATTTGATGAACACAGGGAGGGAACAAGGAGGAAGTGTATGTGACCCCTGGCACTACACACACCAGATGGCTTTGGTTGCTTCATTTGTTCCCCTCTTCCCCCTCTGCCTTCCTTTGTGTTTCTCAATTTCTCTCCTCAAAGACTTGACATGCTTGACACATGTGGACCCAGTCTAGGCACTGATGTCAAAGGCTGATCTGTTTCTTGTATTTTGACTTTTTTTGCTGTGGCCCTGACTATCAGCCAGGTTAGAGGTCACCAGGTAAAATGCTAGTAAACATGCCAAGTACACATTAGCCCTAAAACAGTGAGAGCCTGGGTTTGACAGAGGGCTGGGTTAATATTGTTTTAGGCTTAATGTTGTTTTAAGCGATACAAAATATATATTTCTCAATATTTTGAAATGCTCTGAAGCACTTGTGCAGCATGAAGTTTAATTTCAACACCATATTGTTGGTGTAGCTATATTGGTTGGCAGCTGGTAACCTCTAGGCTACTGGTGGGCAGCCCTGCGATCAGGAAGTCGTGGTTTAGAATCTCAAGACTGCTAAGCACCTCTGGGGTACCCTTGAGCAAAGTACTGTCCCCACACTCTGCTCCCTAGGCACTGTGTTCCTGACTGCCCACTGCTTCACTTGGTGAATGGGTTTAAATGCAGAGGATGAATTTTGTGCTTTCCTTTGCTGAGGCAACACTTTCTTCCATTTCTTCAGTGTATCACTCAACAGTGTTAGTTGATATGAGAATAACTTTTATTCTTAATTTGATTGTTCTTTCAATGAGACAGTCCTCTGCTGGGTTTAAAATTTCTTTGTGACAGTCGGCCATGCCAGACAGTTTACCATCCATTATGAAACACAATGTACTTAAAACGTGCCTAACCCTACCTTAATTTATTTGAAAATATATCAAACCCATTCATTGTAATTGTAATTCTTCAACTGACCCCTTTTATTTGACTTTAAAATTGGTTTTAAGCCATTAGTGTGAATCATCCTTGATCTTATATTTAAGGTGTTCTTTCGGGAGGTTCTATTATTTAAGGGGAAATGTAGTTTTACCCCTTAATCAGTCTTAATCTGTGCATATTTCCCCTTTATTTTTCTTAATGTCCTATATGAGAAATTAAGGTCAAAATGAAGGTGATTTTAAGGGATGAACTTAAGGGGTTTGGGTTCATAGTGACCACTGCAATAGAAATACAATCAGTAAGACCAAACCAATAATGAAACACCTTCTAAACTTCCCACACTACATTACTGAATGTTTTCAAACACACTGTTTAATATGCAGTTTGGGATGCAGGCTTTTTGTGTCTGTGAGAGGGAGAGAGCCCATGGAAAGATTAAGGGAAACATCAAAGTGAGTCTTATCCTGGTGGCTTAAACATATGTGACATTTCGTGCTCGATTTTCATGATATAGTCATTTACTGCATCGAATGCGGAACAAATCACAGTTCACCAAGTACAATCAATTATCACCCCACCCTAGTTTGAACATTTCATTTTTTGATAGAACAAGTGCAAGTATAAAAGAATTCCAATCAGCCAACAATAATACAGACCATATATACTACAATAAACAGTAGGTTAATAAAATATGCATGAGTGCATTGACAATATATGCAGGGGAGCTGTCGAGCGCAGAATTCCATAATAAAGCTTTAATAATACAATGACATATGGGTGCTTGATTTGTGTGGAAGAAGAATAGCAGTGTTGAGGAGGTGGTGTGTCTGTGTTCCTGGGGAATCTCTTTTGAGGTAACACTGAGTCTGTGGGTAGTGCTGTCGTCTCACAGCAAAAAGGTTCTGGATTTGATTCCTGGTTGTGGCAGCTAATAGGTCCTTTCTGTGTGAAGTTTGCATGTTCTCCCTGGGTCTTTGTGGGTTTCCTCCCACAGTTTTAAAACACATATGTCAGCCAGTGCTTAGAAATAGTTGCTAGGTGTGATTGTGTTTGTGTGTCTGCCCTATGATGGACTGTCCTTTGTGTTTCTCTGCTTTTTTGTCATAGTAGTGCTGGGCTCCAGTACAACCTTGTTTAGTGTAAGCAGCACAGATAATGAATGAATGAATTAATTAATTAATGAACCAGTGATTGCTGCTCTAAGTTAAGATGCACTGTATTTTATCTGTATTAGATGGTATATGTTGAGCTATAGAGGTTGTTAAATGTGGCATTTGGTGCTGCGTGAAACGTTTGCTTACTCAACTGCAGAGAGGCAACAGTTGGGTGTTTAGTGCTTAGTTCAATGTGTGCCAACTTCCTAACTGTGATCTTTTGTGCCAAGTGCACAATTCTGCTTCAAATGGTTTGGAATGAGTCCTATTCTTGTGGATCTGCTCTGGTGTCTCAGAAAGTGATGCTTGTGATGTACATTTCACTTGACACTTCTCACTTAATGTTCAATCTTTCTAGCTGTGTTTCATTATTTCTAAATGATCTCTTATTTGGGTGTAATGAGGCCTGCAGGCACACTGGGATTCCTCCCTATAAATAAGGATTTCCCTCCTCAGTTCTTGTCTGGCCGTGCAAAGTATGCGTGTAGGTTTTAACACTGCAAACATAGCAATAAATAGTTTTGTTTGACAGAGCTTTAAAGATTAATTACGGAGCTTATCCTAACACCATTTCTATAACTCCTAGTTCATCCTCAGTTTTTTTTTCATGGCATGAGCTCTAAAAGTCATGATGAGGATTCATTTATTAGTGAAGTTTTTGCCTATACTATTGAGCTAGAAGGAAATTTGTGTGGTGGAAATGTGCTTTTCAAGGAGAAGACATTTTAGTAAGAATCCTAGTTAGTGAGGTGGTAATTTTAGCTGGTGCCTCTCTCATGAACTCCACAATGGAACAGGGGATGAATTTTTCATCTCCTCTGCCTCTCTGTGGTTGAAGCTCAGCGATCGCTGACCGAATAAATTACTGCTTATTAGCATAAGTACAGCTTATTTACAAACTATGTATTAATATTGAAAGAGAAACTGCATATTAAGTGCACGAATGGAAGTGCGAGTTAAAAACTCTTATTTATTAAGATGTATGGGTGAGGGAGAACGCCACGGTTTTCCCAGGCTGCAGTAAATATTTCATGCATGCATGTATAATTTCAGACGGCTGTTTACTGGAAGATTTTGTGTTTGCTGTAAGTGAGCACTGCCTGCGCAAAATATTTGTTCAAAGAAAGTGCAGCGAAACTTGGAGGAGTTGTTTGTCAGAACTGACGGAAATGTCACCATCTAACATGCAGACTCTTTTCGTGTGGTAGGAGGTGGAGCTGTGCCGCTTGAACAGTCAGGAGAAGCTTGGCCTCACTCTTTGCTACAGGACGGATGATGAGGAGGACGTTGCCATCTACGTGTCAGAAGTGAGTGTCTCTTCGTGTTTGAAAACCCAAAGCATAAAGAGATCAGATTCAGTTGTTGGAACATGTCTGTGCTGTGCTTTCTTCTCTCGCAACTTTTCCATTTGTTATGATTTTTCTCATCATTCTGCTAGAATGTCACCACATAGTGGTGCATTCGACATATAAAATTACATCCAATTAGTGCAAGCAGTTTGGCATTTCACACTCATACTGTCATATTAAATACATGTAAATTATATAATGACCTATAATTAATGACACACTCTAAATGTTGGTATTTTGACAGCCTGTTTGTCTTTCACTAGCTTTATTTTTGCTAACATTTTGTAAAGCTTATCTAACTCAATTAAAAGTACTTTTGCTTCAAGTCAACAAAGCAAGATTAAAAAGTGTCTAAGTTAATTAGGCCCCATTTCAGTAGTTTCTTGTTTGATGGACTTACTACTTTGATTGACAGCATATTTCTACAAGAAAAAACACCCAGGCACCAGACTGCTATATGGCAAATGTTGTTCATTAAAAATGTATGGAATCTGCTGTATATCACGGCACTCCTTTTGCGTTTTTTTTTTCGTTCAGAGATGTTGATTCTCTCTCTGAATTGTTTGCAGACAAAGAATAACAAACCCGTGATGATTATAATTACCCATTCTCAGAGTACACCATGATCTGCAGGAAAAACAGGCATTTGAGCTGCATGTAGATGAGACAGAAAGACCGTAGTGCAAATATGACATAATCAAAACTGACATTTGAATGTGATCGTTCTCCCCTGGCACCTCCACTGTGTGCTGGGTTAAACAGGCTTGTTTGGATAGTTTTATTTGTCATGGTATTATTACACTGAAGCGTTTTTAATCATGCAGCATGAACGTGGGTGAGGTGTGATATAAGGGTTGTGTAACACACTGTTTAAGGCCACTAGTTTAAGGCTCAAGTGCTGACACTTTAGGTTTATTTGTGTAATGCTGTTCAGTTAGGACCAGGTCTCTGACACAGTTTACCCTGTGGTTTAGACTGACACTGATGACGGAATGAACTGTTTATTACTTTGAAATTATAGTTGAATGTGGCCATTTCATGACAGTATCATGACAGTGACGTCTTGATAACTTGAAATGCTAGATGAGGGGTAAGTTGAGTCATTTCAAATGTTAACCATGGTGGTGTTTCAGGGTTCAGGTCTAGCAGCTCAGCTGCTTGTGTGCTCCTGGTCAAATTGTGAATGTGAAAATGGATGAACATCCTCTGAAGAGGATGTATTATTATGAGAATAGGCCACGTCCTACTTGTGGGACCTGTAAGGCAGTGGTCCCCAACCTTTATTTCGTCACAGACCGGTTTAATATCAGAAACTATGTTCACGGCCCGGCCTTTAAGGAGTGGCAGATATATATATGTATACGTATTTATACAAATAAATGATACGCATAAAAATGAGGATATTTTAAAAATATAATAATAGGGTATCTTTAAAATATAGTGGGGTAAATCGTAAACTCGCAGCTTTATTAACAGCATTTTCATAACAACTAGCCGACAACATAACACGGGTAACATCCACGTTTTTTTTTCTGTGCAGCCCACGGACCGGTACCACGTGACCCAGGGGGTTGGGGACCACTGCCGTAAGGGTTATCTTATCGTATTAATGCCCAGCTGATATTTATTTGCTAAATCTAACATGGTAGAAAAAAAACCTTTTGAATTTTGTTTTTTTCGTTTAATGTTAAACTCAGGTAAATAGAATGCTAAACCCAGTGTGTTAAATAAATAGAAGTTGTGCTTTAAAACTTGCAGGAAATTCCATAGTAAAGTTTGTTCCCCATAGAGGATTTGCAGATATTTTCACTTAGAAAATCATTAGAACGTAATTTGACTGGGGTGCTCAAAGTTTTGCATTTTACTGTGATGGCAGTTGAGAAAATGAGCAGCTGCTGACTTTAAATTAGCTGCTTACTTACCCGTCCCGAGGATATGAATAGTTTTCTCTGAAGAGATGCTCTGCTACCACTCTTCCCAGAAAGCAATTCCAATCCTCACAGATGAGTAATGCAGGCATGTGCACATACATCATGAAATAAGCGACATCAAACCAATATTGATCAAAGAGTGTTTTTGAGATGCCTGTAAATCTATATGGTCAGGGCTTAGCTCTTATATAAAATACCAGGATAATTGTAATTTAGTTACATCACTATAGTTACATCACTATAGTTTCATAGACTGTGCAGCCAGTATTTTACAGCATTTTATGGTATTTTTGTACAATTTAGCATCCAGAACATTTTAGAATTCACAAGCCATCATGAATCTTTGACAGTTGTTTGGAATAAAGCTTTATTCCAACAAACATCAGCGTGTTTATGCATGTTGTCACCACATTTTGTTGCTTTATAGGCAGCCATAAATGATGTTAAATTGTGCGGAACAGTAAATATTAGCGAAGAAACTGAAATACGCCCTCCTCTCTCCTGGCATCCGTAAAAATATCACTGCTTCCAGAAATCATGGGGTGTGCATGTTAGACAGATTTGGTCGAGGGGGTTCTTCTCCCACTTGTTGGCACCAAATCCAAAGCCACTCTCCTCCATTCTGCCAAACTTGCTCCCAGATTCATTTGAAGTCGCCTCAGCTCTGCAAGGTACTTGCAGCAGAGACTCCTGCTGAATATAGATATACCAAAGCCAGTCAGTGGTTGCAGGCTTATTAAAATCTTCACTCCATAAAATTGAAGACTACAGATGCGTGGCCTATGCTATCTGGCATATTATACGCTGCTCTTGATGTACTGCCTTTGCTCTCTGTTG
Source organism: Hemigrammopetersius urotaenia (assembly GCA_037974485.1). Taxonomy (NCBI): domain Eukaryota; kingdom Metazoa; phylum Chordata; class Actinopteri; order Characiformes; family Alestidae; genus Hemigrammopetersius; species Hemigrammopetersius urotaenia. The sequence goes on along the minus strand of JBBPDC010000129.1, from coordinate 12,466,789 downwards.
TAAAAATGGGAAGAAGGATCACAGTAACTGCACTGTAATCCACTTTATGAGGACAGAAGAAAGTGAAAGTGAGAATTTCAGCAATTATATATTTCCACTATAATAAACATAATGATAACAAAGTGATGAGTCATAATAGAGGAATAGGGGTGAGGTACCAAGTCCCTCTGATTTATTGTGCAATAAATCTTCGAGTCACAGCTCTTTGATGAGGTAACATTGATAGTTTCTTTAGATAAGCTATCTACAATAAAACACAGAGTGTTATTATGCTTTAACCCACGAACAGGACATATCAGTGATATCCTTTAAAGTGAGGCTGTTTTTATCAGTATGATCACTGTGGCAGGCCATCATTCTAAAGAGTTGGGTCCATGTGAAGGTCTGGATTGTGTTATGAAGATGGAGAGCCCAATTGTGAGCCTTGTTTGGAGATGTGCCATGATTGGACAGTGTGAAACAAATGGAGCGAGACAAAAATTGATTGGCCATTGAAAGATGGGGCTGCCCCTTCACTTACAATCATTAGTCACAGTGGCTCATGGGATTGCTAAACCTGTGAAACATGAGCCAGTCAACCTTTAATGTTCCCATGAAATTTTGGCATGTATCAGAGGTGAACCCCAGAAAATGTAAATGTGAGGGAATATTTTTAAAAATGATTAACAGTAAAACTATTAAAGTAGTAAAACGACTAAATAAAGAACAGGTGTGAGAAAAAGGTGTGTCCGCTGACTCATAATGAAACAATGACTATGAGTTTAAAATGTAGAATGTCAATTTTACTTTGAGGACTTTTATGTTCATACGGAGTGAATCATACCGGATTCGCAGTCATTTTTTAATGCAGACCACCCGTTTCAGAGGTCCATGAAAAAACGGGCAATTTAGCATCAGCTGAAATAAAATTGTCATGTTTAGTACTTGCAAATTCTTTGTAAATGGTTTTGGGCTGATGTTTACAACCCATAAACACCACTACATGCAGGGTATCTTCCCTAGTGATGCCAGGCTTGTAATGCAGCCATTTCTGTTTGTTTTGGGCTTTTCTTTCCTTCAGTCAGAACAAATAATGGAGTTTGGGGAGTTGACTTGCCAGTGAAGAATAATTAGACTTTGGGGTAAAAAAAAAAAAAAAAACCTCCTCTATGAGATGGGTACAAAGTACACATGGACTATTCTATACAGATTACATGGACGATTCTATATAGATTACATGGACGATTCTATATAGATTACATGGACGATTCTATACAGATTACATGGATGATTCTATACAGATTACATGGACGATTCTATACAGATTACATGGATGATTCTATACAGATTACATGGACGATTCTATACAGATTACATGGA
>JBBPDC010000129.1:12454553-12465330 GCA_037974485.1 Hemigrammopetersius urotaenia | reverse complement strand
AGATTACATGGACGATTCTATACAGATTACATGGACGATTCTATACAGATTACATGGACGATTCTATATAGATTACATGGACGATTCTATACAGATTACATGGACGATTCTATACAGATTACATGGACGATTCTATATAGATTACATGGACGATTCTATACAGATTACATGGATGATTCTACATAGAATAAAATGCACTTTTTTTGAAAACATTGACATTATTTCATTTTAAATCTACCTTACCAAAAAATGGCCAGAACAACAAAAGCAACTGTCTGCTGTGCAGCTACTCATAACTTGCTCTGTACTTTCTCTACATTTTCAAATACACAGTCTTATGCTCTTTTCTAGATTGGACCAAACAGCATTGCAGCGCAAGATGGCCGAATTCGGGAAGGAGACCGTATTTTGCAGGTAACTTTCTCAGCATGCCAGGCTCATTAGACACCCATGAGGAGCCCTTTATGCCAGCAGAGCACTCATTGTCTCGCAGTTAGAGGCCTCTTTCATCTTTAATGGCTGTGCATTAAGCCTGAGTGTAACCCCCCTCAGTGCTCCCTGGCTGTTACAGTGTAGGAGTCAGCAGTGGCAGCCCACTGGGAGAGTACACATTTTTACATCCTGGTTTAGTGCTGCTTGAGAGAGAGTGTGTGTGAGAGAGGAAAAGTGAAAGAGAGAGAGTGTGTGTGCTTTAGCATCTGATGGGGCCCCAAAGTAAGGAGGGGGTTGTTACTCTGGACACATGTTGTATGAGTGCGTTCGGTGTGTGTGTGTGTATGTGCACAGCGAAGGGTCCTCCAGGACAGGGAGGGGGTCTCCTTGGCACCATTAGGCCAGAGCAGTGTTGCTGTGCTGGTCACATGGAGAAGCTGATGCATCCCTGTGGAGCATTTCAAAGCCCACTATTACAGCCTCTCAAGAGCCACTGTACTTCACGCTTAGGTATTTTTGGCTACAATCACACTTTCACCAAAGCCGTTCTTAATCCTTTTTTTGCTGACCCAGGAAATTGCAAGCACTTATTGGCTGATAAAGGTGTACCGTTGGCTATAACTGTGTTTAGACTTTCTCAAGCTACCTGAAAATGATGGAAGTTCACTGGACACTCTACTGAGTTTCCTGTACAAAAGTGTGAATATCAAATGTAAATGTGTGGTTACTGTAGTTTGATGGAGTATGTAAACACTACCATAAACATACCATTCGCTCTCCAGCTCGTACAATGTTTTATGTAATTATATTAATTAGATTTCTGTGTTTCATAGTGTCACAGAAACCAATGCATTTACATGAACTCAGCAGTTTAGTCCCACCCAATTATTTTAAAGTTGAGTGCTTCCTGCTGGCCTGCTTTTTGAATAAGGCACAATGCAAAGCAGCCAGTCAGCACATAGACCATTTACACACAGCAGCCATAAAGGCACAGTACAAAAAACAGCATGTTTCATTCTGAAGGATAAAGAGGGGCTTGAAAAACAGTCATGTAAAAATGAATGCGGGTGGTTTTTGGCACATGAACCCACACAGACCTCAGGGTAAACAAAAAAAAGCAATAAAAATAAGAAAAGGGCCCTTTAATCATTACCTTTGAAATGAGAGAAACTCAGAAATCTGTTTTCCTTGTCCAGCCCTGACCAGGCTTGTTTTGGCATCCATAGAAAATGCACAATCCTCCTCTAATTGCCTCGAGGCGAACGTGTGAGTGTGTGTCAGGCATATGTGTGTGGGTGGGTGCACAAGCTTATAGATTTGTGTGTTTCTTTGTAAATGCTTGCATGTTTGTGTGTCTTTGGATGTGTGGGTGTGTGTGCATGTTTTGTGAGTGTGTGAGTGTGAGTGTGTGTGTGTGGGTGTGTGTGTGTGTGCGTGTATAGGACACTGATTGGTGTGGTGCAGGTTTGCAGGGCAGATACTGTTATCCCTGTCCTGACTGCATCATTACTCATCTTGCAAAAAGATGGACGCTGGCTGTCACGGGCCGCTTAATTGTGTGGCTGCCTGGATGTGAGCCGGAAGCGCTCGTGAACACAAACACTCCGTCACACAAGCTTTTCCCTTCATAAACAATGAGGGTTCATCATCCCCTGAATATCAGTGACTGCTAGCACTCACCTGGAATGAGGTGTGAATGAGTGTTTTGACCAGTGTCACTTATCCCAGCCTGTTAATCAGCCTGCTTTATTCTAAGTGCTTCCTATTGTGCATTAAGAGGGTAAACTAAATCCAGGCCTGTTGTCAAATCTAAAAAAATACACTTTTATTTTGACCAGTTAAAAGTAGTGATCATTTTTGTTGTTCTTTGTTTGCTATTAAAGTAATAGTTTGGGGAAAAATCAGATGTACATGTTGTTAATAAGCCATAACATGTTTGGTGTCTGGAGTTTGCTTCTCTGATTTTGCACTACAGCTACAAGACTAATGTAGCAAGCAATCCCCCAAACTGCATGCCTAAATCATCACACACCTGTCTCAAACCACGTTAAGATGTTAAATAATCTGACACAGAATTGCCCAGACATAGACAAAGATATAGATCCCTGAAAACAATAGTAGCCATATTGAAGCTTGAATTTTGTCCAGACACTTGTTCAGGAAAGTAAACTTCAGACTTCAAATGCATGTTAGCTGTTGCATTCAAAATCATTTGGACTGTTTTTTGGTCAATTCAAAGGACAGCTGTCATTTTATTTTTTATTAAATGGAGATATAAGGTTTCTTCTGACAGCAACAATATGCTTTATTTAGGTTTTACAAGTCAGACTGAGCCTGAGTCTTGCTCACTGTGTTTTCCTCCTCAGATAAATGGTCAGGATGTGCAGAACAGAGAAGAGGCTGTGGCTGTGCTCTCTAGTGAAGACTGCAGAAACATCATCCTGCTTGTAGCCAGGCCAGAGATGCAGGTAGGAGGGCTGATACATATACACACTCTCACACCCGCACTCTTATACACACACTGAGAACGGCTGCATAGCGGGAGCTCATGAATGTACAGATGATTTGTGTGTTTAAACAATCTCTGGTGTAATTGCAACATGACTAAACTATAGTGACAGTGTTTAATTAACCAAAATAACACCAGTATGTGTGTTCATTAGAATTTATTACTATGTACTGGCACATGTCTAGCACACACACTGGAAGCCCTCCATACAAAACTAATACTGATAAATGCAAGAATACACACACTATCATATGCTATAATAGTCCCACTTAAAGCATTCCAGGACTCTTGAAGGTGTTCCCCTCCAGAGCTCAGCAGAGCATGAAAAGGCCTGGCATTTGCTTTGATTTATAGAGGGTGCCATTTTGATTTCCCCCAGTAAACATGCCTAGGGCCGAGGATGTGCCCTGCCCTCTCTTCAGGCTGATGACCAACACATTCATTCAGTTGTGTTTTATTTTCTTGCACTGCTGGTGTAATTGACCTCCAGCCGTCACCCATAAAACTAATAGCATACTAATACACTTCATGAGTTTGAGCCTCAGACCACGCCGAATGGTCAAAGCAGGCTAGAGCAGCGGAGCTCGTGCAACCATTAATGGACTCTCTTCTCTCTCCCTGTAATTAAATACATCTCTGATAATAAATTTGAAACCATAAATATGGATTATGCTTTATGGACAAGCACCATGCAGAGAGCTGATGTAAGAAATTAACGCAGAGGTTCAGCAAGCCACTACGGATATGTATTGACCATCTAATATGAGAGCCTGGTTCATTAAATGCTTCGCACAAAGTCTATTGTTCTGCTGTGAATCCATCTAATGTGCAAGATTTAATAACATCAGAAGTGCAAGCTTGCATTTTCAGTAAGTTCTCAAGACTGTAGACCAGTGTTTTTTAAACTGGTCCTCAGGGTGCCCAATTTTCTGCTCTATTTTTAAGTGCGAAAGATAAAAAATATGGAAGATTCAGGCCTTGAGGACTTATTGGAGAACTATTGACATTTTTTGTTTCTTATTGAAGACTGACAGGGTTAGATCTATGCTTATGCTTGGTAAAAACGTATCTGGGTCTAATCTGTACACTAAAAAGATGATTTGCTACTTTATCTATTTATTGACCTTGACAGAATGTTACACCAGTTTTAGTTCAATTATCACTCATCTCTCGCTTTTCCCTGTGTCTCTCTCTCTCTCTGCAGTTGGATGATGCAGCCTGGCTGGATGATGAGCACAGTGAATTTTTGGAGGAACTGAAAATGGAGATGCTTGAAGAACAGAGGAGAGAGGAGGAGGAGATAGAGAGAGCAGCCAGAGAAGAGGAAGAGCAGGTGGGTGGTGGAATATCAAAGAGCAGTGAGTCCTAGAAACCCTTAACTGCACTAAAATATAAACAGTAGCTTGTTCAGGGTTTTGCTGCAGATAGGTCTTCTGAGCACATGTATCAGTAGCACTCTGCATGGCATGCATTGACAATTGCTTTGGAATGAGAAGAATGAATAATGGAATGAATAGAGAATCTGTAAGAATTTCATATTAATACAGTTCATTACACTCTGTGCAGAAAGCACTGTTAGAATTCATAAATGTGGAAAGCCCATTTTACCAGTGTCTGTACTTTGATCAAACTCCGCAATTGGCATAGACTGCTTTTAATGGTTCCAATATATATCTCCAAATTATCAAATTTTTTACACAATGATGTAACAGAACTCTGTCAACAGTGGTGCCATGCCAAGCCCCAGACTACAGCTGTCTCTCCCTGACAGGCACCGCCATACCTCAGTTTCACCTAGTTCTTGTTTGGCTCATTATAAATAGCCTTTATTTGTGATTGTGTTGTTATGCCTGTGTATTTATTTATTTCGCTGAGTGAGTCTCAGCTAGTGTCTTTCCCCCTTCTTTTGTTTTGTTTCTCTCTTTACACTACATTAGGGTTTGGATTAAGATAAGGGCTAGGATCAGATGTTGAGTTGACATGAATTCGAATGAATGCTCAGCCTAGTTGTTACGCAAAAGTTAACTTGAATTGAATAGAAATATCCTTTTCAATTTAAAACAAGGTGTGGTGTAGTGGACAAAATAAAGTGTTGCAGATGCGTTTTAATGAATGTGCTTTATGGAAAAAACTCCTACCGTCCCTCACTTCAAAAATATCCCTCTGTCGTTAGGCCAGGAAGACAGAGCAAGAAGATGTCATGGCTGGCAGCGCTTCCTGCTCCTTCAGTCAGGAGAGGACTGTTGGAGCCCAGCAACACTATGCTGACAGCTCTGACCACAACGTTTTGGCCCAGATCCAGAAGAGGCTGTCCCAGTGCTTGCGGCAGCGGCAGGAGGTGTCGGGCCAGAGCCGTGACTCACCGAGGTTGGCTAGGCGCGCTGGGGAAGGACTCGAGGATGAGGAATCTGTAGGGGACCGATACCAGCAACTCTTGGAGCTGAAATGCCAGATCCGGAACAGCGGCGAGTACGACCTGTTCTATAGGCGCAGCAGTACCATTGAGTGTAGCCTGAAGGAACAAAGTGGCGGTGTGGAGCGAGAGTTGCGCCTCCTTAATGAGGAGCTACGCAGCATTGAGCTGGAGTGCCAGAGCATTATGCAGGCACACCAACTGCGCAAGAAGGACCAGCGGCAGGCAGTGGCAGCCAAAGAGCAGCTCCAGCGAAGTCCTCGGCATGCACATGGACAGAAGCAGGGAGGCAAGCTGGCAGATATCAATGAGCATCCGGAGAAGTCAGACAAGGACAGCTCAAGTGCTTACAATACGGCTGAGAGCTCCAGAAGTACACCACTAGCTATGGACCGCTCTCCAGAGCATTCGCTGCAGAGAATGGTCAGTCTCACCAATCAGAAGAACCTTAAAAGCAGTCTGAGTAGTCTGATTACAGGACGCGGCTCACCCCCGTGCCATGCTGTAAGAAGGGCTCCTAGTGGCAGCCCCGACCATAGCAACCCCTCTGAGTCAGAGCAGACACCGCCAGCCGAAGAAGAAAGTTCCCCGAGGAAAGAGAAAGCTCTGGGCTCAAGGATCCCCTACCTCTCCCACCGCCACCAGCAAGTTGACGTTCCAGCCCATGCCAGACACTACCAGAGCTACATGCAACTGGTTCAGCAGCGCTCCGCCGTGGAGTATGGACAGAGCCAGCTCAGCCTGCTGGCAACAGGTGGCCCACAGCCCCCCAGACCTTCTGAACCTAAGTTAGAGTGGAAGGTAAAGGTGCGGAGCGATGGGACACGCTACATCACCAAGCGGCCAGTCCGGGACAGGTTGCTGCGAGAGAGGGCGCTCAAGATTAAGGAGGAGCGCAGCGGCGGAATGACAACAGATGATGATGCCATGAGCGAGATGAAGATGGGCCGCTACTGGAGCAAAGAGGAACGGAAACAGCAGCTGCTGAGGGCCAAAGAGCAGCGGCGGCGACGTGAGCTCATGCAACGCTGCCGACTTGACAGTCTGAAAGAGAGCCCACAGAGCAGCGGGGAGGGACACAAAGAGGTCAGCATCATTGAGCTCAGCCAACGCAAAATGATGAAGAAGCGCAACAAGAAGATTCTGGACAACTGGATGACAATCCAGGAGCTGATGACGCATGGAGCAAAAGCACCAGAAGGGGCCAAAGTTCACAACGCCTTCCTTTCTGTTACAACTGTATAGAGAGCCGCTCAACTCAGACTCAAACTCTACCCCATGCGGTATGATCTAGTTTTGCCTCGTTCAATGTGGCAATTTTTATGGGAAAAAAAAAGAAGAGTATTTTTCTCACTTTGTTATTAATGAACATTTTGTAAGCAGTTTATCAACAGATTCATCACATTTGAAGGGGAATCATTTTTTTCCACCGATTTTGAAGAACGTTTTTCATGTTACCCTCAGTGAGAAACTCTTCGGTGCAAAAATTCCAAAGCGCTAATTTATGTTGAACGCTCCTTGTGTTTCCCCCTCATCTCACTTTCTGTTCCTCAAAGCATCCTCGCCTAAGTGATGTTTTCTGTTCATGTTCGACTTCCTGTTAATCTGAATGTAAATCACCATGTAATTATTTGCTTTTAATTTTAATCTTTTTGCTGGTTTCATTTTTCAGTTGGTTGGTTCTTAAATGGAAACTGGGAATCATATCTCATGCCATGACACAATTCCATCGAAGTGCTACATTCTGTGGAAATCTTTTCCACCTCAGTCTTAGATGCTGGGCAATTTTTATCAGATGTTTGGTTTAAAAAACAAAGCAAATACATTTAAAAAGCAAACAATTGTTTATCTAGTCGCAACACAATCACCAGCAACAGGCCTATGGCAAGTATTTTACAGGCATAATTTATATGAAGCTCTTATGAAGCTGCACCATTAGTGATTTGGTTGATTTTTATGAAAGTGTTTCTCATTTTTGGTCCAGCTGAAGCCGGAAATGGCAGTGTTACCCCTGCTCTAATGCAACTGATTCGATTCATCAGCTAAATCATGCTTTTGGGCAGGAAAACACTGTTCTGTGCTGAACGAACCCAAAGACTGAGAATGAGAAATACTTAGTAAATGTAACTCTTTTGGAAAGGGGTTAGAATGAGAGTTCAATAAATGTTATCTTGGAGGGACAACAGTGGAAATGTCCACATATGTCTCACTATGTCTACATGGCTACAGTTACAGTGTGCCTTTGTTGGGCCTGTCACTTAGTCTACACCTAAGTAACATATTTAAAAGGGGTTAACAAGGAAATCCTATTATTTATAAACCTAGAACATGTCAGACATAGGTGTGAGGCCTGTGTAGTACTTGAAATAAACAAAAGTGATGAAAAGAAGAGTGCAGGTGGAACTGCATTGTCTAACACATTGGTCTTTATCCACCAGTCATTGCACATGATCAGTTCCAAACACAATCTGATTTATTATAATGAGACAAAGATAATAAACAATTCTGTATTCTTACATATGCTACAGCACATTGAGAAGTATGTGATACTGTGTTCGGACATGTTGCCAAATATATTGAATTCAGTATTACCTAAGGGTGGACAATATGGCAATATCACAATGTTTTAAATTATTTTTACAAAACATGACGTCACAATATGTACACATAGATGCGATGAGTTCAAACAGATAGTGTTTTACATATCGACTGCACAAAATGGACCCATACATGCTCTTTTTATAACACGAAATTGGTCTGTGTTCTTCAAGTACTGATCATGTCCATGATATACTTAGAAAAGCATATATTATATATCCACAATCTAAAGTATTGCCCATCCCTAATTTTCCCCTCGCCAGCAATGAGCCTTTCTATAGAGTCTCAGCCCAAACATACGCTAACTACCTGCATAAGCATTCATTCATTCGTGCTTTTATGAAACGGGTCCCATATCATATGACAAGATCCTAAAAGGTTTTTTTTCTTCAATGGTTGGTCATGGTTTCTCAGTGAGATGGCACTTTTGGATCATGGCCCTTAAACTTAAAGAGTTCTGCATTTTCAGGGGTACACAGAATATCAGACAGTACATGATTCTTACTGTCATTTGATCAAAAGGCCTTTTAGTTTAACTTAAGCCACCTTCATTTCAGTCCAGCATTCGAAGTACGTGTGTTTTATTTTCCTAGCAGTAAGAAACTGTAAAGTTCACCTGTAAATTTCTGTACTTGTACTGACTAAATGTTAGTTGTCCTATTTCAAGTAATATGTAGTAGGCTTTCCTGGCCAGGTGAATGTGTGGTCATTGTGATACTTTGACATAAAAATAAATCGTTGTTTTTTTCTATAAAAGAACAAACCTGTATCTTTAATATGTGCACTGTTACATCTTATCTCACGTTCTGATGAACGAAGCTGGGCCAAGTTCAGTGGTTGAACTGAAAAAAACTGATTTTTTCACTGGAACTCTTCACTCGAAAATGTAAGTACTTTATAATTATGAATCTGCTTTAGAAGGGTGTCCTGTAGGTCACTTTCTCATCAGCATGTTAAATGATCCTTAATCAAACAAACACTGGGCAATTGTTTCACACTCCAGTCATTTTTGCACCATTAGCATATGCTCTCAGTGACTTCAACAGCCTTGTCTAGTGGCAAACTAGGACTGTTTTCTTCAGATGGATGCCTTTTTGTATTTTCAATTTTCACATACATGCTCAGATTTAGCATTTATTCTTCATTTTCTATTAGTGAAGCATCACTTTGCAAAATATAGTGAAGTATAAGCCTCTATCTTGGACTCTTAATATGTTTATAATACATTCGCAGCTAGTGGTATTCTTTTCGGTTTATGGAGAGGTTAATGAATCCTGTCCATACCTCATCTTCTAAATGACCTCTCAGATTTGTGTGCTTCTGGCTTTTTACACAGTAACAGAATGGAAATCTGGTTCACTAACTAGATGCAACCCTCCTCCTTGGTTCATTACTCAATTCACATGTATGCAGGCACAAATGAAATGCCATCATAGCCATGTGGGTTACTTTAGTGAACGAGATCTATGAGCAGCAGCCACCACATCAGCTAATTAAGTTCACCCGGTGATAGCTGGAAGACTCGGCCAGGTATAATTAAAACGGATTCAGTGACAGCACTGACATTTGTCAGAGCCATCCACTGAATCAAATACCAGGACTGACAGAAATGTCAAACTGATAGCAGTGCTCGCCACCTCCCTGCCCCAAGCCCTTTTTCTCACTGTGCCATAGTGCATGGCCACTGCCTGCTTGTGAAGCTTCGTTGATAACCTTTAAAATTTCCTGGACAGTACAAACTACCAGAGCCCTCCCATTATGCTATAGAAGGGCATCAGACTTTAGAGCAACGCTTAGAGGACACTATAATACACCAAGAGCCTGTCTGTTTCCTGACATCCAGAAAACCCTTATTTGAACGTTTGAAAGAGTAACAAAGCAATAGATGCTCTGGATAATGTAGCCATTGATGCCATTTTTGTATATTTATGGTGCTTGTGATCTTTGATATGGTAATTGAAGTGCCATAATAATGATCTTACTTTGTGCAGATAAAGTAGGTGAGTGTGGAGATGGAGGTAATTTTCTTTTGTCAGCAGATGATGTGTTCCTCAAGCTGAGACAAAGAGAGGGTGCACATTTTCTGAACAGAGGGAGGGAGGCTGTAAAAAAATAAATAAAAATAGTAATAATAATAATTATTATTATTATTATAATGCACTTCAGTAATATGACTCGTGTGCTTCTGACAGACCTAGTGGAGAATTCAATAAATATGCTGTTCTACAATCAGGTTCCCAATAGTACACTAGAATCAGTTCTCAGATATTTTATGAATGTGTGATGTCTGATTATATGAATGTGATTCATTATAATCTGTAGTAATTGTAAATAAGCTGTAAAGTTGTATCACACATTTTTCAGATGATTACCAATTAACATTCAACTATCAGGGAGCGTTAGACATGTCAGCCTTTTGTTACACAAACACATTTGAAACACTTACACATTCGCATATGAAACTGTCACACATGCATGCATACTACTGAAAACACACATATATGAAACACTCATACAGATACAGGTGAAAGGGTGTCACACACACACACACATATGAAACACTTATACAGATACAAATAAAAAGGACCCACACATACATATGAAACACTCACTCAGATACAGGTGAAATTGACTCACGCACATATGAAATGCTGTGATGCATGTGAAATAGATTATTATGTAACAAAAAAACTTCATATAGCAAAGTGAAGCTTTTCACGTGTTGATGTGCGTGAAAACCTTTCAGTTTTAGCCCCCAGGGTTGTAGGAAGGAATTAGCGTGTATAGAGGGCTGAAAACTTTTCACCAAACCTTTCCTTTCACTT
>JBBPDC010000129.1:12413527-12453112 GCA_037974485.1 Hemigrammopetersius urotaenia | reverse complement strand
CTACAGCAGCTTCAACAGCCAGTACATCATTTTAATTCAATAATGATAGCAAGACTTATTATTTTTCATTTCAATTCATAGTCTTGTTTCTATTTGTAAAGTATGCATCTGTGCTCATTGATATATTGTATGAAATGTATGGATATATAGTTTTAAAATGGTATAATAATTACTATCCAGGTTCATATGTGAATGTGAATGTGTTTCAAATGTGTTTGTTTAACAAAAGTCTGAAATATTTCCTAAACGACGCCCATATTCAACACAGCACTCACTCTGCATAATATTCCATATTCCAAGACACATTTTATGCAGTACTGCTTTGCTTACCATTTACAAAAAAGAAGTGAAAAGAATTCTGCTTTAGTGCGACTCCCTATTGCTTTATGTGACAGAACACCAAAGCGGAGCTTGAGTTATAAAAATAAGTGTAAATATTCTAGGGTTTGGTTAAATTGATCATTAAAAGTCATTATTCACAGAAGCCCAATTTTGAGTGCAAACAACTTGCCTCTACAGTGCCTTATTTAATAGAATGCCTGACTGCAGTAATCAGCAAACAAGACTGCTGTAGATTTTTTCCTTTTTTGTGCTTAGTTGAATTTGTTGTAGAGATTTAATGGTCGGAACTTGTTTACCTCAGGGTTAGCTGAATCTTTCATCTGGCCACTAAACTATTCAGGTCACTGTTCAAGGTAATTGCTATTTTACTCCTATCTGTGATTTATTCATCCACAAAGGAGTTTGGCTCTATTGACACCAATGATCCTGCCAGCAATCATTATTTCTTGATATGCCTGAACCTAAAAATTGTGAGAGGTTCATTAAGTGTTACATTTGTGCATTAGCCTGGCTTAACACTTTACCTCATATCAGATTCAGATCAGGAGTCTCTGAACCGATATTTCTTTGCATTAAGTGACTTAACCTAGACACAAATGAGTAATTGGCCTAATCTGACACTTCTCTTTGAAGGGTTTATTGGAAAGGCCAATATGAAACAGGGCAGCATCTCAAGCTGACCGACTGTTGCTCAGAATCCTAAGCGAGGCTGCCACCGTGTTTTTTTCTACTGAACTTGATTATGATTTTTGATCATTGTAAAGTGGAGAATGTGCATAGCTCTTGATTTGTCACTTGAGAAATCTGGACTTTTTGATTGAAAGCAAAGAAAATCGGTTGCAACAAAAGCTTTTTCCTAAGTCGAAGCCGAGGTCCTTAATTCATCTTGAACATATACACCGCATACAACATATACACAGTGAGTGTGTCCGAAATCGCGCACTAAAAGTGCGCTCACACTGAAAACCAAGCTAAGACTCAGTTCACTGAAAGTACCCGGATGCTGCACTGAAATTGGCCAGAAAACTTTCAACGTGTTTTCGAGTTAAATAATAGCGACAAACCGAGAAATACAAGCCCAAGCGGAGCCAGCTGGTTCTAATAAATGTGAGTAAAGTTATTTTACTGATGTACACTGTGGTAAAACTGCCAGATATTTTGGCGGCTGGAGAATCGCGAGCAAATGTTAATCCGTCACTTCCTCTAAGTGCAAAACGTTAGTGTTCTGTTTAGGACAGCACTGACCCACAGCAGTGCGCACTACAGAAGGCAGTGCACAGTGCGCACTACACACATAATCTCAGTGCACTGACGGTAGTGTGCGATTTCGGACAAACAGTGGTCAGCAGTGTTCCTCCTTGAGATCTATTTTCTTGCTGGATTGCAGGTACAGCCATAGACGTGTTTTTTAAGGTTAATTACTGTTAATTACTGACAGTTGCTAGTTTTTATGACTGTTAGACGGATGAATACTTCTACTAAACAGTAGTAAAACCTAGTTAACACCATCTAGCCAACTAACATAAGGAAGTGAAGCTGTTCTGGCAGGTCATGGTGGTTTAACACCTTACATAGAAACGTTATGCTTGCTTTTTCTTTATTGTGTAACTTGGCTTTAGTTTTGTCTCCCTCTATAATGTTCTGTGATGTATTTACTCTTCTGTGATGTATACCCCATTATGAGTCAAATCTTTCTGCATGAAGTGAGGCCTACTTACTGATCTTATTCTAAAGTGATAGTTTGTTTCAGAGAGGGTTGATAAAATTACATGAAAAATATTATTTCATGTGTTCACAGTTGCACTGAAAGTCAGTTTTGCAAGAGGGGGAGCAAAGTTGTATCCTGCCCTCTGATAAAGTGTGGGTGCAGTGCTTCACTTGCTCCTTTGTTCAGGTGCCTATGGATGTAGTTAAGGCTTTCCCCAGAGTACAGAACGGTGCTGGGATTTTCAGTGTGGAATAAATTAAAGCACACATGAAAACTAGGTGAAGGTGGTGCTTAACTTACTTGTGGCCGGCATTCATTCACATACTATTACCTCCTATATGGGCTCAGACTTGTATCATCAGTCACATTCAGCTCCACAAGGCTAAACTTATTTTTACCATGTTAAGCCTTTTTGGAAAATGAAGTTCATCTCCTCTAGTGATATGCAAATGCTGCACAGAGCGTATGCTCCAGAGTAAATGTCTAATGTTCAAAGAAAAGAATAAGAAGCGGTATTCCCGGTAGTTTTCAGGAGTCTCCATTTGTGTTTTAAAATAATGTTATTTTACAATAGCTAATTAGCCATGCAGCGCTAGAATTTAGCATGCCTGGGGCAGGCTGGCATCCCAACTCACCTAAAGACATGAGCCTGAAACTACATGGGAGTACTGGAGAAAAGAATGCTTTTGGAATTTTCTTTTGCTGAAAAGAGGAAACCACAAAGAAATGCTTCGGCAGCAACTTTGTATATTGCTTTAAGCAGGCCTGTGGTCCAAGGAGGATAGGATTAAAGTCATTTAGCTAAGTGGAGGAATGATCTCATTTAGGAGCTGATTATCATATCTAACAAAAGTAGGCAACCGGTAAAGGAAATCTGTATCCACTGTGTGTGAGCTTAGGAAAATTGGATCAAATATAACCATCTCCATTAGCTTAATACATCCTCATCTCTTGTGTTGCAAACAAACCAAAGTGACTTTGTTGCCCATTTGAGAATCTCTCACATCTGTCTCCTGTTTCCACAGTGCTTGCACTCTGGATCCACCAAGCCCTTTGAATATAACATGGCAGCAATGCAAAACACAGCGATGCACAGGGACCAATTTTCAATCTTATGATACATAATGCAATATAAGCACATGGATAAATATTCCAGGCTCCGGCAAACAATAATGTCAGTCTTCCAGGTTTGCAGCTGCTTTTAACACACATACTGTCTGTTAAGATGTATCTGTTTACTTTCATTGTATTGGTGTGGGAGAGTGGAGCTGTTATTGCTATCCTAAATGTATATTTAACAATGATGAGCCACTGAACAGGACCTGTTTGATGCCCCAGATTACAATGTCGAGGCTTCTCATCGTTTCTCGGAGTCCCAAGAACTCTTTAACCCTGTCCTTTGGGTGAGATCTACCATGATAACAAGAATGACACATTTTGAAGTCATGCCTCATGTATTGATGTTAATCCCCTGATATATGGTGGCAACACTACACTGATGTCTCACTGATGCACATCAGTAAAGACGGTAGTATGGTTTATATATTTATATATCAATACAATAATGTGGTCCAGTGCGAAAGTATAATGCTCTATTTGATAACAATCTAATTCTAATATGATGTATAATCAAGACTATTTTGTTTTCAATTAGATTATTTCATATTTTGCATCCCAAGTCTACCAAGCATCAGTGCAGGATTATTACTTTTTTGTCAGAGGAGCTACTGCAAAAGAAGGCATTTCCTATTTATGCATTCACTGAAATCTCTACTGCACTAATAATGGACATAACATGAAAGTGGAGAGAACTTCCTTACATTATTGCCTCAAGACATATTAAACACTGGGATGAAGCCATCTATTGATATATGCATGAGAAGGAGACACAGAGAAAGAAAATAGTGTATTCTTTTTACATCTTTACACAGTAAAACTGCCATATTAAATTCTCACATAGACAGCTGAAATTGATTCAAACTGAGTTGGGAATATTATGGTATGAATACATTTACTGCGTTCACTTGCTTTCTGTCCCAGATATTTCTCCATTTTCAGCTCCTAAAATGGTTTCACAGAGTAGCAAAAACATTCGAAACATTCCACAATAGCAAATAGCCAATAACAATAGCAAGATCACTTTTGGTCAAGAGGATAAGATAAGAAACAACTTTATTTATCCTGAGGGAAATGCTGTCCTAAACATGCTCAATGCAACAAGAGGAATAAAGACAGAAAATAAAGAGTTTAAAAAGAACAGCAGAAGTAATAGTGCAAATATCATAACTCTAACAAAAAACTATAGCAGATATAATACAACAACATTATTAGTGCAAGTGGTTATGAAAGGTGACATAGTGTTTGTGCCATGAATAAAAAGAGAGATAGCAGTATGTGAAGGGGGAGATTCAGTTCTTACAGATGAATAAACAAAAAGCAGCTGAGTAATATTGCAGGTAGGAAGGATTTGCCGTTCAGTTCTGCATTTACAGCCGATGAGTCTTTTGCTGTATGTGCTCTGATGGCCCGTCATGGAGGCCTGCATGGGGTGAGAAGATATTTCAGTATTCTACTCGCGGACACCTCTCCAGTCTGACACCTCGGACAGATCAAGCCTTGTTAATCAGCTTATTCAGCCTGTTGGCATCAGCTGATTTCACCCCACTGCTCCAGCACAAAGCTGCAAAGAACACAACACTCTCTACCGCAGAGTGATAGAACATGCTCAGCATTATCCTACAGACCTGAGCCGCCTCAGTAGGAAAAGCCGGCTCTACCCTGTCTTGAAAGTGTTGGTGTTCTTGGACCAGTCCAGTTTACTGTCAATGTGTACCCCCAGGGACCGGTAGTCCTCAACCACCTCAACATCAATCTCTCATGGTGACAGGGGTGGGAGGAGGAGCCTGCTTCCTAAAGTCCACAATCAGTTCTTTTGTCTTTGTGATGTTTAGCTGTAAATGGTTCAGCTCACACCACTCAACAAAGCTGTCTGCCGTACTCCTGTATTCCTCCTCCAGTCATCTGAGAATTTGTGCAGGTGACATAACCAAGACCTGTACCTGAAGTCAGATGTATAGAGGATGAAGAGGGAGGGTGATAGGACAGTCCCCTGCGACGCCCCTGTGCAGCTCAGGATGTTATGCGAGAGGCAGCTTTTCAGCCGGACATGCTGTGGTCGACAGGTTAAATAGTTCAAGCTACCAGTGTGGCGTCCACCTGCATTTCCGTGAGGTTATTCACCAGCAGTGATGGTCTGATTGTGTAGAAGCAATAGAGAAGTCAAAAAACATGACCCTCACAGTGTTCCCAACAATGTCCAAATGGGAATCAGCCTGGTCCAGCAGGTAGATGATGGCGTCCTCCTCGCCGATACAGGGTCGGTAAGCAAACTGTAGGGTGTCAAGCCAAGGCTCAACCAGCAGCCACAGATGTTTCAGGATCAATCTCAACAGGGTCGCCGGGTTGATCTTTTGGGGGACTGGAACCAGGCAGGATGTCTCCCAGAGTGACGGGACCCTCTGCAGTTTCAGACTCATGTTTAAGATCAGGTGTAGAACTCCAGACAGCTGGGCAGCACAGCACCTGAGGGCCCTAATACTGATACCATCAGGACCTGAAGCTTTGCTGGAATGGAGTCTACACAGTTCCCTTTTGACGTCATCTGCTAAGAGGGACAGAGAGAAGAACATGCCTGACTGGCTGCCGTCCATGACGGCGGCGGAAGCAGCATATAGAACCTTTTTAAAAAGTATTTTTTTAAAAACATGTACAACAATACAACCAGGCAAAGGACAATTTCTGTATTTAAATGGTTCTTTGAGTGTTTAAGTTCTACATAGAAACATTGCTTTTACTGAAATGTGTTTTTAAAGAAATTATTATCTGCATTCCCATTCTTAAAAACTAAAGGATCCTAAATGATTCTTTGTTTGGATGTAGAGAAAAAAAAAACTAACTAATACAGAATGTTTACATTATTTGGAGATTCTTCAGACCTCAAAAGGTTTTTTATTGTCACACTTGTCATTTATCAAAACAGGAAATATCTATTGACAGGTTCTTCAAGAAACTATAAGTGGTTCATTCATGGCACTGCTCCAAGAACTAAGTTGTTCAATCAAACGGGGCAGCTGGTAGCCTAGTGGTTAGGGCGTTCGCCCTGCAATCATAAAGTTGTGGGTTCCCAAGACTATTACTGAGGTACCCTGAGGAAGGTACCATCCCCACACTCTGCTCGCTGGGTACTGTGTTCCTGGCTGCCAGCTGCTTTGCTTGGTGAATGGGTTAAATGCAGAGGAAGAATTTAATGCTGTTCACATATGACAGAACCTTCACTTAAATGTAATCCTTGAAAGAGCAGTAAGACCAGTACAAATATTGTAAAAGCTAATTGAAAATTTTTTGATAATGGATACAGCACAGGCTGAATTATTATTATCATTACAGACCGCATGACTCAGCTTGGTAATGTTCTGCTCTTAATTTCTGCCAGCAGCATTTCCATTTTCAAGAATAAGCATACTGCTAGTATTGTTTTGTAGTGGACTCAATACCCCCATCCCCACCCCGCCTGCATGCATACACACACACACACACACACACACACACACACACACACACATGGCATATGGCTTTGCATCATAGTTTTCCTTTTTGCACAACAGCTAAAAAGCTCTCCAGAGTTTCTGCCTTCTGCAGTAGTTTTACAGAACAAATCAATGAACTGTTTTGAACATTCTTTAAATTGGTCACTTGTGCATTGTTTCTCATAAGAATCTCTCCAGTTCTATAGACCACTCAAGCAGCAAACAGAGAGCACTGTTTGATCTAATAACTAAATGTGTCAAGATTCACTGCATTTCATTTTAACAGTCCAACCCTGACTCAGTGGCTTAAATGGTTATTAATTCAGAAATGTATTGATTCTACTGCATACAACGTTGTGTAACTAGTCATTCTCACAACAACCTATTTTTTGGAATAATGACCTCAGATCAGAGGTGATAAAACAACATAGAAACTGTACTTGTGAAAAAATATTGTGTCAAAATCTTAAAGTGTATTTGATGAGCTGAAAGAATGTGTGAGTGAAAGTGTCTATTTCTGTGATCTTTCACTCATTAATTCACTCCATGGCCTTTGCTACATAGTGAATTGACAGTAGAATGAGGATATCACAGCTAAAAGATGCATCATCTCGAATTTAAACAGCATTGTAACATGGCTGATACACCATATAGCACACTATTCTTGTAATAAATAAAGTTGAACTAATAGGAAGCAATTTGTGGTGCAGCATGTGTGAAGACTGAGTAATGTTAGTCTATACATGCAGAAGAGTTATCAGGCTAATGGAAAGCTTCATCCTACACTGATATGAAAATTTGAATGTCAAATTTCAAGTCAGACAGAATTTTTTTTTTTTTTAAATCTCATGCTCTTTGTCTAGGACTAACTGAAGAAGTAGGGAGCAAAAGTATGTTATTTGTCTTGAATATGTATTTAAGTAAAAGTATTTGGTTTTCAATCTAATCGAGTAGGGTACAAATCTCCTGAAATAATAATTAAGTAAGTAAAATTCAGCTTGTTGGCTATAGTTTATCACAGAGACTGCGCTCGTGTTGGGAAACTTTTTGCTGAACTCCTTGCTGAACAATGTCTCTATGTATCACTTTTTCACTCTTTTTAATGTTGAGACCAACCACTGAAAGTTATTGCATTAAGATGCAAATGGTGCACCTGTTACCTTTCTGAGGGGGATAACTGTAACATCAAAGTAAAAAAAGAATCAAATATCAATCTAGATCTTTCAGCAGGATCAGACGTTTTCATCTCTCTTTGGTTGATGTTGAATGTGTTTGAGATCAACCACTTGACCTCTTGCTGTTAAGTCAACTGCCTCAAGTGATTGATTTTCTTTATTCCCGTGAAGATCTTGATCTTCAACATCTTCATCTTCCTTTGAAATTATCATTTTGCAGTATTGCCATGGCAACTAAGCTTCTGTTAAAATTGTGTTCTGTACTGGGAGAGGTGATTTTTGACTTACCAGCTGAACAAGGTAATTGAGAGCAGAGGATAGATATATTTTCTGAATAAAAGTATGTGTATCACTTGAAGAAGTGTCCATATGATATTAAGACCTGGTGTTGGTCTGTGTTGTGATAAAAACAGGAGAGAGAATTCTCACCCTGATCTCAGAGATAAACCTCTGAAAAACAACTGTTGGTGGTTGATGATGAACCAAATATTGTGAGCACATGCTTAATACATTGCTGGTCCTCTGAATCTCATCAAAACAGTCAGGACACACCAAAGCATAGATTCTAAAAGACCTCTGAGACCTCTGTATATCACCAAGACACTGGCAGCAGTACCTTGAACATGCATACGCAAAATCAGATGAGTCATCCAAGCCCCTTTCATAGATGCTCGATTGGACTGAAATCTGGGGAGTCAACACCTTGCTCCTGTTCAGTGTGGTAGGGCAAATACTCTTTCTGAAAGAGGGCATTGTTGCCAGTAAGGGGTGTATCTGGTGCACAGCAATGTTTAGGTAGGTGACACATGTTAAATTGACATCCAACTTAATCCTCGGACCCAAAGTTTCCAAGCAGACCACTGCTGAGAGAATCACATTCCATCCACCAGCCTGTCTTGATCCTACAGTCCATCCTGGTGCCATCTCTTCTGCAGGCACTTGGTGCAATGCTTACCCAGCCGTCTATGTCATGTAAAAAAAAAAAAAAAGACCTCAGCCCCATAATCCACCGGGTGTGATGTACTGTGTGTTGCAACAAATTCCCGTTGTGACTTTTGTCACAGTAGCACTTCTGTCCTGCGAGAGCAGATGAAAAAGCCTTTGAGAACCCTGTCTCTTGTTTCTGTTCTCTGAACACTGCTGGGATCATCCACAAGCCTTACTGTTTCAGACATATTCTGATCCATTCACTTGGTCATAATGATCTAGCCCTTGTCTAAGTCACTCATGTCTTTACACCTGCCCATCTCTCCCACATCCAACACTCTAACTATGAGAACTGACAATCCAACAATCATCTAATCCCAACAAGCATCACATCTATCCCAGACCTTGGCATATGTAGTAACAATATGTAATATAAATAAATATACACCATACTATGAGTTAGTAAAACAGCCAACCCCATGGAAGCCCAAAAACAAACATCATTGCACTAGTTAGCGACAGCTTCATGAGATTTCTTCAGCACCTTTGCTTTGTGGTTTTCTTTTTTTATTTTTACACAAGGTGTGAGATTAAAAAGGGTCTAATGCCTCTGGCAGAACGGGAGATGTTTACCTCATGCTGCTTTTGTGAAGAGACATCGCTCTGCCAAAGCAGGCAAATGGCTTTTTGCTTTTTGGTTGGAGGCAGCAGCTGTAGGAGGGAGTTTCACTGTGAAGAGATCTTGGTTTAATTAGCTCACGTGTCAGTTGGTTTCAGCATGATAAAGTTAATGGAATGCCAGTGGGATAAAATGTAATTGAAATAAATGTAAGGTGCATATCATGCTGAATTTTATAACTTAAAGTACATGTACAGTACTGTGCACAAGTCTTATCTTAAAGGAACAGAAGCAAATGTTTAACGATGATAGCCTGCAAAGTGTCTAAAGATACAAGGTGCCTAGATAAAAATGTTCCAACCACTCAGCATTGAGCACCACCAGTATACTGATCACTGCCTGATCATCTGGAATCATCTGCACCTGTTTTTTTCACTCGTTCAGGCCTTTGTTATGATTACATAATTCATATATAGGTCACAGTGGGATGTTAAAAACAAAAAACATTCGTCTGAAACTGGTCAGGTTTAGGGACTTGACTGAAAATGAAAGTCCTTCAAGAAGCCTGGAGAACTGTTCCTAAAGATTAGCTTAAGAAATACAATAAGCACACTTTTGCACAGTACTGTATGTCATGTAATTTTGTAATTTTGCTATTGTAAACTAGACTGAACTAATGTCTACATGTTTGCAGCATATTTTCTGCATAATTTCTGCATAATTATATTGTATACAATTAACTGCAGGGATTATTTTGATGTAAAATAATCACTGCAGTTAATCATTTATAACTTCGGTTTGGTTCACTGCATAACTTTGGTTCTATTTTAACAATTGAACCATGCAGAAAAGGCATTAATTGAAAAATTCTCTGCCACAGGCTGTAGTGCAGTGGGTAAAAAAAAGGGTTTTTGTCTATGAAAACAATTCCCTGCTTGACAAGATTCTGTACTGTAAATAAAGAGAACTGTACTGCTTGTTGGCATAATTCAGTCTGTACCACTAGTGTCTTCCCCAATTTTCCCTGTCTGGGTGAAACTGAAGAATAGAAAGTCAGCTACAGTAATTCCTTTATCAGACCCTACTCCTGTATACAGCAAACAACAGAGTTAAACAGGGAAGGAGTTCACAGGTAATGTAGGTCATTGAGTCATGTATTAATAGTCACGCACTTTGCCAGCGCTCTCCATGGGAGGTTGCTATAACAAAGCTCATTAAAACGCAGTTATGGATGGCAGAGTTTGCTGCTTCTATATACTGCATACAGGCAGGCAATACGTGTGACTGAACCTTCCGGCTGTGTACTTTGATGGAGGCCTATCAAATATTAATGCCCACCCAGCTGTCTGGGTGCCAGCGTTATTTGACATGTCGCTGTCGTCGTTGCTCTTTTAATAATCTCCCTGTGTTTTGTCTTGTTTCTGTGTTGCCCTTCGAGGTGTGTGTAATCTCCTTCATTATTAATCTGGCAGAACGGAAATGTCACAGGAGCCGATTTCCCTGTGCCGAGGCATCATTTGACTGGTGTTTACCACACACTCCCTCCCTGGGACTGGGTTAAGTTGAACCCCTGATTCCCCCAAAGACTTTCCTGTCATCTTTTTCTTCCACACAGTCAAGAATTAGCATATGCAGTCTTTACTCTTCATCAGTCAGTGTCATATTGTAGGGCATCCCATCAGATTTAGATACAAGCAAGTGCCAGTGCAGCTCCATGATGTGATGGGATACTCTTGAATTAAAACCTGCATCAGACAGATATTACATTCATTTACATGACCCACCGTGGTAGTTGTTGTATAGGTCTACTAGGTTGTGTACTACAGCTGGTAGAACTAGTTGGCCTTTGTTCTGCGTTTGCACCAAGCAGATGGTTAAAGTATATCCATTGAAAAAAAATGAAAAAGGTAAGTGTACAATATATGTGCACTTAGTAGTTTACACTTAGAGATGTTAGTC
Source organism: Hemigrammopetersius urotaenia (assembly GCA_037974485.1). Classification (NCBI taxonomy): domain Eukaryota; kingdom Metazoa; phylum Chordata; class Actinopteri; order Characiformes; family Alestidae; genus Hemigrammopetersius; species Hemigrammopetersius urotaenia. The sequence goes on along the minus strand of JBBPDC010000129.1, from coordinate 12,441,796 downwards.
CACCTGTTTCTATGCCTCATTGATAGACCCCTTTGCCCCAATCGTCAATGGACATACTCAAGGAGCCGGTGTGCTAGGTCACAGCATCCACTTTGGGATCCAACATTTGGTGTGTAGGTTTAGTTGCCTTTAACACAGTATTTCTGTGCATCAGAATGAATGATGAACATGTCTATCACTGTCAGACTCCTACACCTTAACAAGAAACTTACCTCAAGGACGGACTGTTGCATGGACTGTGATCTCAGCTTGCAACGACGACCAGGCCTCGAAACCACAGCGTCACCTGATGCCACTGGCAGGGGAGCATGGGAAGCAGGCCTGTATCCATGCTAGGCCAAAAGCTAAGTAAGTGAACACAATGTTTAAAAAAATTCCAGAAACACTAGATTGTGGAGTATTTTGGTTTCATTCATTCATCATAAAAGTTACAGCCAACCAAAGCTATCTGCTGTATTACTTTAGTCCAGAAACAAAAACCTTTATTAACAAATATTTTTTAATCTAACCACATGTCACAACTATTGTAACCCTTGCGTTTAGGACCTCAGCTTGGGTCTTCTGTAATGCTCGATGAGATTAGAGAATGGAGCAAGCAGAAATCACTCCTCAATACATACTCTCTACAGTTCTTCCAAAGTCCTAGGCTCTTTCTTTTGGTCTCTCTTCATCTCACCCCACAGGATTTTAAAGGGGTCTAGTTCAGGGGACTGGATGGCTATGTCAAATGTCAGAAGAACATACAGATTTGGCTATGTTTTGGATCATTGTCCAGCTGGAAGATCCAACAACAACCCAGCCTTGGCTTTCTGACGGCTTTCATGTAAATTCTCCTGAAACTTGATGACGGCATATACCTTAACAAGGGTCTCAGGACTTCCTTCACCGTACCAAACAATGGTAAAAGGGTTCTTTTATGTATACCCATTGCGCTTTTTACCTTAACTCACACTGTTTATTGGCTTATTTTGTGTCATCTGACTACAGATAGTGGTTCTAGCATTTCTTGCAAAAAATTTCTAGCATTTCTGGCAAAAAATGCTTGCAGACTTTCCGGCTTTTAAAAATTCCTCTACACTGATTGTGGGGATAAAATAAATAGACATTCTCTACGAAACTTTGCAATTATTGTCCTTACAGTGGATATGGGCATTTTCAGGTCAGTCATAGTTATTTATTTATGGCCATTAGCTGATGTGGAACTTGTTTATATCCCAGTGGAGTAGGAAGGCATGGATAATGTCTTAGGAGTGAAGAGTGAAGACCAAACACTTTAAAGGCAGATTTTAAAAGATAAAATATAAAAGCCGACATGCTTCAATCATTGTTCATAGGAATGTGGCAGGGGCAGTCATTGTCATGATGTAATATGTTTTATGTGACACCTCATTTCATGCCATGCAAATCATGCCAGGAGCATGTTATAAGAGCAGCAGGAAAATGGTAATCAAGGATTTAAAAATCATCAGTAACCAATGACATGAGGATGTCATGAGGATAACACAAAACTCATAGAGGAAAGCCAGAATGACCTTACAAGAAAATTTACAGAGTGAAAGTTACATTAACTCAATATGAACAACAAAGGTTTCTTGGATCAATTATTAACAAAAAAAATCCACCAATATGCAACACAGATTAGCACTCAGCCGAACAAGGCTAAGGCAACCTGAAAACCTTTAAACGTAATGATACTGTGGCGAGCCGTGGAAGAAGGCGACACGCAGACAGGAACTTGCATTTTCTTTTTCCTTTTATTGTCCAAGCACACAGCTATAAGCACAACACATCTGCTCTCTAAGACCCCCTAACTCCAACTGAGGAGCAAAACCCTTAGCCCCTCCCTAACCCACTGAAAACCCGCCAAAAATGATGATGAGCTGCACCTGCAGCCCATCATCCCCCCGCACACATCACGCCACCCGTGACCCCCCCTATGAACCCCACATTAACCCTTGTAGGCCCTAGCAGGGTCCAAACAGTCATGAGGGCCACCAGCTCGCCACACAGCCCCCAATGAGGTAGTGAGCCGTCCTCGGCCACTCACCGAACTCACTACAAAGTCTTGGAGGCGAGCTGGCGGGTTACGTCTCCTCCGGGCCCTCCCAGAAGTCCCCTGGTCCTGACCACCCACCTGTCCAGGTCTATCGACCTCCCCACAGTCCTGCTCCCTAGAGTCCTTTGGGAGGTACCGTGCTACTGTGGCGAAATCCTGCACAAACCGCCTGTAGTACTAGGCAAGTCCCAAGAAACTCGTTACGCGGCGTAGGCCAGTCGCGCACCGCCGCAACCTTCTCCGGATCTGTAGCCACCCCTTCGCCGCTAACAATATGCCCCAAAAAGGCCACCTTTTGACGGAAGAACGCGCATTACTTCGGGTTTAGCTTTAACCCCGCCGCGTGAATAGCCCCCAACACCTCCTTCAGGTTTTCCACTGCCCCCTCAAACGTCTTGGCATGCACCAATAGGTCGTCTAGGTATACCACACATTTTGCTCGTGGTATACGCCCTAGCACGCGATCCATCAGCCTCTCAGATGTGGCTGGACTGTTATAAAGTCCGAATGGCATCACTCGAAATTGCCATAGGCCGTGCCCAATAGTAAATGCCGTCTTGGGCTTCGCGTCCGCGGCTAGCTCGACCTGCCAATACCCGCTCCTTAGATTTAGCAACGTAAACCACCGCGACCCTGCTATCGTGTCTAATGCATCGTCTATACGCGGCAAAGGCTAGGAGTCTTTGGTTGTTACCTGGTTTAGGCGCCGGTAATCCACACAAAACCTCCAGCTGCTGTCCTTTTTTTTACCAGCACGGCTGGAGCTGCCCAGGGGCTGTCCGACGGCTCAATCACGCCAGCTGCTGCCATCTCCTGCCATCTCCTCGATCTTTTGTTCCGCGGCTTGCTGTTTGTCCAAGGAGAGCCGGTGTGGTCGCAGGCGGATAGGAACAGCGTTGCCCGTCTCGATGCGATGCTGCACGAGCCCCGTCCAGGTGCACTCTTCGTCTGTCGCCGTGAACAGGTCTTCATTCCGTGCGAGGAGTAGCTCCAGCTCTGCCCGCTGCCCCGCATCCAGCCCTTCGCTGTCTCTCTCCCACAGCTCTTTCTGCCCCGCTCTCACTTCAGCATCTGCGTCGCTGCCTCTCTACTGTGGCGTGGGCCCGTTTGGTGTGGCCATGTACAGTCGACCCGCCCCGGCGTCCACCGTGGCTCCGAGCTTGACCAGCGCGTCCATCCCGAGGATGCATTCCTCGACCACCTCAGCCAGCCACACCTCGTGCTCTATCGCAACCCCTTGGACAGTGAGCGTCAGCAGCCGTCTCCCTCTCATCACGGCTTTAGCACCTGTCACTGTTGAGAGCCGCACGGTTGTTTCTTCCCAGCCGGGCGGGCTTGGTCGCTGCGTTTGCGGCAGGACTCCGGGGCGGATGATGGTGATGGTGGAGCCGGTGTCCACTAAAGCTCGGCAGTGGACTCCCTGGACAACGCACTCGACGCGGAAACCCTCGGGGTCTCCCAGCAGTCCCACTCGCGGCTCACTTTTCTCCAGAGGGGCTTGGGGGAAGGCGAACGGCGCAGCCCTCCTTGCTCCGTCCGCTGGGCGTTTCCCGGCAGCTTTTGGGTTTTCTCTCGATGTAGTGGCTCATTGCAGTTTCGAGCGATGTGCCCCGCTCGGCCGCAACAGAAGCACAATCTCGCTCCTGGGGTTTTCTCGCTATTGACGCTGTGTTCGGCAGCTTGCTTCGGGGCTTCTCTGGGCTCGATCTTGCTGCCCGCGACTCTCCGGGGGGAAGACACTCTGGGTCGGCTACCCAGAATAACTTCTGCACGCTCTGTCTCCTCCAGGGCTTGCAGCAGGGTGGTCGGTGCGTGGAGGCACACATGCTGCTGCAGGTTGATGGGGGAGAGTGCGTGCAAGAACGCATGCAGCGCTAACTCTTCTTGGGCTGCCGCTGGAAAGCGTGGATAGGCCCGGTGAGCGTAGCTCTGGAGGTCTCCAGCAAGCGCTCCCCATGTCTCTCCAGCTTGGCGCCGCCTCTCTCCGAGCTGGACTCGCGCCCTCTCTTCCCGCGCTGGCTGGCCAAAGCACTGCCTCAGGGCTGTCACCAACCACTCGAAGTCTCCGCATTCCTCTAGGGGTCTATCGACGAGCACCTTGAGTGCTACCCCCTCCAGAGACATAGCGAGGTGGACGGCTGTCTCCTGTGGCTGCCAGCCGTTGTGCTTGGCCGCCAGCTCGACTTGTGCCAAGTAGGGCTCCAACGGCTCCTTCCCGTTGAATCAAAAATTATGATGAGCTGCACCTGCAGCCCATAATCCCCCCCACACATCACGCCACCTGTGACCCCCCTATGAACCCCACATTAACCCTTGCAGGCCCTAGCAGGGTCCAAACAGTCATGAGGGCCGCCAGCTTGCCACAATACAAAGAAGTTTAAGAGTAGCTTTGGATAGCAAAGAATATAAAGATCCTGGGCTAAATCACTTGGCCAAATACTATCCATGCCCAGGTGACCAGGAGTTTTGGCAGGAAGAATAAAAACCTGACACAGCATGAACTCTGAACTCTGAGTGGGCATGACTATGTAAGTTAGGTATACGTTCCTTAGCAATTCTTCGAATGTAGACAATAACTGTTAAACGTAAGTTTACGTGTTCAAGCACAAAAATATAATATCAAGCACAGCATATATTACTGTACAAATGTTTTACTGAAGAGCCCCACTTTTTAAAGTTAAAACCTCATTATTTAAGTGTGTATACACACTCACACTACTTAATAATAATAATAATAATAATAATAATAATGATAATACAACAACAACAACAACAATAATAATAATATAACATATTATTGTTGTTGTTGTTTGCTGTTATTGTAGTTGTTATAAGTAGTAGTAATAGTAGTAGCTGTGTGAACAGAAGTGCTAATTTGCAGTTCAGGGAGTGTTGATGTAATATGATGTGCTTGAGAAAAAGGGACCAGTTTTCCTTGCATCCTTTCAATCAGCTGCCTAGCCTTGGGGCAGACTTCTGGCATAATTGCCCACTGGATACATTTTGTTTGAGAGACTCCTGGTATAGGTCCACTGTCACTGAAAGGACACAATATAGGACAAAATTACACATGCATACAGATTAGCACATGGAACAAGGACAAATGGGACGAGCTAATACACATATCTTTGAACCTCTTGCCTTGTGACAAAATCCTCCACTAAAACCTGCTACAGACCTGGGTGCCTTAATCCAGCAGATGTAAAGCCTGCAGAATTTATGACTGAAAAATCATGCAGTCTTTCCTGAGACAGATCTAAATTGAATAATGTACTGCTGGATATATAACACATATGTAGTGCCATTCACTACTGCTGTTTAGGCTGCTATACAATGCATGACATTGTCTCAATGAACTGATATGGGCCTGAATAATATGTCAATAAAGAGTAATATGAGATGCAATCTGTCTTTTTATGTTGTCTGCTTAAGTGATACAGTACAGGACCAAACCAATGTGGAAGGTGCAGCACAGTGCCATTATCTTATTACCTGCCTCCGCTGAACTGAGTATGCCCACAGGAAATGAAAAGAACTATTCAAAAGCTCTGCGAAAGGGCTCTGCCAACACTCTGACTGACTGTCACCCAGCCGCAGATAAATCCTAAATGAAGAATAAGCGTGAACAATGAAGAAAGTGGTATAATGAACTCATTGAGATTCTGACAAGAGGAGCTATCATCTCAGAGCTCACTGAGAGAAAGAGAGAGAGAGAGAGATGAGAGCATGAGGCACTCTTCTGGTGCAGGAACCTCTCTGACTTATGCAATGTAAATTGAGAAGAGGAGGAAAAAAGAAGGCTTTCATGGGTGTCAAAGATAGGGCATCATCTTTTTCATCATCATTTGAAAAAGTGTCTTCATTGAAAGTGTTCGATTCAGGTCCGTCTCCAGTGAGTCAGTGAGGTGTGTGCACATTGATGTTTGAGTCACGCCTCACCAGAACTCTCTTATGGGTGCCTTTGATGGGACTGCAGAGACAATCTAAAGCATGAGCTGCGTGCTGAAACATTCACTCTATCAACAACACTTAAGGTGTTCAGAGTGTATCTTTGTTGATGAGTGAGCTTAGTTTCAGCTTCAGTTCTGAAGTCAAGTTCTGCAGTCAATGTCATGCCCATATTATGAACATCTAGTCTAAGCTGAATTTCTCTGTGGGGGAAAAACGAATAGGTGTTCCAAAAATGTTCCAAAGCCTGTGAATTATGTGGTGGGAAACTTACCTTCATGTGACTTTCATTTCTATATGCAGGCATGTTTTGCTTTTTCAAAGTCATGGGGTTCGATTCCCAAGCCTGCTAAGCACCTCTGATGTACCCTTGAGCAACGTCCCCACACTCCTGTGCTCCTGGCTGCCCGCTGCTTCACTTGGTGAATGGGTTAAATATACAGAGAGGATTTTGTGCTGTTCACACTTGACAAAAATGGTCACTTTACACATCCACAGATTTTTTTCTTTAGAAAAACATCATACTAATTGCTGCCAGTGTTTAAGCTACTACTAAGAGCTTGGTTTAGCTGGGATTTGATATTGCCTCTACTCTGATGTGTCAGATGAGAGTGCTGGAGTTTTATCTAGCCCAGAGCACAGAGCAGAGGCACTGGGAATTTTGCCTAGGCACACAGATGGCCTGATCCACACAAATCTCTTTGATGCTGTTAAAAAACCCCAAAACGCCTTAGGTAAATGAGAATGAATGACCAGGTCCTCTTGTCTTGATTGATCTTCAGGCTTTCATCAATAGTACAAATGTAAGAGGCAAGCTAGAAGGAAAGACCTTGATTAATTTAGACTAGCTTTATTCACACTGCAGTCTGAAGCAGGTGTCCAAAACATGTCAGATTCAATGACCGCTATTAGACAGGAGTCCATTCACATTCAGAGCAGTAGTGGGAATCAGTCAAAGCACTAATTTAGTTTAATGAAACACCACTGCTTGCATATTTATAAAGGGACTCAATTAAAAAGAAAGAATGGGGAGTTTGTTTGTTGGGTCTTCGTGAACAAATGACTCAATAAGAATTCAGTCCTTTCCGAATACTATATGTGTTGTCTGTTGATATTTCCAATGCCGTTTTAAAATGCAGTAATATTGATCATTTTTCTTGGTATAATTATTGCAAGAAGTGATCAATTCCTTTTAGCTTTAGCGCATACTAGTATTGGTAATTTTATATTTATCAGTTTTAGAAAGATTAGAGCAATCATATATATGTCTATGATAAGGCACACTCTTAATAAGAATGTCAAAACAGGGTTCTTTGGGGTGATGCCATAGAAAAACCACTTCTGGTTCCCTAAAGCAGAGGTCTCCAACCACCGGGCTGTGGACCGGTATCGATTTGTAAGTCACATGATGTGGTACATCAAAAATTTAGCCCACAAGCTAGCAAAAATTAGAAAAAAAAGATCTTTGGGGAGCTTCTTCAAATTCTTACACACTTTGTTTTGTACCCATATCGGCGCAGTAAATGTTGGGAACCACTGCCCTAAACAATCTTCCAGGAGACAGTTCTACATAACATATTGTCCTATACCATTTAAGTTTCTTAGAACTGCAAGAACCAGTAAGAGACATTTTGTAAGCATACTAGGCCAATAAATAAATACATGAATAATATTAATAAAACATTAATTAAAAAAATCATATTAGACACCTTATAAAGCATATAATGATGGTATCCATCATTAATTGCACGAAAAAATGTTTTTATTTGTTTTGTATTCCAAACATGATTAATGACCAACCACTAATGAGTCACAATACAATGAAGTGCCTCTGACCGAAATGACTCTCCCTTCTCTGTAATCAATGTAAAGCAATCAGACATGCTCAGTGTAGAGTCTCTTTCCTGGATATTGCACTTGTGTCTGTCAAATGAACAAAATGAGAAAGTATGTTGTGTACTTTGTATACTGTGGGTGTTGAGAGGGAGACAGCAGAAGTTTTAGTGCAAGCCTGGGTGCCGGAAGCATTTGTAATGTGAGGGGGACGCAGGGCTCCACATCTTGGCTGTTATCCGATGGTTAGGTGTGAGTAGCGTTCTATGTCTCGATCGTTGTCCAGGAGGGAAGAGGTGGAGGGGGGCAAAACAAATTATTTTGAAAAGTGCGGGGAGGGGGCGGGGGGGCTTGGTCGACGTCTCTGCGCTGCCATAATTGTTCCGGCACCCATGAGTGCAAGTATAAGATAGTGAGGAGAAATAGTCCTTCAAGTTTTAAGCTGTTTATTCATGGGAACTGTGAAGTGTACATTAAGCCAGGATTTGCTTGGAAGCACCTCTTTGCCTATTTTGTGTTATTTAATGAGGTCACAGAACCAACACTGTCTGAATTCCTGTTTTATTGACTATAGTGATGGAATATTTTGGGATTCTCCAGTATGACTGGTTGCCTGAGATTTGAATGCTATCAGAGACTTCATTTTCTCATGACTTTTTATAAAAGGCCTGGCAGAAAACATGAGTACGCCTATTAATAAGCAGATAGGAGTGGACACAGGAATGCATGGACGTCTGTACAAGTTCCGTTGTGAACGTATAATCTAAATGCAAATGGAGCATTCTGCTCATCTCTCCCCTTCCCAGCGTCCTTGGGCAGCAGCACTTTAGCATAATAGGCTGCATGTTGTTATTAGGCTACTGGAATTGGATAATGATGAGCCATGATCAAATATTTTAAATTGCATTACAACAAAGGCTCATGTTTCCTCAAAGCAGGAGCCCACAGGGCAGAGGAATGCTGGCTATGTGGCCCAAGGATAGTACGCATGCACTGATTTGGTGGCATAAGAAATGCAATATACATAAATGTGTGTGTTTGTTTGTGTGTGTGTGTGTGTGTGTGTGTGTGTGTGTGTGTGTGTGTGTGTGTGTGTGTGTGTTGTGTGTGTTTGTGTGTGTGCATTTATTAATTAACTAAATAAAAACTAACCAGTGTAACTGCTCAGTAACCAGTGTTTTATTGCTTATAAATTTGTCAAAATGAGCCAGCCATGCATTAAATAGCCATGTTTACACCATCTTTTTTATGCAAGTGTTTGTGTATTGGATGGATGGTTGTGTCAGGAGATAAAAGAGGAACATATAACCTGGCAAAGAAATGGAATGACACCAAACATACACCCAAAATAACCTTTTTTCTGAAAATGTGTTTAACAAGTCTCCTCGCCTGTATCCCATTCTGGAGCATTTTGAAATCAGTGGTCCATCAGAGGGACCCTCTTTACTCTGGACAACTGAACAGGAATGGGCCAAAGCTGAAACACAATGATGCAAAAATGACAATTACTTTCTGCTGACAAATTTGACAAACTCTAATTGCCAACAATGTGCTAAAGTTATTGACTGGTGTCTGAATATTTTTTCTTTATCGGGTTTGTTCTTAAATCTCATGAACACATACTTTATTCTTATTTCCAAGGCATTATATGTGTAAATGTGAAGTGGATTTGTCTGTTGGAGGTGCATTAAACCCAAAACCAACTATAAGCACATCTTTCCCCTCAGCATGTTTTGTTTAATATCTTTTTATAGAGTCACTTCCTAATCCTACGCTCGTGTGTAATGATGTGTCTGTGTCTGTCTAAGATGAAATCCCTTTGGGAACCTTCCCTTTTGAGGGTTTCGGTTCACAGTATCACAGTATGTCTTTCACAAATGTCTTTTGTGTTGTTTTCCCTCATTTTGCTTTGCTACAGGTTATTCTATAAACCTCCAGCTTCTAACAGCTACTTGAGATAAGAAACACATGCTGTTGCCTGCAGATGGCAAACACCTGCTAGGTGGGATTAGATTAAATGGACACTTTATCAGAGAAATTACAAGCAGCTGAGGAACGAGAAAGCGCCTGTGGCGCCTTGTTGAGAGAACCTCAGAGATACTATGAGCTTATGTACAATAATCAAGCATCAAATCACTCTCTGCTTCACAAGGAGAAACCTGGGACTGATAGAGAGTTCAAGGACTTGTGATAGGACTGTTCTAGGCTAGAGAAAGAAAAAGAAGGAGAGATGAATCGGATGCGATGGAGAAATGAGTGCTGCAGGCAGCCAGGAAGCATTTAAGTGACACGTTGTGATGATGGCACTGAGAAAAGTCACCCAGGAGACATTGCTTCACTGTGCAGAAGACTTCTTAAGCTACCTGAGACTACACTTTAGAGCCTGTCTGTAGGAGACGAGGGAGCACCCTCTGTAAGGTTTTCACTCAGTTCGGCTCAGGTGGGGGTGTCTCCTGAGACTTCAGACTATAAAAGCATTTACTGCGATGCGGAACACTTTGAAAACTTTCATCGTGTTGAACTTTCACAAGTTTTGAAATCCCATACAGAAGGCGTGTAGCCTGGGGAATGGGAGACGATGGAAAGTGCATTAGTGCCGTTCTTGTACACTTTTAGGAGAAGAAATTACAGACCTCCGTGTTCACGAGCTGCTGTTTCAATCAGTCTGTTTTTTTCTTAAAAGGTCAGATTTGTTGCTGGTGATATCATCATTATGCTGTGCTTTCCCCTCATTTCTCATTCACAGCTTATTGATACAAGCAAACAAGTTATAGTCAACAAATTACAGCAGAGCTTCAGCGGTTGCCAGATATTCAACACAAACTATGCAGACAAGCCACAAAAATACAAGTATATACATTGTAAAATGGTAATAATGAATTGAAAATATGGAAAAGAACAACTCACAACTGATTTGCTTTTTGCCAGAAGTTGCAGAAGAACACTATTTTAGCGAATGGTGCCCTGCATCATTCAGTGCATTTTAGACACAAATCAGAATGTGACTGACACATGCTGTCACATCCTTATCACAAGAAAACATATGTATCTAGAATTTTAACACACAGCAAGAAGCAGAGGTTCAGGTTTGTTATTAAACAGTGACCAAAAGAAAACAAAATATTATCTCAATAGAACTGATAAAGCAGTCCGCAAGTGGCACTCGTTCAAGAAGATAACACTAACCCAGACAAACTGGCTCAGCTAGAGGCATCACAATAGCAAGTTCGCGAGCTGCAGCATTCAGGTGAATGCAGGCTGGTGTGTTTCATCATGCATGTATTTACCATTTTTAGCATTTTGTTACTATAGGCATTCATTTTCTGTAACTTTCACCCATATACCGAAAGGGCAGGCTCCAGCATCCCCTTTGTGAACATTGTGGTATTTTATTATGTTTTTAATTGGATTAAAATTATTGAGTTTGTTGTACCTTTTGTTATGTTTTTTATGCATGCTTGACATCAAAACACATGTTAAATAAAGAGAATCAAAGCTACCAATACAGAATCAATATACACAATATAGACAAAAGTATTGGGACACACTTGTTTTTCAGAGTTTGTGGTAGACCCCTTACTTCCAGTGAAGGCCAGTCTTAATGTTTCACACCAACACATTTTGAGCAACGCCATGCATTCGACTTTGTGGACACATTTTGGGGAAGAACCGTTTTTATTCCAGCATGACTGTCCCAGTGCACAAAATAAGCTCCATAAAGACATGGCTGGATGAGTTCTGTGTGAAAGAACTGGACTGGCCCACACAGAGCCATTCCATCACCTTTGGGTTGAACTGAAACAGAGATTGCGAGCCAGACCTTCTCCTTCAGCATCGGTGCCTGACCTCATAAATGCTCTACAGAATGAATGGACACAAATTCCCACAGAAACTCTGAAATCTTGTGAAAGCCTTCCATGAAGAGTGGAAACTGTTATAGCTGCAAAGGGGGGCAACTCCTTATTAAAGTCTATGTATTTGACTGCAAATTCCCTGAAGTCCCTGTTGGTGTGGTGGCTAATGTAGCTGTTAGAAACCAAAAAAATGCCATAAAGTTATGGTGGGAAACTGTGGAGAGACAAGCTTTTCTCCTGACAGCAATAATATAATAATACAAAGACAAAGTGAAGGAGACTTTTGTGAGCCTGGTCACACCTGAGCCTAGGTTTAAGTTCTTGTTCTGTACTGTGACTTTGTCTGAGCTCAGTGAAGTTCATTTAACAAATACTTTCCCTCCCTCCTTTTCTGACTGTAAGATGCCAGTAAAACCTGGTGTAGTTGTTATGCACTTCTGGTTTATTCAGCTTGTGTCAGTGCAGAAGTTCTCATCCCCCACTTCTCTGCAGTTGAAGGGAACCTGTAGAGTTCTTCAAAATAGCATTTGTTTTTAATGATCAGTCTGCATGCTCATTAGTGGACCTCTGTAGCATGGTAGCCATTCATTACTTTCACAATCGATAGGGGCACTTGAGAGCACAACAGTGGGTTTCTGCTGTTTTGGAGCTCGGGGGAAGGAGGCTTACGGAGATATTCATTTCCTAATCAGAAGAGCTGAACTCGGTTGCCATTCCACTGCAACTCCAGATGAAATGAAGCTAAAAACAATTTCACTGACCTTTCTGTCACCCCAGCAGGAAGCAATTTCTCCATCAACAGCAAATTTTATTGCTTCTGGAAAATAATGAATTCCGGATATTAATACAGAGCTGTAGAACTGTACAAAAGCTGAACTGAACAGAATTACTAGCAAATATGTTTTAGTTCAGCTATTTAGGTACAAAAACAATATCTAGTATAACAATAAGTAGTATACAGTTATATAATAGAGACATACAGACAAGCAAACATATAATTCTTGCAAAAATGGTTTTGCAATATAAACAAACATGCATTGAAAATAAAATTTTGAGTGACGAAAAAGTTCTTTAACTACTATGTTTAATTAAAACTGCTTATCTGAAAAAATAACAAGCTGTAGTTTATCATCAAAAAGGGTGGGAACAGCAAATATTCTTTGATTGGCCTCTTAGACCATGTACTTAAAATATATAAAGATAAAAAAACATGTTCTGTAGCTGTGAGAGTGGAATAATGTAGACACACACATGAGTTACAAAAACAGTGAAGAAAATGCATGTGCACCATCAACATAAGTGGTGTATTACCAATTGATCTAATAAAAATCATTAAACCTTTTTCTGCATCATATATCATTTAACCTGAGACATTTACTCGTACTGCTTAAGTCAGTCAGAAAGTTCCCCTCACTGACACTGGTCTTAATGTGTAAAATAAAAGGTCAAATCTTCCAAGAAAGCATTTAGCAGTCAGTCCCAGAAACATTTCAGTGAATAAATTCACTAACAACTCACAAACACTAACTGTACAAACAACTCTATTAACACTACTAACAGATTTGAAGCTCGTCTTACCTTTAAGATGTTCTGAAGCAGTGATAATGTTAATTGTCTCCACACAGCAATCAAAAACCACAGAAAGAAAGCAATTTGTAATAAAGCAGCCAAAATGTACACAAACCAGACCATAAGAGCACACAACACCTGTTCTGGATTTGCACTCCGTCGCTGTGTCTCAGGAGATATTTATGATGAGAAACTGTGGAGAGACGAGGCTTTGTTCTGACAGCAAAGATATAATTATACAAAGAAGCAAAGACAAAGTGAAGGAGACTTTTGTGAGCCTGGTCACACCTGAGCCTAGGTTTAAGCTCTTTTTCTGTACTGTTCTGTTCTGTTCATTTAACAAAAACTTTCTCTTTTTCATTATCTGACTGTAAGACACCAGTAAAACCTGGTGCAGTCATTATGCACTTCTGGTTTATTCAGCACAGCGACAGTGAGCAAATCCAGAACAGGTGTTGAGTGCTCTTATGGTCTAGTTTGTGTACATTTTGGCTGCTTTATTACAAAGGGCTTTCTTTCTGTGGTTTTTTGACTGCTGTGTAGAGAAAACGAGTATCATCACTGCTTCAGAACATCTTAGAAAATCATTTTCCTTTGTTTTTTATAGGACATTTTAGTGCTTTAACTTGTTGGATTCAGCATGTTCCAAAACTGTAATGAAAATCTTGCACTTGCAATGTGTCAATGTATCACTCTTATTCACATAAGTGTGACTCTAATGTCCATATATTTTAGAACAGCCTCATTTTAAACACAATCTTTGGTAGGCTTTGACTTGACTGTATAGAAAACAAATATATATATAGGGTATAGAAAACAAATATATTTCGTCAATATTGTTTTACGCTATATTTCACTTTTAATGTCTTCGTGCATACTCAACGGGTGCTCAACAGGCCTGTGTGGATAAAAAAATGGCAAAAGAAACCAAAAACAAGATTTAAAAAAAAATAAATAAAGATAACATTAGAGATACAGACTATCTCTAAATGCGGCCGTTTCCAAATATTACAGGCTTGTTTCATTAAGCTGTATAGTCAGCTGACATATGTATTATTGATGTTTTCTTTCTAGTGCTTTAGTTACGAACCCAAACCCCAGCGGTCATATAACACTAATTGCGGACAGCCACAGAGACAAATAATCAATCTTCTATTGGTATGCATATTGTTTAGCCAGCAGTCTGGGATTAATTAGGCTCCAGACGTGCTGACAGCACCGAGCACAGTAAACATATCAGCGCTTCAGACTTTATTATTAGGGGCTAAAGAGATACGTTTTGAAAAAGGCAGACCATTAACAAACATTTGTGAGTGTAATTAAATGCAAAGCATCCCAGCGAAAAACAAAATAGCCCTTTTGAGGAGCTCTTTATTCAACCGTAAAGGAGAATTATATGGAGATTAGAATGACATATCGCAAGTCTTAAAAAACAAACAAACAAATAAAAAAGCAGCAAATGTTTATTAAAGCTATTCCGATTTGTCAAAGCCATTACTGAGTTACATGCCCCTGTAGCGATCAGCGAGGACATATGCTTATGGCAAGAATTACTGACAGATATAAAACTTTCATAAAAAATGCATTAAACAAACTCAGCTATAACAAATTATCTCTACACATTTAATATACATGAACATCTCTGTGCTCTATTCACATTTTCTGTCTTTTATATTGGAACTTAAACTCAGACATCATGCTTTTTTTTATTCACTTAAAAGTGACTTTTCATGAAATATCCCACTATGTTCCTACAGGGAATCATACTGCTACATTTTGTTTCCTATTTTCAGGGCGTTCATGTCTTTGTATCTTTTTGACTGAGAGGCACGTTGCATTTAATGTGCTCAATAAGGTGTTCAAAAGCTGATTTCTTTGTTTAATGTTGATCCTGTTCGGCGTCTAGACATCAAGAAAATCTCTGCTTTCCATGAATATATGCTGAAGAGCCATTCATTCATTTCCTGTCCACTGCTTTCCTGTATGAAATGAGTAGGCGTGGAATATATTACTGATCTTCCAGGATAAAAGAGAGAGAATGGCAGAGGGCTATTACTAATGCAAAAGATAAGTGTTGAATTGCACCACTGTCATAGAAATACTTGTCTAACTCTGTACAGGCTCTCAAAGGAGTATTAAAACCATTGACTCCAGCAAGACACTTCATGCTGCCAGCAGAATCCCCTCTGGAGCCCCCCCTGTGCAGTCATGGCTTTTGATTCCAGCCATAGCCAACATCCAGCAGCTCCCACAAGAGGCCGGCAAAACAGATCCCAGAAGTGTTTTAATATCTGAACATGCCAGCAATGCTGGATGTTTTAACCCTTAGCTGATATGTCCAAAGGGGCTTTGAGGAAGAACATATATCTGTGAACAGCACCGGATTTCTCAGGGGGGATCTTGTATGTGGAATTGGTGGTTTGTAGTGGAACCAGACTTAATATCGGAAAGCGATGGTATTAGATTCACTCGGATAAATCTAATGAAATGTCACGAAGAGAAAACCCATACGTGTAAACCGGGTAATAGAGAAACAAAGGATTATTTCTCATGAGATGTTGCCTCAAACGCACCAGAGAGACCACAGCAGAATTACACTGAGATAATAAAAATGTTCTGACTTGCTGGCATAATACTGCGATGGTGAAGTTGAAAAATATAGCTTAGAACATCCAAAAATAAATGTATGGGTGGAGGTAGCTCAGGATACTTGCCTCCAGACCAAGAGGTCATGGGTTCGAATCCTACCTTCAGCACACCACCACTGGGTTCCTGAGCAAGACCCTTAAACCCAAGTTGCTCCAGGGAGACTGCCCCCCTGTAGTTAGGGAATGGAAATCACTTTAGATAAAAGCGTCTGATAAATGATGTTAATGTAAAATGAAATGTAAATAAATAAATAAATAAATAAATCAATCTCCAAAATGGAATCTTTAATGTCTCCATTCTTATTTCAAGTCATTTTAGTAGTTATTCACTCTTAAAAAGGATTCTAAGAGGGGTCCATAGTACAAATGCTATTTCTGGTTCCCTAAAGAACCCTGTTCTTTCCTTGCTCTGTGAATATAAGACTTCAACAGAAGGGTCAAATGCCTTGCTACTGTATTGTAAAGCTGTGTCCCTCACAAACATTCCCAGAGAAAGGATTTCTGCTGATTTCCGTGATCCGTTTTTTTACTGCATCTTCTAAGAAAACTGGTATGCAAATGTGGAAAATTCCCATGAATGTAAAATGAGCTAAATCATCTACCCCTACGTAGGTCAAGGAAAATTCTAAATAGTCTGCCCTCACCTGGTACCTGTTTTAAGCAGAACACACTCAACAAAAACATCACTCAGGGAGAGTAAATGAATCCAGGCTGAAATCCCTGCAGTTTGCAAGCTTTAATATGTTTAATTTAAAAAAGAGTCTGAGTGGAGCTGATAAAATGGACGATGAATGCGCATACAAGGTAGGCATTCTTCATGTAGCTCATCAGTGTATATTCATTATACGTGAGTGTGTGTGTGTGTGTGTGTGTGTGTGTGTGTGTGTGTGTGAGTGTGTGTGTGTGTGTGTGTGTGTGTGTGTGTGTAATAGGTTTTAACTTTCTAGACATTGAAATTATCTGCCAATAGAACATATTTTTGTTCAATTTAGCTTCTTAAAATAGAAAACAAAGCTCTGCAACATTAGAAAACTCTTAAAAGAATCGTATTAAAATATGACATATAGTTATCACATTTTAAATTATTTCATTTATCATTTTTACAGTGTATTCTATACATACACCATGGTGCATCCTTATGTTTACCGCACACATAAATGATCAGTAGATCAGGTTGTGTTGTTGCCATGTTCCAGAATGTATGCAAAATCACATTATTATTGTTTAAAATTATTCTAGACTTTACTTTATGCTTTATGCGTTATAGAAACACATCTGTGTGAGATTTGGGAGCATACATTGCCAGGTGGCTGGCTTGAATAGCAACAGTCACTTGAGAAGAGCTAGAGGCATTGGTGCATTTCAACTGTAATACAGTGACAAGGCAAGTGAAATTAAACTGTTTCTTTTTTTAATGTGGCAATTACATATTGCTATAGTATGTAACATTTATATTCCTGTGAGCGCTGTGTTGTTGCCAGCTAATGAAAAGAGCTGGCTGCTTATCTGTTTGTAACCATGTGGAAAGAGGGAAGTGACAAGCATAGTAAATAAAAATGAATGCGTGTGTCCATGTGCTTTTCCTTTGTGCAAGTACACATGTGTTTGCATGGACTCCAAGGGTGGGCCTGCAGTCTACATGCAATTAGTATATGTGTAGGGTGAGCCATTTATTGTGGCTGTGTTCTCTCAGTGTTATTATAATTACAGCTGGACAAAGAGGACCGCGGCTCTATTTTACTGCAGATAAGTTCACAGAGTCAAGGCAGCCGCCTCGCCGCCGTGAATAGTGGACAATAACAGCTTGTCAGAGGAAGCAGGAACAAGAGAGGCCCCGACCATTTGCAGCATGGTAAATGGGGTCACTTACATTTCTCATGCATATTCAATAAGGGCTTGACAGAAAGTTTAAATAAACATGATGCAATGACAATAGGGAGGGAAAAAATGATCTGATGTGTGAAAGCTCCAATATACTGAATATTGCATATATATTAAAACTGAATGAGAGGAATCCTTATTCTTATCAAGAACTTTCTTTTGCATGTGTTCTTTCATAGTCGGGTCTGTTTGTTTTGATGACCTTTAACCTGATCCACCACATGTTTTTAGCCATCTTATTCTATTGTCTCTCAGATTCCACTTTAAAAGACTACAAGCCATGTTCGGCAGCACAGAAATGATCATAAAAGAGTGAAAATGATTAGAATATTTATGAGGATATGCATAAGCTTAGTAATAAAAACCCTGTTTGGAGCCACAGCGCACATTAGTTTTGATCATGGCAAAACATGCCCTCTGAAATATTGTGTGAAGAGTCTCTTGGTCTTGATCTATTAGTCTGCACAAAATTGTCCTGCGGAATGAACACTCCAGCTATCGTGGGCTGGCTTTGAAATTTCAGCTTTGAAGAAGACAGAACATCTGCAATGTGAATTCAATTATAAAAGGAAACTATGAAAAACAGTTTCAATATGTGAGAAAGAAGTTTCGTATCAGAACAGATAGGCCACTAAAGTTTCATGTATGTAATACAAACCATTACAGACTTGCCTATCATAACTCGCAGTTTATTGCTCTCAGAAAAAACGAACCCCTGTGAAAACTATTTGTCAAACATAAAACATGCGTCAAGCCCACACCAGTAATGCCTTGTACAAAAAAGGAGGCTGTTTCACCTTCTGTATCTTACTGAAACAGCAGTTCTTCTCTCGGCAAGCATTTTCAACATCTTATTTAGTATTAATAGCGATATTTTACATTTCCTAACATGTTTGTGGAATCTAAATGTGCTCACAGCAGCCAGCAGGTGTACTGAAACATCACTCAAAGTGAGCCTCCTTAGGTTTTTGCTGGGTTAACTTGTAACTCTGAATCAGGAAGTGTGTATATGGTCACCTTTACTCACTCCCGAGCAAGAGAATTTTGAAAAATGTTTTGAAATAATCATTGAAATAAAAGTAAAAGTACCTTTCCAAAAAGAACTTAAAAATTACTTCCAGTAGAGGTACAAAAGGTAAATATAAAAGTAGCAGGGGAAAAAATCTACGTACTGAGTAACTTACTGAACTACAAGGAAACATTTTGGTATATCCAGCATCTATCAGCATCTATGGGCTCCAGTTTTCTCTTTTTGAATCCTCCAAAGTGAGAAATGTGATAGTGGCATTACTGGTCTATTGGATAAAAGACTTGCCTGTGAACCTGATGACCACAAAGTTGCAGGTTCAAACCTCCACTGTCTACCATCGTATAATGAGCAAGACGCTTGACCCTCAGTTGCTCCGGAGGGGCTGTCCCTGATGAGTGTATGTGTGAATAAGGGCATCAACCAAATGCCATAAATGAAAATGTGACCAATCACAAAGCAGTACAGATGCTGTCACCAATGTAACAATCAAAGTTAAAAAGGAATTAGTAACTAAATGTTAAAAGTCTAAACTAAGAAAAAGGCTGACCAACATGAGTACTCAAAAATGTACATTCTAGACATTTCTTTGAATTTTTCATCTATTTTGTTTAAATATTCCTAGTGATGACACAGTATAAGCATGCACTTCAAAAGCTTCTCGCCTGAATAAACTCTGCAAATGTAGGAAGCTGACCACCTACGTGACCTGTCATGGCTGAGGATTTGGTGCAGGAGTTGATCAAAGCGATGGTTTTTAGAGCAGCGGTCTTTTTCATAGCTCCGACAGTAACACCTTTATCATTTAGACACCTTCCTGTGTCACACGCTGTCAGAAAAACTCTTACTTCTGTGAAATAATGAAGTGAAAACAGCCAGGCCAAAAACCTCTCACAGTCCCTCATAGAACTAAATACCTTAGTGGGCCACATCCAGCAGCTCTCGGAACAGGAACTGAATTTGTTAGATATCATTATTTTCTTTTGGGCTAAAATAAAAGGCCAAAATTCAAAGGTAGGATGTGTGAGAAACAGCAGAATGAAATTCAACTCCAAAAACTGGGAACTCAGTGTCAACTGAATAAAAAGTATTCAAATATCCTTCAGTTTAAGTATTATAATTTGGAGAGAAGTCCAAACTCAACATTATGCTTAAGGACTCACCTATTCACTGAAAACCCCATTCAATCAAATAAATATGGGTTACACATTATATATACACTACAGAACATTCAGTTTCCAGAAGGACTTTTTAGATCATTAAAACTATGCAGGTTGTGAACGCCATGCTTTAGTAATTTTGAAGCAAATATTAAAATCATCAGTGTATGTAAATTTATGCTGCAAACAAGCTAATGACGGCACACGTTGCTTGGTTTTCCATGTTTGCTTTGGTACAGCATGTTACTGGCCCTGCTCACATCCAAGATCATGCACTGGATCTGTTTTCAGCAAGGGTCTCCGTGTTCCTACTGTAAATGTTAAGGATTCTCTCTGTCTGATCATTTCTGTGTTTTCTTTTCTCAGCCCACTGTTCCAAATACTCAAACTAGATAAAACTGTCAAAAGGAGGTATGCTATATCGACAAAAGTATTGGGACACACCTGTTTTTCAGAGTTTGTACTAGTCCCATTGTCCTATTATTTCCTGTGAAGGGCAATCTTATTGTTTCAGCATACCAAGACATTGTGGACAACGCCATGCTTCCAACTTTGTGGACAGAACTTTTGGGAAAGAAATTTAGTGTTCTTGCATGACGGTTTCCCAGAGCACAAAGCAAGCTCCATAAAGACATGGTTGGATGAGCTTGGAGTGGAAGCACTCGACAGGTCCTGAGCTCAACCCCATCCAACACCTTTGGGATGAACTAAGTTAGGCCTTCTCATTCAACATCAGTGTCTGACTTCATAAAGAATGAATGGGCACAAATTCCCACAGAAACTCCAAAATCTTGTGGAAAACCTTCCAAGAAGAGTGGTAGTTGTTATAGCTGCAAAGGGGGACTAACTCCATATTAAAATCGCTGTATTTGAATGAAATGTTATTAAAGTCTTTGTTGGTTTAACAGTCATGCATCCCAGTACTTCTGTCCATATAGTGTATATTAATGTGAATACCATTGCAACAGAACTGCAGCAGTGTCTGTGGATGGCTGCTATAATTAGTTTCTAAAGTTCTAAGAGTTATGCTATAGACTAAACAGAAAACCATGGAGAAACAAAACAGCGGTTCAAATCACAAGAGACCATGCATAAAAGCTGAGTGTAAATGGATGTAAAAAGTAAGCTTCAGATTGCTTATGACATTTTCAAAGTGCTCATATATATGTATGTATATATATAATAGGTACCATAAATAACTAACAAATCTTTATTAATCTTTATCTTTATCTTAATAACACTGAGCAAAATCCTGCCATTTCTCAATAGATTGAATAGGATTACTGTTCTGTAAAGTCCAACCTCATAGCAACTGTTGCTATGAAAGTACACATGTGGAAAATGGAATGGTCAATTAGACTTGTTCTGCAGCTTTATCCTTCAGAGATCTACTCATGCACAGTGTCCAGAACATTTGTCCAGTTTTATACAATAATCACCAGTGATGCACATTTTATTAACCAGTTAATAACAAAATAAATCACAAAACCGAATGAATCAAATTGTACAGGACCGATCTTGCTATGTGTATGTTTTCTGCTGTACATGTAGGCCACTTTGTATGCATAGTGTCTCTTAAATAGAGTCGTGAAACAACAATGCAGTACTCCTGTGTTTTACACATAACCTCCTAAGTAAACTAGCAGGTTAATTATGCAGAAGGCTCTCGTAAACTCAATCTGACGTTAACGGACACTGTGCCAAATGCAACTGGCAACATGTGCTCCAGCAGAATCGATCTGTCTTCATTTGAATGGAAACTCTAAGCGCTGTCCATCACAGGTGATGAGATTTCAATTAAAGCAGGAGATCTTTATCGTCATGGGAACATAAGCATTGTGTTGCTGTGGAGCCATGACATCTCCTCTCGTCCGACTGCTCTCTCTCTCTCTGCATGAATAGATTTCCCTTTTTCTGTCCTATTCTGCTTTAAGCTCACTCTGGACTCCAATTAAGTGGAGACAGAAAAGTGCAGGGAATCAATAATGCTCTATAAAGTAGGTCCCAATGTAAAATTACCCACATAGAGTAAATGTTTGAAAGAGAATGAAGTAGCATCTTTAAAGCTCTGTTAATACAATTTATTTTTAGAATGTGGCATTAAAGTGGTATTATAGTTAAACTTTAAAGACAGGAGGCCAACAGATAACCCATAGGGAAGAAAGATTTTTAAAAAGCGATTCCTTTTATATCTTTGTAGTTTCTTCTAGACAGCAATGAGATCAGATCCAAAGACATCTCAGGCTTCTCAGATATTACTCTCAGCAAAAGACCGCAGTAAAGGGGCAGTTGGTATTTATACGATGGAAATGTGCAATGGAAAAATGAAGCAAACATCTTTGTGAGCATGTAGGTTATACTTAAACATTTATATTGTGTTTAAGTGCTTTTTAATTGTGGCAGTTTTACAAAACCTTTTGAAATCAAGAAAGCATGCAAAGAAAGCAGCGTTAGGGCTCTTAATCGCAGCACTGCCTTCTTTGTGTAGAGGTTCTGAATTGCTTTTCGCAGCAGGGGGTCACCAATCCCTCCCTTCCCCTTTTACCCATCATTGCTCACTAACAGCTAAACACAGAGTCCTAGAGTTTCACACACAGACAGCCAACAGTGTCCGATTTAATAAGAGTTAATAAGAAAATTAAAAAATCCTAGTCAATTTCCAATCTGAAAGTGGAACGGCATATAGTGGGCCTTAATCATGGACAACAGTTCCATGGAATTGAAATTAGAAGATCTTTATTGAGTTTCATAAATACCTTGTAGTGAAAAAATAAGCCCATTAAAAGGATATGTACCTTATTTATATATTTGGCAGATATTCATTTATTGTAATGGTTATAATCAAATACTAAAAGCAAATGGAAGTAATAAAAGGGAATTGGCTTAAATTAGAGCTACACAATTTAGAAGTTAATGTGGTGTCCAGTGAACGGTATTAGGCACACAGTGACTTGCTTTAACTGCCAGCAATACTGAGGCTGCATATTTAAAACAGAAGGGAAATGCATGCACAATGAAAAAATATGCCACAGGGAAAGAAGACGAGTAAAACAAGTGGGAAAGACATGCATAATCCACAAATACAGTGAGGGGAAGCAAATATTTAGACACTTTTGTATTTATTTTGCATATATTCATTTAAATCTACATGGTGTCTTTTGACTTACAATAATGAAATTAATGAAATTAGTAAAGTAAAGTGGCCCCTTACAGTGTGTGGGGACGGTACCTGGCATATGGGTAACTCAGTGATGACACTAGCAGCTGGGATTCAAACCCACAACCTTCTGACTGCAGGGCCAACACCCTAACCAATAGGTCACCCAGCTGCCTCAAAGACAATTACAATGTTCCTTGGTCTGTGGGCTTTGGGGCAGGACACATTCATGGATTTGTTTTATTAAGGGCAATCCAGTACTCATAGTCAGCACAGGCAAAAGCACCTGAGGCAATGCAAAAACAAGGAAACACCAAAAAAACAACATGACTCATAAACTACACAGACATCCCAAGGCAAAAAGTGTAACTGAGAAGTTTATGTCCAGACATTAGCTGCCTGTGTGTGTGTGTGTGTGTGTGTGGGGTGGAGCTGTAGTTGAGTCAATCCAGACTGGTCATGTTCAAACGGATTATAGCAGTGGTGTAAATAATTACAATAAATAAAATAAATAAATGATTTACTTTATTTATTCATTCATTTAGTGAGGCGGTTATCTTAACAAGGGGGTGCTAGTGCCTAAGGCAAAAAGCAGAGAGGCACCCTGAACAGGTCACCAGTCCATTGCAGACTCGTGATAAAAATGTTCTGTGCAAGCTGGTTAGCATAAGCGGCCCAGAAAATTGATAGATGGGTGTATTTACCACAACTAATGACCTCTGGACAGGTGCAAAACGCAAGATTTATTTAAGCCTTATGATAATAAAGATAGGAGTCAGCCATTCAGACAAAACTGAACTATTGTGGAACAATGTTCCTTGGTAAGAAACAAAAGTAGAAGACTTTGGTGATTCACCTTGTCATGTTTGAAGAAAGATGGGATGTGAAGTCAAGTCAAGTAGACGAAATGAAACAATGTTCCTCCAGGACAGTGGTGTTACACAAAACAAAAAACAGAAACACCATTAGACTACATACTGTAAGTGCAGACAGGACGAGAGACAGAGCAAAGACAGCAAGAGAGAGTGCACACAAGAAAAACAAAAGAGCAACAGCACAACAGCACAAGAAAATATTTAGTGTAGACAAAAGCAGCTACAGTACAAGTTTGAAAGAATTCAGACACAGTTATCTTGCAGCAGAGCCATTAAGTGTGCAAATTAATATGCAAACATAGAGATAGACCATAAATAATTGTACAAATAATAGTAGCAGCAGGATAGAGAATGTGCAGTATAGAATAAAAAAGGGTTTGTAAGTTGGGGTGTGAGTTGTTTTGTTCAAGGCAGAACACAGAACAATACAGTGTATGTATTCATTGTGTAAGGAGACAGAAGAAGTTCAGTTCAGGGGTGCGTTTGTTTGTGTGGGCACAATTTATGAGTGAGTTCTGTCTGAGAAGTCTGATGGCCTGAGGGAAGTAACTGTTTTCTTCTTCTGGCAGTGGAGGCCCATATGCTATGGAACCTTTGGCCAGACTGGAGAAGGGAGAAGAGGGTATGTGATGGATGTGTGGGGTCGTCTACAATTCTGGTGGCTTTACGGTTGCAGCAAGTGTTGAGACCAGGGCTGGACTGGCCATCGGGCATAACAGCCATTTGCCCGGTGGGCCGATTTGGGACAACCAAGTAAATTTGGGCCGGCATGAAATCCCGTAAATAATGTTCTTGGATTGGCTACTTTCAAACCTCCGACCTCTGAGTACATTTCATTGTAGCATTTACATTAATATTTAATAAAACAGCTGGTTTGAGTCTACACCTGATTAGGTCTGTCTGTTCATTGGTCCTCAGTTCTTGCACCATTTGTATTTAAGTTGTTAGGCGTAGTTCATGTTATTGGAGCGTTCCCTCACCCTTTCTGGTCTGTGTTTTCCTCGATTCTTCGATTTTCTGTTTCTCTTGTCTGTCCCCGTGCCTGATTTTGTTTTGTTCTGTTCAGTTTAAGTGTTTAATAAAACTTAGCGTTTATTGGAAGTCTGCGCCTTTGCCTACATCTCCTTTCCTCTGTCCAGACAGGACCGTTACGTGACAAGTTTCCACGTTAGTGCAGGGGTTTCAGCGAACAATTATTAGTTGGATTCTCCGAAAAATCCATGATGAACTGAAAGCACGACTGCTGATCCCCTTTAAAGTGGAAGTTTACTGTATATACATTATATTTCTTTATTAGCTATGTGTTTTGTCTCCTTTATATTATTAATTCTGCAAAGTGTCCTTGAATGCCTTGAAAGATCTCTATAAATAAAACCAAAAAATTGTTAACCCAAGAACAACATACCTACAGTGAAGCACAACGGTGGGAGTGCCTTACATGTATTCAAAGGAGACTTGAATAGAGCAATGTGCCTGGACATATTACTGAAAAATTTAATCTCATCGGCCAGGAGGAGGACGAAGATGAATGCTTTAAAAGACCACGGCAAGACTGGTTTCTATACAAGGTGCGGGTGTTTGCATGGCTGAGCCAATTTCCTTACATGAATCCCACTGAAAATTTATGGAGGATGTTAAATTTGTGTGTGTATCAGAGGGACCCCAGTAACCTGGTGGAATTGCAGACGGTGCAATGCAGCAAAACGCTTATTACTTCTGTAAATGTTTTAAAAGCTCTAAGTGCCAAAAAGAGCTTTGCAACAAAATACTAATATTGATAATTTGTGGTACATGAATATCTTTTTGCTTGTTTTTAATTTAACTAGTATTACAAATCCCTTCATTTTGTTCATATGTATATCTACAAAGTCAAAATCAAAAGGTATATGTGTACATTTATATGAATATATCAACAGAAAGAATATTAAATGACTCACTATACTCAAAGCCAGGAGCTTTATTTCACTAGAGCAACACAATTTGTTAAGTAACATCAGCAAGTAAAAACTTATTAAAGCCAACAATGTAATGAAAAGAACCAGGGAAACCACCATGGAAACCAGGCGAAGACTCAGACAGTGTCCATCATCTTTATGGTTTATTTTGAGAAGATCAGCCGATAAAAAGTGGCCAGCCTTTATTTTGTCCTACCAGAATGGTCATCTTCTAAACCATCCATCCATCTATCTTCTACCCCTTTATCCCACACTGGCTATCCCAACTGCTATGGGTGAAGGTGGGGTACACCCTGGACAGTCACCTCCTAAACCATTAATATAATATCAAGTAAATATTTTCTATATTGTCAAGACTTTTAACTTTGGGGTCAGCTTGTTAAAATTCTCTCCCAGAACATCCCAAGAACATCACATTACACTGAACACCACAGTTCGAAATCAAATTTTTTCACTGTCCCACTATATCTTGCAACCAAATGAGGACGTGTCCTGAAGCATGCATAAATAATGCTAATGATGCTGGGGAGCTGTGGGGAGGGGAGGTGGTGGAAGCTTCTGCAGTGAAATTAGTTATGGAGCTTCTCTGAAATGAAAAGGACACATGAAAAATGATGTTCCTGAGGTGCTTTAGTGTGCTCTCAATCTCTGCTACAAGGCATCTCATCAGATGTTACATGGCCACAGCTCCTTGATTTGCATAACTAGTATCTAAACTATAGCGAAAAGATGGACAGACATCTTCATCTCTAAATTCCTCTTACCCTTTGAGAAATGAGGACTCAGGTCATTTGTTGATTCGTTGACAAGTTGGTTTGGACTGGTTAGCTGTTCCTCCACAATAAATGTTCATATCAATTAACAAACGTAATGTTTCTGTAAACGTTCAGGAATGCTATTCAGTTTCCAAGCTAAACAGCCGCAAAATGCAAATTTCAAATGTGACTGTAAATGCATTTATTATCTGTTAATCATCTGATAAAAACTGCATTAAAAATCTGAAAAAACATTTATGTAGCTAAGCTCCAATAATCAGATTTTTGGTTTATTCAAATAAATCAAGAGTTAAATTGATTATGAATTAGGTAAAACAGAATATGATTGGCTTTAGAACTGTAAATGATAAGTGTCTTAATAAATGTCTTGATAAATTTGGAATACTGCTTATACACTTAATCTTTCATTACATGCTTCAAACTCTTGCCTATAATCGAAAGACAAAGCAATGGTTCCTATTCAGACTACATTGAGTCAGTCTTCTATGATGAATTGTGATTGAAGGAAACTACCACTGTAACGACTTATGTTGGCTTAATGGATTATGTTCTTAGGATTCTGCCTTCCTGCCCAATACAGAAGGAAATTCCTGCTTATTCAGACATGATAGTTAATCTCAGCAAAGCATTTGTCTACACTTATGCTGAGTAGCACACTGGCATATGTAACTGCATGAGCAGCATTGCTGACTGGGCTTCTTCAGCACACATCAGTTCCATGTATGTGCCTTTAGCTTTATATTTTTATGCACAAATACGCTGATAATTTTTCCACAAATATAAGAATTTAAAAAAGCTGTCATTAGTGTGTATGTGGCACCTGGCTTGGTTGTAGAGTTTTAGAATTTTAGAATGCCAGCTTACAGCTGGGGATGGTTTTACGGTGTTTTTCACTAAATCTAAAAGGATTCTCTTCAACAAGGATTTTTATTGAATAGTGTCATCCTTCCCATCTTTTTCCCCTTTCTCTCATGGATCTGACAATATCTTTCAGCTGGTTTGAGGGTGTTGAGGAATTTCAAAAATAATCTGACAACTGTAATTCTGAAGTTGTATGGAGCTGTGTGGACAACGAAACCTGGTTCGAGACAAAAAATACAAGCGTGACTTTTTTTTGCCAATGGTAACGGGGTCACTGTGTCATTGTGTCACCAGGAGCTCAGGCTACAGGGCAATAAACAGACCCTTAACACTCATGGTTCTCCTGCCAAAAATGCCAGATGCCCCTGGCACCACCACTCTTCGACCAAACAACCAGACATGTGGGCCACAAACAGAGCCAGGCCTGGAAGGAATCCCACCCAGGAGAAATATGGATATGCAGCTACATTCAGAATCTATGCTTCAGTACTTTCTCCTTGTATTCTCTTCAGTCATTTCAAGGAATACCTAGAAAGATAGATCACAGATAGAATAGAATAACAGTTAGGTCACAGTTTGAATAAACTGTTAGCTTTTATTTACATTTACATTTACGGCATTTAGCTGACGCTCTTATCCAGAGCGACGTACATCAGTGCTTAAGAATTC
>JBBPDC010000129.1:12393384-12410443 GCA_037974485.1 Hemigrammopetersius urotaenia | reverse complement strand
AATACATTGTGAATAAATGTAAATCAAACAAAATGATTGCAGATAAAGGAGATATATGCAAATCATCCCCAACACAAGTCAAGTCAAGTAGATTTTTATTGTCATTTCTACCATACACACAGTACCTAGTAAAAATGAAACAATGTTCCTCCAGGACCATGGTGCAACACAAGAGCAGAACAGGACAGGAACAAGAGCAACAATACCACTAAACGAGACAGGACAAGACAATGTTAGTGCAAATGACAATGGCTACATTGAGGATAAGTACTGTATTTGACCAGTATTGTAGTTTAGCAGCAGAGACGTGCAAGAGTGCAAATGTGCAAGACAATGCAGTGCATCAATAAATAACTTGTGCATTTAAAACGGCAATTTAAAATGGCAGTAAATATGACTGTGCGGATAAAAAACAGCATAAAAAACACAGAGAAAAAGTCGTGTGTTTTACAGAATGTGTGATATGAAGAGAGAATTTTAACTGGTTATTAAAGTCTGGTTAAGGAGTCTGATGGCCTGAGGGAAGAAACTGTTCCCCATTCTAGTAGTGGAGGCCTGTATGCTACTGTACCTTTTACCAGACAGGAGGATGGAGAAGAGAGTGTGTGAGGGGTGAGTGTGAGGGGTGTGTGTGAGGGGTGAGTGGGGTGTCTGAGGTGTGTGTGAGGGTTGTGTGAGTGGTGAGTGGGGTCATCCACAATGCTGGTGGCTTTGCGGATGCAGTGTGTGGAGTAAATGTCTGTGACAGAGGGGAGAGAGACTCCAATGATCTTCTCAGCTGTTCTCACAACCTTCTGTAGGGTCTTCCGGTCCGAAACATTGCCGTTTCTGTACCAGGCTGATATGCAGCTACTGAGAATACTCTCTATGCTCCCTCTGTAGAACATGGTGAGGATTGGGCCATCTATTTGAGTTGAAGGCCTTTTCACCAATTTCTCCTATTTGTCCAGTTTGAGGAACAAATTACTCACTAAAGGAAATAAACAAATACATTTATTTATATAAAATGTCAGCTTTTTCAACAAAAACACCATGTTGATTGACATTTAGGAATCCAATTCTCATTAGTTTTAGTGCTGAAACCAACACTGAAGTCAGAACTCAAATTGCGTCTGTAAATACAATCCCAAAACTTCTCTCAACCCACCCAAGCTACTTCCAGTCCTTTACTATGGTGTTGCAGACTGGTTGGTGTGGTTTATTATACAGTATGACTTACTTTGAATGAGAAAAATAACAAATGAGCAGTTAGTTGCTTCAGACAGCAGGGGACAAGCAGGACCTTACAGACATAACTGGTTACATTCACATTTCTGTTTTTGTGTACTTTTTTTTTTACCAGACCTTTTCATTAAGTGGAAATCTCAATTTTGCAACAAAATGTACCTCTGCGATCAGGTCAGTGACCCATTTTCAATTAGACTCTGAACTAGCATCTAAAAAACATGTAGACTTAAAATACTGTTACGTTTCACTGACTTGAATTTACCTTTGCAGGTTTTCAATTCTGGAAAATGGCCCCTTGAATGTGGTGCCTTATGCAAAACCATCTTCAATCAGCATTCGGCAATTTCATTATTCCTCAAGCAACTCATCTCTCAATCTCCAGCTGGGTTCTTAGAACAAGGGGTCATTTCCCATTGATTTAATCTATGAGTTCCTTCCGGTGCCGTCAGGACCGGGGAAGGAAGTGTTCACGTGAATAACCTATGGGCAATCTCACTTAGAAGGACTCATTACTCAACAGTATTACACCACACAGACACAGCTAACATCTGGCATAGCAGCATTTCTCTCCAGAGAGGGATATTCCTTACTGCATATTCAGAGGAATTCATCTTGCTAAGAGCTTTGCCTTTAAGGTATTCAAATGGCCCCAGTTAAAACGCTCTTCAGCATTTGTATAATCACTTCAGAAGGCTGAAAATAACCCTTTTGGCATATTTGCCCATTTCTGACCGGTGAAGCCAGAGGCATTTAGCATTTGTGCTTGCCCCTGGCAAGCTACTGGGTTCGAAAGGGAAGCTGAACGCTGATAATTACAGCAAAGCTTATTCAAATGCAGCCCTCTGATAAAACTGGAAAAGCTGCATTAAATGGATGAGCCTATGGGCACGAGTGCAAGTGAAATTAATCTCCTGCTGCTTGGAGACTTGGATTGACCCACTGGAGACACGACATGACTCTTTAGTTAGATATGGATCTGAATTTGCTGTACATTTATCTTTTGACTGTAATACTACACAGCCACCCTCTGAATGTTCCCTGTAATATGCTGGAAGTGTCACTATGGAAGCAGCCGTATGAACAGTTGCAGTTTTATATTAACTTATCTAACAAAGTGCAGTTTTTATTTAAAGTTTTGTTAAAAATGATCACCATTCACAACAGTTTAAAAGGGATTCTTTTGGTTTGGCTGCCTTAACACATATGTAGTGACTGAGGTCTAATAAGACCACTTTACGTGTAATAATCATTCGCTAAAAGATGCTGACGAATTGTGAACACACTGAAAATTTCTGTCAGCGCCCTTACTGGAGGACTTGTTTGCAGTCTAGTGATTCTGATGAAGTGTGAAATCCAGATGGAGGGCAGGAAGAGAAAGGCAGAGGAAGGCCTGTACTGAGCAAGCTTAGAATATATTACAAGATAAAGGTCTAAACAGAAAACCGCAGCATATGTTAGAGATGATCCTCATGTTGTAGAGTAGTGATGCTAAAGATTTAAAGCTTTACTTGCCATCAAGGCAGCTTTTTTTCCATCTAGACTTCTTTCTATTCAACAAAACAAATGACATCAAACTGTTGACAGTGGTTGAGTCTAGGACTCAGTGCTAAGGTGCTCCACACAAGGGCCTCGGCAGGGCCGGTGAAAACACCACTAAAACCAAGGACCCTTGCAAAACATCACAGCAACTCATTGCACCTGCATAAGAGGGTGTTATTTGAGTTACATCAGTGTTTAAACGACAAGGGCAACCTAAAGAGACAACCCTAATCTAATACAGCAACAAAGTCTTTGTAACTACAAACACTTTGTAACTAGGGTTAACTAGTGTTAATGATGTTCGCTCAGGGGTACCTAGTCCAACAAAGTAAATGCATGAAAAAAGATAATCCATGAAAACATTAAAAACTTTTTAGAGCAAGGAAACTGTGCTACATAAACATGGCTTCGCTAGTAACGTTTCCTTTAATAAAGTAGTCGCTGCTCACAGGAGCATTATCTGACTCCATCGGACTTCACAAGCTATTTTTTGTGTTTTCATACTTTGGTTCTTGATAAACGCTACTTGTCCTTTTTCAGTTCAACTCATTGAGGGGGGGAAAAAAATCACTTTCAGATTAAGATTATGATACACGCAAAGAATCTAATTTAGCAGCTACATTTTTTGTGTGAAGCTAACATCACTGCACATACATATTTTTTTCATTCTAGATTAAACACTTCTAAAGCTTGTAAAGTACATCTCATATATAATTCAAAGCTAGTAAGACACATATTTGACCTTTTCCTTCAATAAAGAGCCCGGTCATAAAGCTGTAGTGGTTTACTGTCTGACAGAGCTGGTTTAGTTGCACCCAGTCAGTGATGGTGTCTTCCAAGAGGCCTAACCCATGAGAGAGTGTTTAGTTATTTCCACGTAAATGCTAGAGATTACAAGAATTCTGATTGGATAATGTTGCCTGTTGCAGAAGCTACAGAATTTGAACATAAATAACCATGAATTTACTTGAAGCAAATATTCACACCACTTCCAAAGCTGCCAAACGTAAACACACTGAAAGGCAAAAACGTGTGCTGATGTAAATTTGCATCAAGTAAATTCAGCCATTTCCTCAGCTGTTTTCAAATTCTTTTCAGGTTTAAAATAAACCCAGGGTCAGTTTCCAGGACAGGGACTGAGTGTAGCTGTGCATGAGATTCTCAGTTAAAGGAAAAATGTAAGACCCTGTTTAACCTGCCTGGAAATCTGACTCTTAATGTGGTCCAATGAGCACTTGACGATGAACCTTTGAAAGTTAGAACAAGAAAATATTAAACAGGCAGAAGTGCAATGTTTATTACAAAAATATACTGCATCAAACAAACACGTACATTCAGCAAATGAAAGATGTAACACTTGAGGTACTGACTGCTATTGATAACGGCAAAGACACTTTTTTAAATCAATATGACTCGACATACAATATAAATTTATGAACTATGGAAAGTAGTTCTCTGTGTTGTACTGTACAGAAAAATATACCATAGATATTCAACAGGCATACGCCTAACTGGAGTATAACTGATTCTGCGGTGTAGTGCAAAACCTATTTTTGGTGTTAGCTTTCTGTGTACAGACTTTAATCTCTCATTGTCTGAATAGTGGACATATAGGTAAAGAGTTTAAAGGCTGGTTTTCCAAACAAAGTTGAGTGTTGGACTAAATGCAACCAGTGGCGAAATTTTCTTAGTTAAATTTCCTAAGACTAGTCTGAAACTTCATCTTGTGGCTGAGACAAGTTCTTCTACAAAGTTTTTTTTTTTTTCCCAGCGAATGAACACTCTGTATTTCTAGCACTTCGGTCATAGTGTAATTTCACAGCTTTAACAGAAAACAGTCATGTATAAGAAGCTTTAAATTTGGAATTAAGTCCAAAACCCAGAAAAGCTTAAGCATTTAGTCTCACTTAAATCATTAAAAATCTGCAGGGTGACTGGCTGCACACTCTTACTGTCCCCAACTTTCTTTTTTATTTGTATTATTCAAATGAGCTCAGCGTATTAATAATGTAAAAAGAGACCCTGTCATCTGTCAACATTTAAATGATGCATGAAATCTTCTTAAGCGCAGCTAGTTATGATTTACAATTAACATGATTTGTAACATTAAAATGCATTTCTATCTTTAATTATACTCTGATATAAGATCTGTTAAGTTCCTGCGGATGCTGTCATATATTGAACGTGAACTCCTAAAAATATAACAGACAAATTACTCCACAAAGGTTAATACCAATGTTTTCTAACAGTGAGATTCAGCAGCTCATTATTCTTAAGGCTATGATCTCACATTTGTCTGTAAGTATGTTATCAGTAGGCTTGTATGACACGTGTTATCATCCGTACCACTTAAATCCACTGGACACAAGGAATAACCAATATACAATTTACAAACACCTAATATGTATATAATGGTTGATTTACACATTAAAAGGCTTAGCTTGGCTCATTTTCTGATCAAAAGACCAGAATTCTTTCTCCCAGTTATTCTTTATCAAAATTGTTTTAAGAGTAGCACTCAAACCACAATTTTAACTTTCCCTGAATATAAATAAGGCTTTTTTTAAACTGGTGGAACCGTACTCTACATTCCACAGTTCCTATTATTAGTCACAAATCTTCTATAAAAGCTTCTCAGACATCTAGTCCTGGAGGACCTTAATGTAGCCCAGTCACTAGCTAGAGAGCTAGATCAGCTGTGCTGGAACAGGAGCAAAGAGCATCGCAGAATATTTGCTGCCTAGGATTGGAGTGAAGAATCCCAGAACTACAACGGCTGCATGACTGTTGGCTTCCATCCATTTGGCCCTTCTCAGTTACACATCCAAGTGATTTCTGTGCCTATATTTCAAATCTGTAGAGTCACAAAGAGGTGGCAGGAACGAGGTTTTCATCACTTTCTTGAATTAATGGAGTTTACAAGTTCTTGAATGCTGGAGGGTTTTTTGTGAGCAAAGCGGGATATAAGATTCAGTTCTCCAGCAAATCTCAAGGCTCTTTATCAATACTGCATGTGCTTCTTGAATGAGTTGAGAGTGGACAGGATCATCTTGCATTGTCTTTCTGTAAATGTCTAATACTCTCCCTTAATTTCTTAATGAAAATGTGACCTGATCTTCCACAGTACGTGTGCGTTGTTGTGTTTAGTTTGTCCTCCAAGGGTTGAAGTAGAAATCTCACAGGATCTTCTCCAAATGGGTACTACAAACAAAGCACAAACGCGCTCAGATGTGTTGAATGACCCTCCCGAAATAAACAAACTGAAATAAACTGAAGAAACCATTACTGTACAAAAATAAATCCCATGTACGACTTTTGTCGCAGTTTTCGTCAAAAGTGCCACCAAGTTTTTCTAAATAACTGTACTAAAGTATTCTCCACTGAAAAAGCAAGCCCCTTTTTTCTAGATTTAACCCTTTATTCTTAGGCAATTTAGAGTAATTATCATTCTGTGGAAGCAAGTGTACACAGTAAATAATAGTAATAAAACAGACTTTATGAGGCCCCATTTGCTTTGTGTTCTGGCCTAGTATGAGGTCACTATAAAGTGCACTCTTTTTATTATCACTGATGCAACACATATCAGGCCGTGATGAAGCAGCATTTACTGTCTCCTATTGATTTTTATGGGAAGGATGGACGTGCTGGATGCTGCCTTGCATTCTCCTAGTCCCAAACGAAGCCCTGGCACTAAAGATTTTACAGCTCTTCCGTGGGGCTTGGCACTGTAATGGTGGGGTCTTTTATTGCCAGCCAAACTCTTACATCTGTGAGTGTGTCTACAGGGAGTAAATGCTACAATAGGATGCTGTGGGGTGGGGTGGGGTGGGGTGGGGTGGGGTGGTCTTGCGGGAAGAGGTGGTGGGGGGTTTCAGGCCTCCGGCTTCTCTTCAGCTTGCTGCAGTCAGAAAGGAATGGGCAAGACTTTGTAGGAGAAAGTAATGTGAAAGTTCATGTTATACCATTACTAGCAAGAAAACCAAAGCCTGCTGAAACCACAAGAAGTACACAGACAGACTAAGCATTTCCCAGACAGACATACAGCTCTTTAAAAGCAACTTTGACTGCTGATGAGGTTCATCTTTGCCCGGCTTATTTTGTTGAAGCTCTATGCGGTTATGGGCTTGGCCTGCCAAACACACAGCACAGAGTTGAATCATGGGCCTTTACTAATGACAGACCTCATTTAGCTAATGGTCCAGAATGCTTCCTCCGCTGTCAGGGGCAAAGAGGTCTCGCCTGGCCATAATGACCGGAGACACACAGGCATGCTCTCTCTCTCCCTCTGCAGATAAAATGAACAAGGGATTGACCACTTGCCAAAAGCGGAGACTGTGATGTGTGGCTAACCGAGCAAGAGACCGAGAGATAGTGAGCGAGACAGGAGAGAAAGACAGAGACAAACCTCGGGCCTGATGAATGAGAGAGGGATGCCCTGAAGGAGAGATAAAGAATGAAGAAAGGAAGAAGGGAGTGTTGGGCTTTAAAGATTAGCGCATTAAGAGCGATCGTTGTGCCTGGCGAAGACGACAGAGATTAAGTCCAGAACACGATGGCCCTGGCAGGCTGACAGGAGAAGTTAACAGAGCTATTGATTTCTCCTCTTCAGCTACTGAGCAAATTCTTCCTCTCATTCCAAACCAAAGCCTCTCAAAAGGTCTGGGATATGACTAAACAAAGTGTAGAAGCATTCACTGCCAATATCTTAACACCAAAACACAACCTGCAGTGGGATTTAATATCACTAAGACGTCTCTTGACATACAGGGCTAAAAATATAGAGATGCACTTTTGTTAGGGTCTCTGAAAAACCCTATGTGGTTCAACATATGATTGTGTTTATAGGGGGAGTCAATAGGGGGAGACAGTCCAAGCAGATCATGTGATGTCCGGTGGGAGTTCATGTGGTAGACCAACAAAAACCCACAGGACCACAAGCACAGGTGTTATGTCTGAAAAAATATTTAAGCCAAAGTCCCTGTCTCCTCATTCTTCAATAAATACTGAACCTCTTCTATGAGGAACAGGAGAGCTAGCCAAATTTGTGTCAGCAGGTGCCCAAAGGAACCTTAATATGGCCTTTTCCAAATTAAGCACCTCTAATTAGATTTTAGTCTGCTCTAATGAAAACCTAGCATGATGATATTTAGCACCCAGGTTATTAGGCAGTGCAGCCAATTAAAAATTTACACCTGTTTTCTCCTGATAGACCTTTCAAGCTTCGGCTCAACAGTTTAGCTAGGTTTATATATTTATTCATTTTTTAAGACGATCCTGCCAATACTTACTTTCTGAATGGCATCATATATGGCTCGGAATGCAGGTTGCTTATCATCATGGTAAACGCCTCGATTGCCATGGAGAATGTAAACACCCTGTTGCTCAGCTGCAGCACAGTTGCTGCCGTAGATGCAGTGGTCTGGACGGTAGTTCCAGTGGCACGGGAACACAAACATGCCCTCTGTGAAGCATTAGGAAGTAAGTTATCATGAGGTGACAGCAGATCTTCAAGCACTGCCTGGCAAAAGCCATATTTATGTGTTCATGGACAAGCATTGCTTTTACTGGGGTGGACAATTTTTCCTTTAGTAATCCAGCCACATGAGAAATTCTATACGTCTGGTTGAAATAACCTGGATATTAGTGACCCTCTTTGTGAGAACACATCCCATATTAATGGATTACACTTGTTACATCCAAGAGCATCCAAAAGCCAAGGCCTTGTTTTCCATGCACCTCTGACGTTTAAACAGAAATCCACAGGTATGAGGTCTAATGATAACCCACCTGGGTTGTGGTGGAATATGATGTTCAGTAGGTCTTGATCCCCCCATGTAATATTGAGTTTGTATTTCTGCAGAAGCGGCATAAGCAAGTCTTCCCAACTCAGACGAACTGGGGTCATGTCATTCTGTTCATACCATACAGTAACAGACAGCTCATCAACAAAACTTTTTCAAAAAACAGTTTTAACATCATAGTAAACAATACAGATAGTCTGCCTCTGAACCCAAGATTACTTTTCCAAGTAACGAATGACATTAACCTGTGTATGATGGACTACAATCCTAGACCATCATTCAAGTACACCGCTGACTTTTAACTTTTCTCGTTAGTATTCTTTGAGCTTCGTTCTTTGAGCTTTTTTAAATAAATACCTCTTACACTCATCAAGCAGAGGAAAGAGTGCATGATGAAACACTTTCAATAGTGTGGAAATCTGACAAAACAATTAATAGAGTAACAGTGACATCTGCTGCTCAGGACTGGTAAAAATGAACTAACATTAAACTAGCTCTTTCTTTTTGATCTAAAACCAGCCTCCCAGTTGTAACATCTCAGTGATGTCAAACAGAAAGGAAGATCTCAAATGTGGTTTCTACAAAACACCATCTAAAAGTCACAAGCAGATGGGAGAATATGTACACACATGCTACTGTACCTTGAAGTGCTTGGCTCTGATTCGTGTCATATTCATAAGCATGACACCAGAGTTGACTCCAGTCTTGCCGTAGTATGGGTGACGTGCAAAGCGATTATACCACGCGATTCTGGGCTCCTCGTGTTCCGGTGCCATGGCTGCCATATGACTGCTGTTAAACTGGGACAGAAAGTTCCAGATCTCCTCCACTGGCTGCAGGAACAGGATGTCTGTGTCCACATACAGCAGAGAATCCACCTCACCCAGGATCAGCTGGAAAAAAAAGCAAAAATATCAGGGCCCAACTGCTGAACTCAAACCACTTTTTTTCTGGAAATACAACCAGAGTATCTAATCTTTTCCAGTGAGCCAGTGAGGCTGCATTCCAAAAAAAGCTAAATAACGCAAAGCATCTGACCACTTAAATGATTAAGCACTTATGAACTCCTAATTGTTTGCTAAAACTGAACACTGCTGGAATATATCCATTTGAAGAAAGTTGTTAAGCAAGTTCTCTAAATCACTTCAGTTAAAATGGCATGTGTATTGTCAAAAAATAGAACGCAGAGTTGACTTTTTCTGTTTGTTCAAGAACAGTGTATACGTGTGATTTCTGCTTTTGGGCTTACCCTAGCTGATCTTTTACGTACTCTAGAACATCCTTCCTGATCCGATAATAGTGCTGATTCACAGATTGAGCTGTACGTGTTACCTAGATCTAGGGCCAACGTAAGAGGATTGAGGAAGCACAGTGTACTCACGGGCAAAAAAAGTCTCTGGGAAGCACAGGGTTTGAACAGCCTCTTCCACTCCTTGGCATTATCACTAGGGAAGGTGATGGGGTAGGTGGTGTAGTTAAACTTGGAACGGAATCTCACTGGCCATGACTCCAACTAGCAGAGATAAGACACAAGGTCTCAGCACAGACCCATGCAAATTATTACAGGATCATACTGAAGAAGTGATGTGGTGTGATATGTCTCATAAATAGTCGCAATAGTTTTGGACGATATTCATCTCAGTATACATGCTTTATACATGCTCAGTTTAACCCTTAGATGCATAAAAAAAGATCTTGTTTAGATGAACTGTTATTATTGTTTTTATTAACTTAACTCTAAAAAAAAAAAAATCACAAAGAATATGCCAGTGGTTCCCAAGCTCAGTCCTGTAGTACCACTAACCTGCATATTCTAGTGTTCTAACATGTCCTGAAGGGACTGTTAAATAACCGCAAATTTACTAAACAGAAACAACTGAAAAATATAGGTCAAGGTTTCTCCAGTAGCAGACTGTGAATCACTTAAGAAAAAGGCATACTAACTCACAGAATCTCTGAAGCCAGAATGGAGATCATCTTCAGCAAAAATGTGA
Source organism: Hemigrammopetersius urotaenia (assembly GCA_037974485.1). Classification (NCBI taxonomy): domain Eukaryota; kingdom Metazoa; phylum Chordata; class Actinopteri; order Characiformes; family Alestidae; genus Hemigrammopetersius; species Hemigrammopetersius urotaenia. The sequence goes on along the minus strand of JBBPDC010000129.1, from coordinate 12,399,882 downwards.
AAATGTAGTGCTCTCTGGCTAAAAAGAGCAGCGGACTTCAGCATGGTGAGGGTCTCCTCCAGCCTTGGGCCACACGCCACCACTGCCAGCCTGACCGGCTCAAAGGTGTCCACATGATTGACCCCAGGCAATGTCTTACCCTTGGCATACCTGCAGAACAACAGCAGAACACTGGTGAGCAGGTGGACTGTTGTCAAACTAGAAAAAGGGTGATGGAATGCAAGGATTGTGGTCGTTTGTTCATTGCTTTCACACTCAGAGTATTTAAGGAGGAGAGCCGGAACCTGAAAAACAAGATTTTTCTTAACCTGCACCAAGTCGGGGGGAAAAAAAACAAGCCAAGTCCAAACAATTCTCCATGTGACTGATGGCTACAAACTAAACTCACAACCAAGGTTCAAGGCAACCCATCCTACCTACGAGCCGACTCCACAAAGCAGTTCTTTCCACAAACATCAGGGGGCAGTCTCCAATAGGGGTTCCAGTGTGTGACAGACATTGACTTACACCTGACAGGACAAGAAACATAAGCTCTGATTCTGATACATGAAACACTCCTTGCTTTAGAGTGCTCCTTCACTCTTAATGAGGCCACAGACAAGTCCAAACTATGGCACAGGTTAAGGACAGTCGCAGCTCAGTAATTCAGCTCTCTGAAGAAAGGACTGACATTTCACACACTCTCTATCTTGTAGACAGCAATTCAAATACAAGCTTTACAGTACTATCACACAGACATAAAGAGACAAAAGCCTTCATTTGAAATCATTGCAGAATACTTGGAGACAAGTAGAGGCCAGCTGCCGATCAGAATAACATGATATACATGTGAAAGTCACGCAATTATGGAGCACAAAGAGTGGACAAGGCCAATCGTGTAAACCAAACATGTATACGTGTAGTGTAGCATTCATATTTCTAGACAGCAGCTAACCAAAATATTTCACTAAATTGTTGTCTGCATTTGGGCTTGATTACCGTTCTCCCAAATAAATTAACCATTTGGACGGAAAACTAGACAAAACTCAAAGATTACTTGGAGCTCAGGAGCTTAAAACTGAGCAGACTTCCTTTACAGCCACTAAAGCTACATCTATAGTCCGTTAGCTAGCCTAACTGTTGCTAACTACTGGGAATTAAGTTTCCAGACCTTCCCCCAAAAGTAACATTGAAACACACTCAAACTAAACCTAATTCTGAAGGAAGCTTTAAACTCATCAACACTTCAATATGAAACCATGCTGTGCACTTGTTAGGCTGACTGATAATGCATAGTTTACTTCTCGCTAGGTTAGCCAGCCTGCTAGCGTACCTGTCCCTCCCGTCTCCCCGGGCAAGGCCTTCTCTACCCCCGGCTCTCCTGGAGTACCGCGCCTCAGCTCTCGCCTCGGTCCACGAGTCCACCGTCTCCAGGGAGGAGGCGAGCTGGTTGAAGACGTACAACACCGAGAAGAAGAGGAATATTACGCAGGCGAATAAAAGACGGAGATACCGGCGCATTTTCTTCGAAAGGGGATGAATATGAGCTGTCAAACTGAAAGTCACGTCATGGTGGTGCGCTTCGAGCCTCCTCCGCTCCGGAGAGACACGGGCTAGGAGCAGCAAGGAGGACCCTGGAGCTCCGGCGACTCTGACCTGACTCTACACACTGCTGCACTCCACATTCCACCACAGCTCTGATCTGACTCTACACACTCCTACACTCCGCTCTCCACCACAGCTCTGATCTGACTCTACACATTGCTACCACTCCACACTTCATACTCCTCCACCAGCAAAGCTTTATCAGCCTGCCTCAGCAGAACAGAATCAAGATTCACTATATACAAAAGTATCAGGCTGTCTGCCCATTACACCAACAGGGACTTTAATTACATTGCATTCAAATTCAATAGATACTGGCATGCTGTAGAACAGCAGTGGAACATGACAGTATCTGCCAGCATAAGAACTGAAGTTAGGCTACTGATATCTTTTCAGCTCTTTTTGGTCTAAAAAAAGAGAGCTGAGACACCAGCAAAGCAGACATAATTAAGGAACTACTTATTCACATTGAAAACACTCAAAAGCAAAGTGTATATCCTTAAAATTTTTTCCTAAATACATTATGTAACTAACTGTTCGACAGATACACATTATCGACACTGCAGGTTATAAATAGTTTAATTGGTTTAATTTGGAAATGCAATACAAACCTCTGAGCTGAGAAGTCAAACTGACAAATTAAAATTTCATTTTCAGCACAATCTTTCCCAAAGAAAAAAAACACACACACACACACACACACACACATATATATATATATACACACATACTTTGACAAATGTGGCTTGATAATCTAGCCAAAAATAGAAAGCACATTAAATCCAAACTGGCATTTTAAGATAAAAGAAACCAAAGACCAGATCTAGAGTTCCACTGAGTGGTCGAACTGATATAAACATGGGAAGATGCTTTTAAATTCATATTGCAAAAGCAGGCTACAACAGGATCAATGAGAAAAACCCATTTGTTATTACTGAATGATATTACAAATGCAAATAAATGGGACACTCCACTACCTTTCAACATAACATTAAGTACAGCCTGAGTATGTATAAAAGAATGATGTATAAGGCAACAGTTTTTTTCTACAATAGTGTCTTTTTAAAGGTCTTACTCCATCTTTTGTCCTTAAACTGATGATATGCTGACAGTAACTCTTTGCTGGAACACCTTCCGAAGTGCAAACATGAATTTGCCTTTTAACAAAGCAGTTATTCTTTATTTAACTGCATACACCACAGCACTCCAGATACTGTAGTAATATAAAATAAAACAATAATTTCAACTGGTGAACAACTTTTGAACTGTTTCTCATTAAAAGACATTAAAACAGTGCTTTAGTCCAGATGTTGAGACCTACCATGTCTAATCTACTAATACCAGTCATTGCTCAAAACTCTTCACATTTATACTCTGTAAACTTTTCACTTGTATAACTCATACCAAAATACTCCTCATTTAAGAATAAAAACAAAAACTATGTTATTACAATATTATGGCCATGTACTGTGGTTCTCAGTCTCAGCCGGAGGGACCCTAGGGCTTTTCCATTTAATCTAACACACCTTGACATTTACCTCAATTTAGTCAGATGTGATCAACATGAAAAATACAGACATTTTCAGGGTGTGAGCTTGAGAACCACAGAGGTATCCATTTCACTTAAATACATTCTCTTATTGTCTTTACTTCCAAAGGGTTTAACATCAGTAACTGTCTTTGTGCCAGTAAGTCTCTCCATGTGGCTCCAAATGGTTTAGAAAAAACAGAGAAGCGAGATGGTGTTTAGAGCAAAGAGTTCAAAAACCAATTTATTCTTATGGTTGCGATGAAGGTGGTTCAAATGGGCATTGATTTTTTTTGCCACTTAAAGGAGGCCTTCCTCTGATCTTAGTGCAGTCAGTGTTGCTGGGAAACTCAAAGCGCCATCCAGTCCTGTTGAGGAGTTGAGGAAAAGAGTAATTTATGTGATGAATATAACATCTTTGACCTTTAATAAAATCATGGGGTTCTCGGGGGTTAGTGTGGTTCTCCGTTGACCAATGTGCCTTCGCCCTGAGGAGAGGACGATCTGGAGACTGCTCTCTCTGTGTTATCTGAGCTGGATCCACTCTGGCTGTGCGTGTCTGCTGACGTGGTTGTGGAGGATGAGCTGGTGGAGGAAGACAAAGGCTTTGTTTTCTCCTTAAAGTCTGTGATGATGACTGTCAGGTCCCCCACTGTGACTTCCAAGTGCTGTGCACTGCTTCTGTCGATGTTTTTTAACCGCGGCCTGGAAACGGTGAGAAAAAGGGAATACAATAAGGACAATCTTGAGGTGTAAAGGATTTTCATAAAATATACCTAATAAAAGAAATCTATAAGCCGGAACTTGTAAATGCCATTTTGTCATTCGAATTTAAAACATTTTGTAGTAGTCTGTACGCTGAACACTCCTCAGTTCCACTCATTCACAGGTCTGTTCAAAACACTGTATGCCACAACACAGTGCAAAATCTTTTACCTCATCTTTTTGTGGCTGTTCTTTTTCAGTGCTGGCTCCCTCTCGTTTTTGTCCTTCTCCGTCTTTTCCCTCTTCTCTTTTTTGGGCTGTGTAGGTGAAGCGAACTGCGGCGGGACTTGCTGAGCCACAATCTGAGAAACGGGGCGAGGTTTACTGGAAGAGAGTGTCGGATGAATTAGGATGATGACATCATGGAGAACTTATAGTCAGGGCTAATGGGGTCATTAGTGGTCAGAACTAAATAAAAGGGTTGCGCTCAAGTTCCCAAAACCTCAAGAGCTGGGATCCTGCTTAGCTGACCACGGCCTCGGGCAAAAAGGAAGACCACTTCTGAACTCTGCGCGCTAGGACACTATGCATCTAAAATTTACCATACAACCAGATGTGATACCATCTACCAAATAAACCAAGGTTAGTGTTATGGCATAAAATTCATTTCAGCACACTTTCAAAATTCAACTCCCTGCGTTCACTGGCCAAGCTATTTACTCAGAAACTTGAACATAAAACTAGCTGTAACTAGGGTTGCAGGGATTAACCGGTTTGACTTCACTGCGATTAATCCACCGTTAAAACTTCACCAACTTTGCCCAAAAGACATAATAGTGTGACCCGCACGGACGAAAACAAAAGCGCGACCCGAATGAATGAAAATACACATGCGGATCATGGCAGAAACAGAACAAGAGACAACCACCACCGGGAAGCGCTTGAAGTCTCTTGTGTGGGAATATTTTGGATACCCTAAACATGCTAAAGCTACTACAGCTACTAGCATCCCCTCTGAGAGAGTGTTCAGCTGTAGTGGCAATATTATCTCATCTCATCGCTCGAGGCTGAGCTCAGAATACGTGAACATGCTCATCTTTTTGCACTTCAACTTGGACTGATGTAAACTGTTAAAGCTCTTATGTAGACAGGTTTTACATTATTTTCTTGTTTTTCTTTTATGGTCACTGCATTTAAGTGTTTTAGCAGCAACAAATGACATCTGTGCTGCCTATAGATAAGTAGAGATTACTTTTATTTACACATTTTATTTTCCTAACTATGCAGCATCTTTAACTGCATTTTTACGTTAAACAGTACAATTTATGTTCAAGTCATTAGGCAAGTCTGAGTTCATTTCTCTTGCTTAAAAAGGCATACAAACTGAAAAAATAAAAATGTGTAGTTCATCAAAGTTTACTTTTTTAATTACAAATTCTCTGTTTGCTCGGAGATTACTTGAATTTTTTTTACTTTAACTTTTGTTAAGTAACTGGTGTATTCAAAAGGCAGCAGTAACCACTGTCTTTGCAGCTTAGATTTTTACAGTCTTACAGATGGTTACAGAGATATGTTAAAACTGTGAAATCAATTCGCATAAAATAACTGTGATAATCCGCGATTATAATCATAACACCAACATTTCTAATCATTGCAACCCTAGTTGTAACTGCTCAAAGAACAATTATGTCATTTATTAGTGAGCAGTGTGTTATTAGAACATATACAGAGTAAGTCTTAATATAATAGTTTCATTATATGACTATACAATATTGTTTCTTATACCATATATTACATTATATGTAAGCATTACATTTTTTTTCCCCCATTCATACCAGATGTGCTTTGAGTAAAACCTCCCCAGGCAATCCGTCTACTATTCATCCAGTTTGTTCAGTACTCTATAGTCTCTAAGAGAAGTGAAACTGAAAGTGTTACATTAGAGGACCATACTCAGGCCCAGAAAACAAGTTAAGGGCATTTAACTAAAAGTTCAGGTGCAGATGTAAGAGGTGTGGGGGGGTAAGGTGCAAGCCTAAAAGTTCTGAAACAGAAGTAAAAGAAGCTACCTGAACAACTTAGACAGGAATCAAACAAAAGTATCAGGTCAACAAAAGTTTTGCATGGAGCTATTCTTGGATGGTCCTAACCACAAATGTTAGAGCTTGAAGGTGAGAAGTTTCAGCAACAACAAAGCAACCCTGATGTGATCAAAAACAGAATGAAATTAAACCTAAAAAAGAAACCCATGAATGTCTAAAATGAGACTCAATAAACGTAACAAGGTGTGTGCAGACCAGAGCCCTGTACATGGAAGTGAGGAAGTGGGTGACCGTATGCTCCTGAAAGTGAGTGTGACAGTGTTGTGGTGATGCGCAGGCACTGTGCGGCTGGGGGGTTCGTGTTTGGTGTCTTACCGAGTTGACGTCCCCTTTCTTACGTCGCACATCATACACTTGAACGCCTCGGCGGTGTTCCTGAAAGTGCACACACTGCAGTCCCAGAATCCCTCGTCTGACGTGGGCTTGCAGTGCCTCTTCGGCCTTCAGACACAACACACACATATATACAGGAGAGCAAACATTAGGAGCGGATCAAGTACAAGGAGGTGGTCAAAACGAGAGAGAGAGAGAGAGAGAGAGAGAGAGAGAGAGAGAGAGAGAGAGAGAGAGAGAGAAACA
>JBBPDC010000129.1:12378021-12393284 GCA_037974485.1 Hemigrammopetersius urotaenia | reverse complement strand
AGATCTTTAAGTCCATCTCATGAAAAATCGGAGCAGAAACAAAGGTGTTGCGTTTATATTTTTGTTGAGTGTAGATTAATCTAGATTAAAATAATTAAAATACAGAACAGCTGGAACACATGACACAAGGAAAGAAAACCACATGACAACATGAACACGTGACACAAGCACAAAGACAGACAGGCGTATCAAAATAAAAGAACCAGAACCTGAACAGAACAACACAGAAAAAACCCACAACCAGAAAACCCAACAAAAAAACAGTGGCATTCACCTGCCACTGACCAGGCTGTGACATTGTGTAGCATAATGTCACCATATTACTGCCTGTTTTACAGTCAGCCCAGCAGAATATGATGAAAGATTTAACTGTGCATCTCAGTTCAGAAATGAATAGGTACAAGGTGCCAGCTTGGGAAGCTGTAATAAATCTTATTCTTGTGCTATAGCGATTTAACTCCTTAGTGTATCCGTTAAGTTTTTCACTGACTGAATCTGCTGTAGCCCAGCAGGTGGCAGTATAGCACTTTTTTCCACCACACATTATTTGTTCTGTCTTTGGGCCTCAGGGAAGTGTAAATGGCATAATATAAAAATTTGTATATGGTTTTGGGTGGGGCTAATCTGTGCTCAACTCTTTAAAGGCAGATGTTTTGGTTTGATTTTCCACATTAACAGATGCACATTTAACAAATTCAGCTGAATGTTCACTTCTTATCTCTCAGTCTATGCCCTCTCTGCAAAAGGCATAAAGTCTATATTAGAAAATCACAGTAGCATTATTAGGTAATCACTCTCTTGGTAACTGAAGTCAGACCTCACACATCGCCCAGCACTTGATCACTTTACCCAGGATAGCCTAGTCATCCGATCCCAGCCACATCCATTAATTTTGAGACTAACAGGGTGGCAACAGTTCATTGGCATGATCTTCAGCTCCCTCCTTCATTTTGCCATATTCTTTTCCCATTGGAGGCCCACCAAGCCTAGGACAAAGGGCACTTCTGTCTGCTCTTGGAGCCAAAATGTTAAACTCCTGTGAGGTCCAGCAGAGCCAGCTGTAGAAGGGTCTAACCCACTTGATAAGTGGCCAGAACAAGTGACTTTTAACTTCTTACTTGAAATAAGAAGTTAAAAGGCATTGCTAGAACTGCATTTGAAGTACAAATGTTTTGCTGAAGATTTTTTTCACACCTAATATGACACCAGTCAGTGTTTTGTATTTACATTGTAGGTAAAAAATAAAAAATCTTTTTACCAGTGATCTCAGTTTTTATGTATGTATGTATGATTATAACCAAGTCGTGCATGCTGCCTAGCTCGTCTGTCGATTGGACCCCATGGGTAGGTCTTCACTCCCTACACATGCCAGTGACTCTCAGGTGCCCATCACCCTGTTTCCAGTTCAGAGGTTGTCCTTCCTTGGACCACTTTTCGATCTTTGCCCTGAACACCCTACAAGATCTGCTGTTGTGGAGATGCTCTGATACAGTTGTCTAACATCACAATTTGGCCCTTGTCAGAGTCCTTCCCATCTTTACTTTTGCTCATTTTTTCTGTTTCCAACGCATCCAACTCGATAATTGACTGTTCGCTTGTTGCTTAACCGATCTCACCACTTGACGGCTGCCATTGTAAAGAGATCTGTCAGGTGCTTTCATTTTATAATACAGTCTAATACGTCTGTGGACATGGAAAGATGTTTTAAATTGGCAGCATATACACTATGAACAGGAAATACATCATGACCTGATTCAAAAAATGATTTGCAAACATAATAGAAAAATAAAGTAAGAGATTCAATTCCTTATTATTGCATTAAATGAATGTTTTAAAACTTAAAATGTGGTATTTTTATTTGTTTCTCTATGTTGCAATGTAGGCATGTGCATCCTTTTATGATATGCTATTGTGTGCCACTGACCGAAAGAAATTGATTTGTGGTCCATGTTGTCACCTAGCTTTGTAGTCTGATCATTATCGTTTCAGGCTTAAAATTACTGTTGATTTTCTGGAATCTGTTAGAAGCAGACATTGTGCCACCTGCTGGTTGTGTGTTGCATTATTTAAATTTGCTGTATGGTGCTCTGTAACTGATGTGGCTTTCTCGCAACCCACTTGTTTGAAAACCGCTGCTCTAGAAAAGTGAGCAGTCGTCGTCCACTGAGCATGTGGGCCATTTATAGTTGAAGCTCAACCACACAATCATAGATCAAGGTCTGAGGTCTGCTGTTCAGAACCTGTGGTGGTAATGTGCTCATACAGTCAGTAGGCACACACATGCAGACATGGGTGGGGGGGGCTGTCTGTGCGTGTTTGTGGAGGCCTAATGCCTGTAATGGCATTCTGCATGAAGCAAGAGCTCTGGTGAGAGCAGACAGAGCCTGTGGATTTCTCAGACTGCCCCACTGTGTGACCTCATATGATGAATGGCAGATAATGAGTCAAAATGGCCACCCTGTCAAGCACGTCTGAAGTGCAAATGGTTGGCAGACAGCTTCCCTTTGAACCACCAAATCTCCTCAGCAACTCTTTAATGGGTCGTGCGCACTCCCACGGAAAAGCAACCCAAGGCCCCAACTTTTGCGTTTTGACGTTTTATGTGTTGGTCTAATGGTAATTACCGTTTACTGATCTGAGCAGTTACGACTCTGATGAAAGAGCTGGAGGGAGCCTGTTATTTTGTTGTTTTTTTGATTGTTTCTAAAGTCTTCTGTTTTAACATTTTGGCCTATAAATGTCCTGGCCTGACTGAATGCTTAAAAGGCTTCCCATCTTTTCTGGAATCTGTCATGCACATTTGCGGGCCTGCACAGTTGTCCGTCCTGCTGTGTCTGAAAGAACGCTGCTGTTTATTTTGTCTGCTCACTATTTGCTGCTCTCTGTGGCACCCTGTTGCTCATCCACTGTACTGATCTCCTGTTTGAAGTTCCCATTTCATCCTCACGGCAGGACGGATCCGTGCGCACAAACGCACCCACACCTGTCTCACTGTCTCCGCACCGACTGACACTGCAAATAACAGAGCGTCACATGGCAGGCCATGTTTAAGCGTTAGGCTGGAAAACTTTCTTCTGTTAAACTTTCTTCTGTCCTCAAACATCAGCTCCCTTGCTAGAGCTGAACGTAAAAAAAACCTTGATGTAGTGCTAGTCCGCTAAAACGTCTGTCTGAATAGGTCACTGGGACTTCTTAAGCGTCTATTTGTTCTGTGTGCTTGCATCAAGTTAGCTCTGGGCAGCAAATGGTGGACGGTGTCTGGATAGTTTCAGCCTGGCCATAGGTCATTAAAGTCCTCCGCCACGTTAAGCCAGCTCTTTGTTTGGTTTGTGGTCTAAGTTCAGCCACAGGTCGTGAAAACCAGGTGCCATTGCTTCATTTATACCTTCACTGCGGTGTTACAGCGCGTCGTATAGCCACCGCTAATCAGGCTGCCAAATCAAAGGCACCAGCAGACAATGAGCTCACTAAAGCAGCCACTTTGCCTTACAGCTGTTGCAACAGATATAACTGATTGTAAATAATGTGGGTGGAAAACAATCCTGAAATCCTGGTTGAAAATGATTCACAATGCTTTTCCATTACTCTGAGGGGTAAAGCAGCAAATTGCCAGTATGTTCATTAATGATAGAATGTGTTCATCGGCTATTTTATAACTTTGGAACAAGATTAGTTAGGACTTGAATTTTCCTTTTCTACATCTGTGTCACATCCAATGAGGCTCCAGCCACAATGTGACTGTGGCCTTTTTTCCAAAAGGCTTAGATGTCAGGAGGTCATTTTTCGGTGTCACTGACCTCTAGCCCAGTGGGCTCCGACTGCAGACTTGAAAAGCCATGGGCGAACTCCTAAAATAAACAATTAAATTAATAGTAAAGGAGTCGTTTTCCCCCATTGCCCTCTGCTTAACCCGAATTAGACCGAAGAGTAGCAGTGGCAGAGCCTTAGTAATTATTTTCCTTCTTATTTATATACAGCCTTTGCAAGGTTGGGCCTTTTCTGTTAGGTTGGGCCAGCTTTTTATTTTTAATCCGCAATCAGGGGCTTCACAGCAATAAAGTGTCAACTGAGGATTTAATGTAAAATATGACAAAGCTGTAAATGGAAAAACCAGCTAAAGGCGTGAAGATCCACAGTGAAAACCTGAATTAAGGAGCCAAAGTCCCTGTAAAAAAGTGTTTTTTGGAAAGAAATGAAATCTGTTATATGGAGAGCTTTATTATATTCCTTCTTTACTTGTGTTAACAGGAATGACTTGAAATGGGTGACTGTGGCTTTAAATTATGTGTGTAATCTTAGTAAACATTTTTGGATGTTTTATTGCATACAAATGAGCAAACCTGTGGACTATGGGACAGAACTGTTGACTCTGTTGATCACCTGGTCCTGGACTGCATTGCATTTTGAATGGAGATTTTCCACTGAAAGGAAAACAGTCCAGGACTAGGGTTAATCCATGCACAGGACATCGAACCTAAATTTTGGCTTCCTGGGATTAAGTCTTGTCCTGGACTTTCACTGGAGAATCTCCTTTTAGAATTCTGTGTAGTCCAGAACTATTCTTAACCCCTTTATGGGAAACCGACCCAAAAATCTTAGAGAAATTACTAGAGTCTTTGGTGCTAAAATTCAGGATATCCTTCTATTATAGTGTGTATGGATTATACAGCTCATGCTTTAAGGAGTTTTCAGTGTTTTTTGTTTTGGATGTTAATTTATAATGATTTCATTTAATTTTTTTAGGAGCAGTAGCAATGTGACCTCACAGCCAAGTATCAGGGGCCCTCCCCGACCACTCTTGAGTATACGCGTCAGACCTGTGAGCACAGGCCGAGGGTATGCAACAGAACATGTACATCATTCATACACACTGTGTTAGTCCATTTAAAACGTACTCCCTATTGCAATTGCTCCATTATAACCTTTTTTTTTGCTTTATTATTGCAGTTACTATGTGTATTATTTTCATATCAAACTGCATGTGATAGTTTGTCAGTTTAACATTCTGCAAAATTGTCTGCACATTGTATCATTTAATTATTAGCGTAATACTGATTGTTTCAGTATGCATATCAGTTTCAAACAGATCAGTCATACCTTCTCTATTAGTTCCTTTGCTGCAGTGATAATTCAGTCAAGTCAGGTTGTCCAAAACCAGAAATAATTTTGGCTGAAATAAAACCATTCAATGTTGAATCATGACTCACCGGTAGGTTTTTAAATAGAATCAGTGGAATCATCATTTGAAACTTTGTTTATATTGTGGAGCCTTGTGTCAAATGTAAGTAGGTGATTCATGCTATCGACGGCTTCAGTAGATTGGTTGTGTTTCTTTAATTATGCTGCAGTTGGGATGAACGTAAGAGTCTGAAGCGGGAAGCTCTGCCCCCCCCTGCTCGTGATCATTCCCCACCGAAGAGGGGAGCACCCTCCTCCTCCCATGCTTACTCCAGCCGCCACTCTCATGAGCGCAACAAGACTGGGTACCTTCACAACAGCCAGCCCAAGAAGATTCCCCACCTCCAAGGTCAGAGGACTTTGCCCTGTCTTTAGCCTGTTTTTCCAAGTGTTTGGAACATAATAAAACTAATGTGATTGTTTACGCCATGTCTGGTTTTTTAGCACCTCCTTGGCTGACCACCACATGCAAATGTATCAACCAGAGAGGAGGGTGAGGTGGCTGATTATAGACCTGGCCAGTTATTGAATTTGATATTCAATATCTGTATTTTCATCCAGTTGCTGATAAAAATGAATGTAAAAATGTGCTTATTTGGCTCTGATGCATCCACCTCTCTCTGTCTGTAGTCACCACCCTGTGGTTTTTCCCAGCTACAGCAGATTGGTTACACATCATGAGCCTGTTGACACTGAAGGCTACTGTGCCACAGACTGTCTCTAATTTATTTGGGTTACTATCTTGTAGTTTTAATTGCTATTCATCTGTTTGCGGGCCACTGAGGGCACTGAAATGAAGCACACAGGCTGATGGGTAGGCCTAACATAAGCATGGAAGAGAGCACACATGATCCACATGCAGCGTAAGTACACTCAGCGGGCTCATATTATTTACATTGTTAAATTATAGCCCAAATTGCTCAAAAGGAAAAAAGGAGCCAGCATTGAAAGTTTCTCACTGAGCACCTTTGCTTTTTTCTCTAAGCATTAGACCAGGTGCTGTAGCATGGGTTCGTTTGGGTGAAAATCCATCATTTAAATTAGCATGAGATTGGATCTGTTTTCATGGTGTCTATTTTCTGTTGCCAGACACTCTAAAAATACTTTTGCCAAAGTCGAGATGACTAAAATTAATAGTCAACATTCCATTATGCCTGAATATGAGCTTTATCATCCATATTCCAGTTGTCTGCTGAAATGTCCAAATTCATTTGTTGGTAGTAAACTAAAGTGAAACAGCTGTTTTATTTAAAAGCCAAGTTTTTTTTTCTACAGTCGTTCCTCCTGGCTTTAGCAGTAGTGTGGAGCAGAGGAGATTTCAGAGCTCTGAGGTCCACTGGACTTGGTCATGGCATCAGAAACCTGAGCAAGCATGTCTAATCACCGTATTGCAGCCCAGCCAGCCAGGCCTGATGAAGCCTTTTGACTTTTAAAAGGAGGTTAAGCCGTACAAGGCTGAAATGAGGAACTGTGACCCCCATGACTGCAGCACTGAGGGACAGCTGAGCAAGAGCTGACTGCCATGTTACACTTTGTCTGCATCCATATGTCAGTTTTCTGTCCTGACAGAAAACTTCCTGGGCTTTTTTGGATAGCAGTTGTAAATCATAATGATCTGCTGCTTAGCTTGACAGTGAAAATAATATTTTAATTCACTGTTGTTATTTCTTATCTGCAGTCTATAGATGTACCATTATTGTGAACCTCATAATAGCTTTAGGCCAATTACAGTGCAGTGCCTAATTGCAGTATAAAGTGACTAATTGCAGTATATCTTTACATACGTCCTAGACAGCACCAGCTATGAAGATTTCATTTTGGAAGCCTCACACTGTGCGGGGCATCTGTTTCTGTGTGTGTGTGAGAGAGATTTTGGGTGTTTCTGTATGCCCTTAAGGACAGCAATCACTCATAAGTGAGACAAGGTGTGAGGGGTGAATCTCTCTACTCGATTCAAGGTCTGACCTTGTGTGTGGGTGTGCAGGTATATGCATGTTAGCCTGGACTTTTGCAGAAACAGCATGTCTTCTGATCTGATAGATGGAACTGATGCTTGTCCTTCACATAACCTTCTCGCTATTTAGGATTTGTTCTTCCACTAACTAGAAGAGTAATTTAAAAATCAGTTTCAGGCCCCTATGGTATGGGATACCCTTAAAGCTACAACATGGCCCAGTTATCTACCTTAAATAGATTTTAAATGTGCACCATGTTCATTTTCCCAGGGGAATAGTATATGTTTGTATCTTTTTCTGAAAATTAAATAAAAAGCCTGAAGTCAAAAACTGCAGCAGAAAATGGTGCAATTCTGAAGATACTAAAAATACTGAAAACAGACCATAAGGGGAGCAAACCATGGTTTAGGTGACAGCATCTAAACCACGAAAAGTCACTGTTCTTTTCTGCCAGTTAGCTGTAATGTTTATTAACAAATATCTTTCCTGCTTGGGCTGTCCTTCAAGATCATTTTCACTATGAATATGAAACATGCTGTCACTCCTACTCACTCATAGCTCTTGGAAACGAGTGGAGAAATTTGAACATGTAAATTCTAAACTTTCTATGATGCATACACTTTAGTGAAGTGAAAGTGTTATCTCTTGACTTGGAGTCTAGACTCATTGCAATTTTAATGTGATCTTTCTGCTTTTTTGCCACCATTTCCAAGTCCCATTCAGGCTAGTATTTGAAGGGGATATTTATGTGGTGTTAAGAGAGTTGGTTCTAGAGGCCCCTAGTCTGCCAGAGTCACTTCTCCTTTTGAAGAGGCTATAAAAACACCAGCAAACAGATGTTGTTCTATTACCCCATCACCCCTCTCCCCATCCCGCTGGCCTGCTAATTAACCAACATGAGAATGAATGTCTTAGGTTATCTGGAATGCATGTAGATTTCTATGCAGTTTCTCTTTGGAACATCTCTTCGTTTAAAGTCAGAAGTTTGCTTGTCATTTTCCTTGCACAAGATGACTCAGCACTGACATGCTTTAAAAAACTAGGTGGGCAAACATTCCTAAAGCACACATGTAATTCCAATTCCCGTAACATTAAAAGGCTACTTTGATAGTACATTTTTGTGGCTGGCATAGATTTACTGATTCATCTAATCTAGAGGAACAGCCTTGGGGATGGTGGCTTTACTTTTATAATTTTCGAAAGTGAGTACCAACCCTCACTCACTTCAGCTGCAACAAGGGCTTGTTGATGAGCTGGTTAGTTCGATTATGTTTGGTAGCACCAAGATAACACTCCAAAAAATGCAGAGCTGCTCCAGAACCAGGACCGTTAACAACTGATTGCATTGCGTTTTAGACTGATTAGTACATTGAGTGTTAAACCAGTCTGATGTCAAACCTCTTTGAAGAGTGCAGTAGTGTGTTTCTTGTGCTATCTGCCCTTTGTGTTTGTGTGTGTGTGTGTGTGTGTGTGTGTGTGTAAGTGTTTAGAAAGTCCATATGTCTTGGCTTGTTCCCATGGAAATGCCAGAGTGACTGTACTGCCACACTGGTGTCTTATCAGTTACACCGCAGTGCGTCCACTGAGGGGGTAGGGAATGTTGGCCACGCAAACGCAATGTACACCAGGGGCCCGTCTAACAAAGTAGTAGTTCTAGCTTAGTCAGCTAAGTTTAAACTTAGTTTGATCTGACTCTGGATTTAAACTCACTCCAGTGCAGGTCAAATCAGGGTTGAGTCTCAGACCTGACAGGGATGGACTTCTGGTGAACAGGGACTCAATTATAACTCCAGTAATGCTCCACTTAAACTTTATAAATTGCTGTTTAGTTATACCTGCTCTACTTTCTACACATTTACATATTTCTTTTGTTCTTCTTTGAAAAATAAGTGAGTTTTAATCAAAGCCTTGTTAACCACATAAAATGACTTTATCACAGTTGTGTTTGTTGGGTATTGTGATGCTGAAAGTTAGTCCAGAATCCTGTCTATGTTGATCAGGAGTGTATTTGCCAGGTACAACTGTTGTCCCCTTGCAGTCGCTTGCACTGTAAAGGGTCTGACCAACAAAAATTCCTCAAAATATGTGAACATGATTTCCAACTTTAGGCTTGTACTGGTGCTGGCATACTAAGAAGAAGATTAGCCATTTCACCTCCTTTTCATGGGTCTCTCATTGCCTTTGAAAATTTTATTTAAAAAAGCACACATTTATCCTGTGGCAATATGTGTTTTTATAGACATATAGGGGTCTTGAGTGCGTAATATTTTGGGTTCTGGCTGCTCAACCAGTCGATAACTATTGTGTGAGATCTTCACTGACAGGGCAATACATAAGCAGTCCATTCATCATATGCGCCGTCTTTCTTTCCCCCTCTCTGTGACTGCTTTGACTGGAATTGGTCAATACTCGTACACAGACATGTTTTCAGGGCGAATAAAAAAAAAAAATTGAATTATATGAAGATGGTTCTGATGTTCTTTTGGAGAGCTTCCCTGGCATTCTGTGTCTGAGATGTGGGTGTATTTGAAGTTTAAAAGACAAATTGCCTCTCCTTGTTTACACAAGTCTCTCTCTCCCTCTGTCTTTCTCTCTAGAAAAAGAGGGACCACCCAGCAACCGCACTGTTGAGTCTCAAGAGGAATCCCCTCACAGCTCAGCGCTGGCAATAAAGGTATTGCTTTAATACTTTTAAAATACCTTAAAACGATTCCTGCATTCACAAGAGAATCTTGAAATGAAAATGATGTTTTAGGAGCTTTGCTCATGGTCTGACCCAGTTTTTGCATAAAGGGTTTAATTTTTTGAGCTGATCCACCCTGTAGTAACTAAACGCCACCTGTGCATATTATTTTGACTTTTACCATGATATACACACAATTTGGTTTTGAGACAGATTAGTTGTCTAGTAATTAAACTTTCTCTTTGATAATGTTTCATTTCTGATTCTTGTTTTTTCTCCTAACCCAGGGTGTTCAGCTCTGGTCCTGTAGGGCTGGCGTCCAGCAAAGTTCGGTTTGATTTCCCTATTCAGAATTAATTGCCAAGTTTAGTGGTTGTGTGGGAAATCACCAGACACTACTGGACACCAGCCCTCCAGGTCCACAGATGAATGTGAAAATTCCATGCTACCATAATTTGTGTATGTTACTCATAATTAAGGTTAACCCCTACGTTCTTGATATTCAAATGCTTCATAAAACCAGTGTTGAGTATTGAAATGTCTGTTTTGTATTATAGATGATTTGAACTGTTATCAAGTCCATTTAAAATCATTGCCATACCTTCCTTGGTTACGTGTCCACTGGTCCAGAGCGACATGCATCAAGTAGTCTTAAGTAGTCTACATCTATTCTTCATAAGCTGCACTAAGATCAACACCTGCTTTTAACCAAGTTACTGTTAGCTAAGTTACACACCTTATCAACCCCTGTCAGACCTTTGGAAGGTTGATTTTGGCTGATTGTAAGTATTGCTCTTGACAGGAGGACATATTAGATGCTGGAATGAAGCAGAGTGAGGAGACAAAGGTGAAGGAGGATGCTGAGCAGACTCCAGAAATGCGTCGAGCTTATGCCATTGCAAATAAAGCTCTAGAGATTGAAAAGGTAATTGTGTCTTTAGCATCGAACAAAGCATTCATGGGTAGTTCTCTCTGCTCTTAGGAAGAAGAGAGAAGTCACATAACTTGTCGTCTTTATTGTAGTCAGTGGAAATACTTTGCACTGCTTTAACAGTTAATATTTTCTGGTTGAGTGGCATATTTCCTGTTTGTTATTCAAAAGAAAGATTCTCCTTTATTTTATGGATTTCAGAGCATCTTAAAGCTGGAACTGTCTCGTGAAAAAAAAATGTCAAAGTTGATCATGATTGTGGTCTAAAGAAAAAGTACATTCTTTACCAAAAACAGGGCTCCAGATAACATAAAAACCTTTAGGACAAACACAACATATTTAGAAGCCAAATTATTTTTAGGAGCCATAACCTCTGTAAAATGTGATATAAATATAAACATATTGTCACGGCACATTTTGTCTCCAGTCTTACCCCGTGTAAAGAGCATGAAATCACAACATGGACGCAATTTGGGCATAGACACAGTTTACCTGTCTGTCTCTGTGTTTGGGAGCCAAAGAAGCCGGATCTTCTTAGTGAGCTGATCCAAATGATCCGACTCATTAAAAAGAGTCTAAATTCCCATAACCAATGGCATGATAGTGTAATAGGAACGACAGACTTGGGTTGCGCATTTCTGCACATTATAAGATCTCACTTTTCTTTTACTTTATATTATTTTAATTCTTCTTGGTTGTGAGGGACGATCACCATTGGTGAGTGAAATGAAAAAACTAGTGTCAAAATAAATAATCTAGTTGCACTGGTGGCCATTTTAGTCTCCGTCTGGAGCCCTGCCAAAAGGTGCCACCAAAAATTCGTATTGATTCGTATTTAAGTTTCCTAGCAGAAACCATTTTTTCGAATGATATGGCAGTGTGAAGAGCTCTTTAAAGGGATAAAGAACAAAGCGTGAAGGTTCTTTATCAATTTGATTTCTTTTTTTATTTTTATTTTTATTAAAAATGTTCCTCAGACTAATTATTAATAGAAATTGATTGTTTAGGGTTCTCCTCTCCTCCCTTCTTATCTCTTGAGGTCATGCTAAGGTCTTGTATGTAAACACACAGACACACATCATGTAACAAGTCTAATGAAGTTTAGTTACAAGAAAATGTTGTTACAAGGTTATGCCATGAAATATTGAATTTAGAAACCAAGCCCAAGTGGAGTTCATTTAGTATCAGTGCTGTTAAAACAGTTGTAACAGTTTAGCGTAGACGGATCTCCTGTTGATGATGGCTGGGAATGATTAGCCAGACTTCATTCATCATTTCAATCAGCCTAAACGAAATACATCCACTTCGCCTATTATACTCTATTGAGCGCTCTGCTTTGCAGCCCATGTGATTAAATAGCTCTTAATATTCCCTAATGTGTACCAGCCCTCAAATAATTATTCCCACTTCCTTGATTACTCCGGACCCCTGCTTGCTTTAGCGTTCATTTGTGCAGAACTGCTCTCCTCTGTGCAATGCCTGTGTGATATTTCTAATGTTTTACAGACCAGTCAACCCCCGCCCCCCCCTTCCCAAGTCTGGACCACGTAGGAAGCTGTGGTTGTTCCGTTGTGGTTCTTCGTTGCAAAACCCTGCTTGTGTGGCCATGAGTTATCAGCCCTTAAGATCAGGTCCTGGTCTCTCGGTTTGGGAGTAGAACCAATGCGTGTCCCTGCCACACAAGAGCAGGCACGAGTCAAATGCTCGTTTCCTGTTTGCTCAAGTAACAGTGGCAGCCTTTTAAAGCTCGTACATCACTTTGAGGAAAAACCTTCCCAGAATTCAACTGAATATCCTTGCTATAATTACAGCCCAAAACTGGGCGAGGCCCTTCCCGTAGCGCCATTCGTGTTTTTTTTTTTGTTGTTGTTGTTTTTTTATTTCATTGCTTTATTGTAATTACTTGTGGCTAGTGGTTTTGACAGTCCTGAGATGTCAGGGGAAATCACTGTAAATTGAGTTTACTGTTCATTGCCTTCAGCACATTAAGTCTTCCTAACTGCTTTGATGTGCCTTGAAGAGGGTTCAGAACATATTGCTTGCAAAAAACAAAATGCAATCACTGTCAGCAGGAAAGATTGTTCAAACTGGCTCATGGAGAGATTATTTACAAAAAAATAACAAACATAATCAGTTCTGATCATCCAGAATGTGTGCTCTGCACAATTCCCAGTTCTGAAAGTTATTTTGTCATCTTTCAAGCATTTCCCATGCACGAATAACAGAAAACTTGACATGCATGAAAAAGATAGGAACAGTAATTGTTGTAAATGTATATGCACATTTGTTTAATTATGTGTAGCAGTATTCGTCAACAGTAAGAAATTTCTTCAGATCGGTTTCTTCATTTTGCTTCAAAGTAAACCGGCCTCATACACAAGGCCCGCTGCTTTCTGCAGCTTGGCTAAAGAAGTCTCTGACCTATTCACATGCAAAGCATAGAATTGTCTTGCATGTTGCACTGGTTTACCTACTCTCTCTTTTTCCCCCCCCTAACTGTTTATTCTGTCTTGGTTGTGGTGTTGGAAACTGGGACGAGACGATCTGCAAATGCTATAGCTGGAGGCTCTGAGAATCCTCTAATTTAGGCTTGAGTTGCAACTCTTGAAGAAGGGTGGGAACACAGTCATTGCATCTCAAACTACAAAAAGCTGTACAGTTGAGGCTTTATTCTCCCAAAAGATTTCCAAACCCAAGCTTTTAAAACCGGTTGTCATCTACTACCCGAGGGCAATGTGGCAGCGTGTACCCAGTCTTTAGCTTCTCCCAGAGTGCAGTCGTAGTCAGCGGGGTCACCTCCCATCTCTTGTGATTAGACTTGGCCTTTCAGCTTGGCCCCATTTGTACAGAGCTTGGTGTATTACTTTCAAATATATATCCTCCCAACTTCCTCCCCTCCTACGGAGATCTAATTAGACTCTCTGTTTTTCCTCTCTTTTCGTTCTCTGTTTCAAACTAAATCCTTTTACCCATTTTCTCCAAAATTATGTGAAATGCGAAAGCTGAATGTAAGGCCTGGTAAACATGACATTTTAAATAGATTATCCTTTTCATCTTTCTTTCAAATTATTATCCAAAATCCTCACCTTTGTTTGAAGTACAGTGTTCGAAAGAACAAATTCGAATCGTATCATGATTTTCTTTTTTAAAAATCTACATATGCCACGATTGGCACCCCTTCATTTAATACTTTGTTCCCCTTTCAAATATAACAACTCTTCTCTTATAATGGTTAATGAGACTGGAGAACACATAGCAAGGGATTCTGGCCGTATGGAGAGCCATGCTTGCTTTTAAGCTAATTCAGTTGTTTTCAATGTTTCTGTGGTCAGGAAAGGATTTTGTGTTGCTTTTGAGGTATGCTTTGACCTGATGGAAGATCCAGCCATGGTCCAGTTAAACTTCCTGGCTGAGGCAGTTAGCTTTTGATTTAATATATGCTTCTATTTGATGGAGTCCATGATACCTTGTTCCACAGCCCAGTTGTTTTGGAAGGAAAACAGCCCCACAACGTCACAGTGTGGATGAGGCACTTTTCTGCATGGGTATCTTTGTGTCTAAGCCAAACCCACCTCTGATGTTTGTTGCCAGGAAGCTCTATTTTCATCTCGTCTGACAATAGAACACAATCCCACTGAAAGTTCCAGTAACATCTGGCAAACTTCAGGCGCCTGAGTTTGTTGGTCTTTGACAGCATACGCTTTGTTCTGGCAACCCTCCTGAACAACTTGAGGTTAGGTAGGTGGCATCTGATTGTAGTTTAGGGGATGTTCTGACCCCAAGACCCAACTAATAGTTGCCCTACAATGATACTTGTAGATTCTTTGACAATGCAATCCATCCTCCTCGTTGTGAATAGGTTTAGTATAGACTAGATTCCCAACGCATGCGTTTACTTTAAGCCTCTTAGTTATTGGATACTGGAAATGGAAATGTATAAGCGTTTAGCTGTCTTGTTCCTGATTTGTGCAGCAAATTGGTACAACCTTTTGTCACACACCATTGCTTTATTCTCTGTTTCTTCTCATAGTGATTATACAGATTGATGACTAAATTGGCCTAAAATCTACTTCAACTGGGTTTTAAGAAATATATTTGATTATAATAATTGTTTACTTTCAATTGTTGTAAAATGTCAACGAAATATTACGATTTGATTTGATATTATTTGATCGAAAAATCAAAAGGATTAGCATTAAAGAACTCTTTGATCCCTATCCTTTGATTTTTCATTCAAAATGTTCACAATATATTTTCTATTTATTTTCAGCAATTAAATAATATCATGATGTCTTTCAAAGAAGATCTCTTAATTGTAGGATTTTGGACTTCAAAATGCATGTAATAGGTTTCACAAAAATTATTTTATGCCAAAATGAATGTCAGATAACAACTGAATGAAAGTCGTGTAGGTAGGGCAGTGAACAAAAGTTATCACTAACAGATTTTGTGTGTGTGTGTGTGTGTGTGTGTGTGTGTGTGTGTGTGTGTGTGTGTGTGTGTGTGTGTGTGTGTG
>JBBPDC010000129.1:12351321-12368940 GCA_037974485.1 Hemigrammopetersius urotaenia | reverse complement strand
GAGAGAGAGAGAGAGAGAGAGAGAGAGAGAGAGAGAGAGAGAGAGAGAGAGGGGTCAAGGTGTTGTGTTGTATGAAATGTTCCTTGTATTTCATTCTTTCCCACTTCGTCCAGAATCCTCCCTCTCTGGAATGACTAACTGCCACCCTCACTCAACGACTATTGGCTATTCATAAACGGGGCACTCAGGGCTCAAGCAGCCAAGCCCAAGCCATTTCTCATTCCAGCAACAGCCCTGTCCCACACAGCGCTGTTGGAATTCATCACACACAATGAAAACGTATACTGAGACAGATGTATGCACTTAAGAGTAGCTGCTAGAACCGAGAACTGGTTAAGTGACCGAGTTTGAAATCTTTGACTGAAGCTAATCTATGATCATCTACATTTTGAGATGTTTATCTGTTCTTCTGTTGATTTGTTAACCTGTAAAACAAGGTTTGTTATCTCATTTGAGGTATTTAGTACCCAACCCCTACCCCCAAACACACACACACACACAACTAGGCTTGTGGTCTCCCTGTTCAATAAACAATAGACCTTGCTATATGCCTGACATTTTACTTTCAAAAGAGACCAAAATAACCACGTATTCTAAAGCCCTCTGGGGTTTTACACAAAGGTACAACAAAGTCTTTCATCTTCCTTATAATCTTCTCACGCTTTCTTTGAATAAGAAATTCAACTCAGCATTCTATTCTCCAAAACAAACTGGAATCACAAAATATGCAACACACATTAAACTGCAACATTCACAGATTTTCATCTAAGATCTCATCCCCATTGCTTCCTAAACTTAAACACAGTGCGTGGAGCACTTAGACCAGTGTCCCAGCGTGAGGCTTAACATCTTAATATATTTTAAAGCTATTTTGTCAAAGCCCTGGAAGGCAGTCATTTCATGCGTACGAGCATGTGGTCCCCTTCCAGCTATAGAGGACCTCCAGCAGTAAGTGTTTAACATCCCCCTCTTTTGTAGAAACCCTTGTTAACATGGCTTTGGGAGGCCAAGATGCATATCTTTTAGATCCACCCACAGAGAGCCTGAATCGTCCTCAGCCAGAACTGGCGGTGGAGCCCAGGGGGTCGAGAGTTACTGGAGTGAAGAGGGGGAATACCGCATGCTCGTAAAATAATGGACTCTTTTTTTACAGTGTAAAAAAAACTGTAAAAATGTTAATAAAAAAGTTAGAATCTGATTTATTCTTCTTCATATGTTATGCGACTAAACATTCATGGATTTGGGACAAACTATGCCCGCAGTGATGCTTGCACCAGCAGGGGATGAGGTCAAGCCTGAACAAATTGCTCCTGTAATTTTGTTTAAGGGGAATATATAGCAAAGCTAAGTCAGAACTTTGGTTAAGAACATATTCATTCTTTGTTGTTTGCCATCATTGCAAGGGCTGTTTCCCATGTTTTACCAGACTAGATCTGCGACAATGCCATGAAACAGGACATGACAAACTGTGTCCACATTTATACTTTAGGTGACTTCGTAACAACTTTTAAATCCCTGCCACTTTCAGCTGCTGGCTTTCCCGTGTTATTGCCAGGGCTTGTTTGATTTGGAACCTTGCAAAATAGAGGCAGCGCTGGGAACCTGGCTAAGGCTCTAATGCCTAGAACAGGATTTCTGGCCCAAGTTCTAAGCCCCTAAAAGTTCCAGTACTTCCCAGTTTAATAGCTTTTCTCCACATCAGTGTTCAGGAGTAAAAAGTTACTCAAACAAATACAGGCCCTGTTGCCCGTTACTGTTTAGGACCGTTTCCCAAAAAGTAGCTTTGACTCTGAGAGTGAGGGAAGACTGGAAAGGTTTCTCCTCAACCTTGCTAAGTTATACAGCCAACAGTAGAGACAGAATTAATTTGTGCGAGATAAAAATTATGTATCTTTTTTGAACCACATGTTTTTTTTCTCCCATAAACACTGGCCTCTGACAACACTGAGCATGAAGACAGCTTTTTAAAAAATAATAAATAACCCATTTTAAATGGTCAAAACAATTTCTGTTGTTGTTAAAATTCTATTTCTTATTGTGTGAGAAGGCTAAAATCACAGAAATACTCCAGGACAGCCCTGCTGACCCATTATGCAAACCTTTGATCATGGATGCATGTAAGAAAAGAAGACAGCCAGTATTTTAGTCCATGGCCAAATGGCTGAAAGGCCTGTCCCTGCAGTTAGAAAATGAACACCTGTACTCAGACAAGGTTTCGTCAGGCAGCTGACTAGCACTCTGGCATTTACCCACAGTTTCACAGCGGTCACTCACACACCTCCTTACCACTCTCACACCATGTTTTATGCAGCTCTGCCTGCCCTTAGACAGATGTCTCCATGCCACACTTACACTTAAATACAGGCCAATCTTTATAATGAGCAAGTACCAAAAAAGTTATCTAACTTTAGAGCACTTCAAATACCAAAAAGGCAAGCTAATCGTTCCTTATAGTACATAAAAATAGAAAAACAAATATATTTCTTGTTTTCACGACTTCTTTTTTTCAACAAATTCAATTTCGTTAAATATTTCATAATGTGACCTTACCTCTTCACACAGAACTCTTGAAGTCTAGGGTTCCTTTCACCTCCTTTGTCTTTCTTATTGTAAATTGGTGCCTGGGTTATATGTCCTAAAGGGTAACATTTTCCAGTCTTGTCATATCTAAATCCAACAGAATAGATCCTCAGGCCTCCTGCTGCGTTTCCTTCCAGGCGTGTCAGTCTGACCAATGTCCATATCAAGCCTACAGCTGAGTGTGTGAGAGAGAATGTGAGCAGACAAGAGAGAAGAGGAGAGCAGTCCAACCAGATGGTTCCTGCACTTAGTCCACTCCTGTGGAGCTCTGGCTTAGAGCCACTCCCCATAACCCAGTCTAAGACTTAACCCCCCCACCCAGCTCCTCAACCACAGCTTTTCATTTTCTCTGTCTTTTTCCACTCCAAGCAGCCAGGTAGCCAATGTGTTCAGGTATCTATAGCTAAAGTTTTTTTCAATGAGTACAAATGAATCTGAAACTTTCATTTTAGAACTTGCTTTACTGCAAGTTTTCTAATCCTAATTTAGCAACCTCATTACGAATTCCCAGTTCATTTCTGATGCACTGTACCACTAATTTGGAAAGGCCAAAGCCAGTAACACCTCTTCTTCTTTTCCTGACACCAGACGCTGCACAATATGAACAAAACAGTACACTTATGACTAATTGCTCCATACTCCAATTGTAATATCCCTTGCAGAATATTAAGAAACACTGTTAAATAAACAAAATGACATGGTTAAATACATGAGTACCTTTCACTTATCTGGAGCTGTGATTGGTCAAGATACTCACAGAACATATTGTGTGTGATTGGAAGGAAAACTCATTTTTCCATTCAACATAAAGTGTCTCAACACGCTTTGAAAGCACTAGTAGTTGAGCTCTGTCTAGCAGTTAAACAGACCTGCTTATTAGGAAGCTGAGTATTACTGGAGCGAGAGACCTGCCCTTCTGTTCTAGCAAGATTACAGTCAACTGTCCTCTCCATCTGAATCCTTGGTACTGGTCATTTTTACCAAGCTGCTTCTCCACTTTTTTCAAAATGAAGCGGCACAAAGCATTGTCAAGTTCAAGCCTGACTAGCACTGTCTTAACCACTTAAGAGTATGGCCACATACTAGAAGAAAACTCTGTTAGGTCTCACTGTAAAGCAACCCTGGGATTTCGTTGTTGAGTTACCTCATGCATTAAATATACCAAAAACCAGCCTTGGGCAGTTTCAGACCGTTTCCCTCCCATATAGAGCTGAATGTCTTTCACTTCCCAGTCAACAATGATGTCAACAGGTCCATGCCACTGTGAACTGTGAAAGGCTCTACATGAAACCTGGGAGACTATTTACCATATGAATTAAAGGAGCAGTTCCTACCCGAGTCCACCACTTCCACAAGGAAGTTTCCCTATTCCTGGCTGTATTATTTGAGTTATTTATTCACCCGCAACATTGAGAGCAGTTGAATTAAGCCACAAAACAAAACCCTACTGGGAGGTTTGTCTCAAATGTGTTTATTTAAAAGTTTATGCTTTCTTAACTTCTCAGAATTAGGACACTGGAAAACATTTATGCAGTGGCCAACTTTTTGACCTCAAAGAACCCCAGCAGTCGGTCTAGAGAGACAGTTGACCTCATCATCGCTATAACTTCCTGAAGAATGTGCGAAAGGTGAAGGCCTTCCTGTTGTTTCAATAAACAAGGCTTAAAGTTTGGCCTCAGTTAAGAGGGTCCAGAGCGCTTGTTTCCTAAACGATGGATGATGAAGGAAGTTATGAAAACAAATTCCCCTTCCGAGGGTGGTCTTTATGAGTAACCCTGACCATTTAACTGCAAACTAAGATACGCATGCTCATGAAATAGAAGCCCCCCCTAAAGTCTTCAAGAGGTGTCAGATTCTACAGCCTGGCTAATTTAACTGTGATGCGGTCTTCTGTGGATGTCTTCACTCAAACATCAGTCTCCATTATCCTCTCTACACAGCTGTACAGCTGAATGAAAAAGTTACATCTCTGCAACATCTCTCAACTACAAATTTGCACGCCTAACTGCTTGAAGGCCTTCTATGAGTGGGTTGGTAATGTGGATTATGGTCATACGGGTTTTTGGGGACAAAGCCATTGTTGCAGTCAAGGGCATAGAGGCTCAGTCCCAGCAGGACAGGGCCTGAACTACAGGCCTTTGTGTTCGCAGTGAGAGGAAGAAAGAATTCACACTCCCTTGCATTAGCAAGTCTTTGAGAGATAAACAACTCCACATCCTGCTGAGAAAGAATTTGTGTGTCTTTAGGTGGGGGTCTCAAAATGCTGAGTTGTCTCTGTCTTCGATGGGACAAGGGAAACCATTGTCATGGACCGACAGATCTCTGGACTGATAAAAGTGTATTTTTATTAAGCAAATGTGCACTACTAATGTTCTGTTATCAAGGAACTTATTCATCTACTGCTAATCACTATTATTTATGAATCAATTACACACTAACACACTAGTAGATTTAATTAATCATTTAATTAAATCAGACTTCCATCAATGAGTCAAAGAAATCGTTTATGTATTGTCATCCACCTACTGATGTTGATTGATCTACTAATGCACTAATTCATAACAATAGTACATTAATCAACTAATTAATGTACTATTGTTAACAAATGCTTCAATCTACTATCAATAAATCAACTGAAGTACTTATTTGCTGTTATCGATTTACCTATTAATGTACTATTATCAATGAATTGGATAATCTACTGTTAATCAACATAGACTAATCAACTAGGACCATTTTTGCCACTGTAGCAACACTGCCATCTTTCCATTTGTAGAACAATTAATTTCTTCTTTCATGGTGTGAAGAAACCCCAGAAGCCATATTACTCAATTACTCCCTACAGTGACCTGCAATCTGACAGACTGGATGCTGCTACCACTACAGAGCAATACAGACTCTTTCTGTTTTTAAACAAATGACGCTTCAGTGTGGTCAACTAATCATTCCAGTCCTAATTGTAGAGTACATCTCTGCATCATTTAAAAAGAGCTTCTACTGGCTTGAGTTTTTGTAGTACTAGGGAAAGAAGAGCTCTGTATAACGAATCCACAGCCTGTCTCCTGAACTGAAGCTAATGTCACGTGGTATCTGTTGATGCCAGCTTTTCCATTTTAGCATTTGACCGTTGAGCAGAGAGGAGAAGCCTGTCTGTACACACTAAATGCGCCAATTATATCATCATTGCAAAGCCTTGAGTCTGTATTTTTTTTGCTCTGTATACAAACACTCTTTTCCCTAGAACACTTGAGAAATTCCACACTGGCTGATGAAGCCTGACCACAAAACACAAATGAGGTGAGGTAAGTTTAATTTTTAAACCTTTGCTACACGTAGTCTAAAATTCCAAAATCTGTCAAAGTGATTAACCTGTGCCTTAACCACTAACTAACAGTCTGAACTCTATTGTTGGAGCACAGGCTCTAGTTACACAGTTCAGGGTTGAACTGAGATACTTGTGAAATATAAAAGAACACAGGTCACACATCCCTGACCTCTGGTTGTACCTTAGCTCCAATGAGTCATAAATCTCATCCCCTTTTTTTAACAACCCCGCTTTCTGCTTACTCATGTTCAGAATGGCCCAATCTGCAGCTCGCACCTGGCTTTAACCTCTTTGAACAGTAAAACAGACGCTTTGACCTAACTTGTCCTAACTCTAGATCCCATAATCAACATGCTCCAGCACTGTTTGGACCAAAACTCCTAAAGCGAGTGCTAAAGTTACATTCCTCAGCCACCCAGTTTAGCGCATTCTCTAAGGACCTGCATGCATCGACTTGTGTCCCAGAAGATTGGACTATATTTGACAGTGTCCTAAATTCAACTACATTATGTGGGCCAATTGTCACATGGACAATTGCTTTTACTTTGGTCATAAATTAGGTTCTCTCTGTGTTGGCTGGTCAAGTCTCCTACATTGGGCTTATGATATAATCACTGATTTTGGCATCATACCAATACTGTTGTTTTATTTTAGCAACATTGACACATATCATAACATCCTGTTCCATTAATAAGCAATGCACCTGTTGTCATGGCAGTAATGATATCAGCCTCTTTGACATCATTTTAGGAAAGGAAAGGAAATTCAAAATAAAACAAAAACAAAAGCTGTGTCAGGTTTGTAGGACCTTTCCTCAATTTACAGTGCCAGGAATAACAGGGTCATTAACTTTATCCATTCTGTATCAGAACACTGTGATATATTTGTAAAGTATGATATTGAGTTTTATCAATGTTGCCCAGTGCTAGGCTCATGTTTTGATAAATAAAATGTATATCGTCACTGTCTGGATAAACTAAAATGCTGTCTGAGTTTATAGGACAAGGCTAAAAAGTCCAGTCATACGAAAAGTAACACAACACTAAAAAGAGCAAGCAACAGGCATTTTCATTTAATACAAGGATTTGTTTTGGTTGGGCTTTAGTTTGTTTTGTTTTACTGTTGCTTTGAAAAGGTCAGGTCTCACTATGTAATGATCGACTTGGGGAAATCACCCTGTAACTATATGCTGCCAAGTGTTACAGAGGTGGTCAGACAAGGTTATGCCCCTGCATTGTGCCACTGTTTATTGCAGTTCACAGCTATTGTTTAAGATGGTGCCTAGTTGTGTGCTGACCATCTTATAAAAGTGAGGCCGTTCAAGACTTTAATGACCTGCCAATGGCCATTATCAAGACACAAGCACAACAAAGAGGGAGTCATAAAGGCTGATAAAAGACCATCATTCTACTGTAACAACAGCTCTTTACACCTGAAGAGAGTAGGAAGAGGTCAGCTGATGGAGTGTCTGTTGCTCTGATATTGACTTAGCCACACTGGTGTTCACAAACTTAGGTCAGTCAACAACGGCACTGTTGATCCTATAACCCTCGGATAACCCCTTTTACTGCATCTCCTCGAGCAGATCAGGCTGACCCGTGTGCCGACAACACAGACGACTGTGTGTAATTATTCATACCCAAACTAAATTATCAATGACCCGATGCTGTACCACTGAATTTGTTGAGAAAAATGTCATACGTGAGCAGATTTCAAATAATCATTGGAAAGACAGAAGACTTTTTGTTAAATATCTCATGGATGAATGATTACATTTTGAGTCAAAATATGTGTGGCCATTGTGAAATTTCAGCTCTATTTTCTTAATCTTGGATTTTATGTTGGTTAATCATTTTGCACACGGTTGAAATTGGAACAGTGTGAAAATGTACAAACCATTAACAAGCTCACATCCGCCCCCCACTGTGAAATGTATGAAACTCGCTATTTTAGCTGTCCATGTAGACTCCATAACTGTCACTCAAACTGCCTGGTGCAATTTCACACTAGTGTCTCCAGTAAATGGTTTCATTAATACTGGTAAACTTCAGTACTTGGGGCAAAGACTGGTAGACTGATTTATACTATCACATACAGTTGCATGAGGGCTTTTAACCCTCCGAGACTGTACTGGAAAATAAGATGGAACATCGTATTTCAGCCTATATTTGACGTCCTCTCACATAGCTGTAAAGAGCCGTGAACAATGGGGGGTGGACACACACACACATCCCCAGGCTGTTAAGAGCAGGAAGCCCTTTTATATTGGCACACTATAACTACACAAAGACTATGTGGCAGTCTACACACATACACTTGGGCCAAGGGGTCAGCCCAAACACATACGCTCAAACAGGACAGTTTGCCAGCAATTAAAGTCTTAAGGAGAGTTGTGACGTGAGTCTAGTGGCACCATGAAGAAGAAGTTGAAGAGCAGTTAGGAAATGATGGAAAGATGCTAAAGATGCAGTTTAGCTTATTTGACATTTGTGTGCGCTTACCTGAATTTTACTAGACCTGGTTATTATTATACATAACATTTGCAGAAGATTTGGCTTCAGAATTATAGGCTTGTAGGAATGTTTTTTTATAAAAGATCCCACACATGAATATTATCCCCGAGCTGTGTTAGACTTCAAAAGGAATAATATAGGTGCGCTCAC
This sequence comes from Hemigrammopetersius urotaenia, assembly GCA_037974485.1. Lineage (NCBI taxonomy): Eukaryota > Metazoa > Chordata > Actinopteri > Characiformes > Alestidae > Hemigrammopetersius > Hemigrammopetersius urotaenia. The sequence goes on along the minus strand of JBBPDC010000129.1, from coordinate 12,360,372 downwards.
ATTCGACAATACTCAGAAACAGTTAACGACGTTTCCCAGCGCGAGATCCTTCTAATCATTAACATTCCTTAGAGAAGCGCTCTCTTACAGTCTTTTATAACCAGCTAATTGAACACATGCCTCAGTGGCTCTGCACAGGGAGAACACTGACTAGGCTGCATGCTGGATGCTGCAGTTTAGGCCTGGCTTAATTGGGCACAATTTAAGTCATTAGGAAAAGCAGTAAAGTCAAAAATAGGGGGATGAATTATACCTCAACCCCAAACCCCCTATGGGTCTCAGATGTGGGTCTTTGTTAACCCTTTATTATAGATGTATATCATCATTAAATTGAGGGTCTTTGCAGGGTGTCTGTGTGTTATTGTGACCCCTACCCTTTGCATGGTTAACCCTTAAGTCACAGATATCATGCTAACAAAAGTACAGTGCAAAATGAAAAATTCATTCCAAAGTGAATTTTTTATTAGTATTTAAAGGTTGTTGTTTGTATAAAAGTTGTTCATATTGTCTAAAAGTCATCCTTTTAGTTTTTGCAAAGATTTTGACATTTCACAATAGAGTCACTACAGAAGGTAAGAATATAATGAATGACTTTATTGACTATATTTCTGGTGGATTTGGATTTGACCTGTGGATGTAGAAAGGTAGGGTAGTTAGTGGTTGACCATGGCAATGGGCTGGGACGACCTCATTAAGTCGCCTAGCCGCCTCTGACTTGCAAACCCATTGTTGCCCAATAAAAGGCAGATTTGTTGCATCTTACAAGCCCTGTAAGGCTACTGCCTCTCCGCATGTCTATTGTAAGCACTAAACTGCATTTTGCTCTGCTTCAAAAGGTCAATCACCTTTCACTCCTGTTTCCTGTTGTTCTTTCCAAAGCAAAGCAAACACTGTAGACTGATGTAGAGGGCAGTTTGAATGAGGTTACAGTTTCTACTAGAGGACAATGATCCAGTCCTGGATTTGACCACCATATACATACATTTGCAGGGGGAGGTATCATTTGAAAATATCAGACTTTACTTTCAGTGAGGAATGAACCAATAGAAATGGTCCAAAATGGCTTGGAGTAAAAAATATTTCAGCAACACACATTCACGTTTTTTTTAATTTTCCTATAAAGTCACAATTTTTGAAATACATTGTTTCTTTTTAACAGCAATTACATACATGTGTGTTTTAGTAACCATCGAGCGAAAATCTAATTCAATTTAAAGGACTTATACCATCAGCAATTAAAAGTGTTAGCTAAATAAACAATGGCTGTGTGCATATTCAATATATATAAGCTGTGTGTGTGTGTGTGTGTGTGTGTGTGTGTGTGTGTGTGTGTGTGTGTGTGTGTGTGTGTGTGTGTGTGTGTGAGATCATGCACATCTGGTTGTCTGCCGTTTCACTGTTTTCATTCAGCCTCCAACAGGAAGACGGTGTAAGCATTCCAAACAAACGTACCACTCTTTGAACCCCACCCCTCCCTCCATGTGGGCCAGAGGCAACACACTCTTCTTTGTCACCCTCCCTCTTTTGCACCATTGTGGGCTGCGGGTGACATTGGAAGGTATGTCCTCATTTTGCTTGGTCAATATTGACCCACCTGTATGCTGACCCCCACCCCCCAGATTCTACTGACCCTCACTTCTATCATAAAACTGTAGGAACATCCCGGACAAAGGGCAGCTAGCATTACTGGATAGTGGTGATAGTTATTCATAAAGAATAACGGTGGGCTCCACAATCTCTGTTTCCATATTTCCTTTGGAATAAATGTAAGGCCTTTGGATAATAGGCTCTGTCTCCAGTGCTGCAGGCAGAGCTGGGGAGATCACATTTACATCGATGAAAGAGGAATATTTTGAATAAATAGAAAGCAAAGAAAAATAATGACTTGTTACCAGGGAGAAAATGACTGGCCCATAGTTCAGTTCAGATTAGTGTAACTGTCTTAGATTTCTTGCATCTGGCAGGACAAATGACAGCTTAAAATATAAACACAAGAGTCGGCTCTGTTGGTGAAATCAAATGTCAGTAGATGCTGTTGCTTCTTTCTTGTCTCTCAAGTCATTAGCAAAGGCGTCACTTGTAGAAAGGTTTAGAAAGACTTCCTTTAACCAGCTCCATAAATAACTTATTTCACCTTAATTCGGGACATGGAGCTGACTTGCCTGGGCTCCTTAACCGCTTCTTGGAGCGCTGCATAAGTGTTAAGGCATTGCAAGCACATCTGAAATTCCGGGCCTAATGCGAGCAATCAGCATTGGGCCATATGACAGACAAGTCCTTATTAGCTCCCAGTAACACGAGCATGTGCTCTTCACATAATGGAACCGCAATGTTTATGTAATTATTAAGAACAACTGAACTGTTGTTTCCCACAAATAGGCTTTGCCTGACTTGAGTCGAGTGTTTTCTACCAGCAAGAGCATCCGCTCATGCATTACACACTGGTGTATGATTCTGCATGCTGATGCTTTTTTGGCTTTGTCTGGAAAGAAGAGTCCTGACCTTGCAGCTGTACACCACATCTGATGTTAAGAACATTCATCATCATGGTAGTCTGCCCACTTGTGCTCAGTGTAATTATGATCCAAGAGGCCTGGCATGGTGTTTAAATGAACTACCAGACTCTTTCCAGCAACATTATCGGTCTAGAGCTAGTAAAGTGAGTTCTGTGTGGAAGTGCTAAATCACAAGCCACCTCTAATCAGCTCTCAGCAACGCTTAGCATGTGTTTACAGCCAGAGCTAAGCAGACCAGAGCACCATGGACCAAATGAAGTTAAAACTATTTCACTGACAATGGCACCCCGGCCTAGCAAAACACAAATCAGTATCAACAAATCCAGATGTTAGGCTTGTGTGAAAGTGTTGAGAAACTGTGCTTTCCACCTATTCAACCTTAAGGCCCACTTATCTATCACACGTGTCGCTAAGGTCCACTTGGCCACATTAGATGATATTAAATAACAAATTGTGGACCAATGGTCTGTCTTGATTCAGACTTGCGGCCCAATCAAACGCCATTGTGGCCCATCAGTGGTCCACGGCCCAGTGGTTGAGAAACCCGGAGTCAATCCACTTGAGCACCACTGTATTGAAAAAGTGTGGATGAACAAGCAATTCTATTGAGTGAATTTTGTTCGGATTTTAGAGTTTAGAACGAACAACCTGATGATTTATTCATTGATTAAACTTTATTACAAAACAAAAATAAATCTGAGTGTTAAAGTAAAGCAAAGTGACCCCTTATAGTTACATGTGAACACACCACACAGTGTGAACAGTGTGAATTCTGCATTTAACCCATTTACCAAGTGAAGCAGTGGGCTGCCACGATGCAGCATAGGGACTTGCTCAAGTGTACAGTCTGTGTTGCCACTGGCAGTTCTGGGATTCAAACCCACAACCTTCTAATTGCAGGGACAACTCTCAAACCACCAGACCACCATTTGACAAGCAGATAGCAGCCAGATAATCCTAAGGGGTGTCCAATAGGAGTGTTATTCAGCTCTTTTCCTACTGGGCAGATTTGACTTTTAAGTTATCTGGCGGCATCGAGAAACCCTGCTTTGTGAAATACCCGCCGAAATTAACACTGTTATCTTTCTTTCACACTGTCACAAAAATAAATTGTGACAGTGTCAAAGAAGAGGTGGAGGCATTCTGAAAAATATACAGCGCACTGACATTGGGTGGACAAACTGATTAGTCAGTAGTTGGCAAGTGAACTGAGTTGGGAATTCATATGAAAGCCAGTGAACAATTAGTGGCAAAGCTTTCTGACCAGAGAAGACTGACTGACTAGTGTGGTGTGTAATAATAACAAAGAATATGTTAATTAATTCTCAGTTCTCAAACTGGTTCTCAGGGACCCCCAAACTGTCCAGATTTTTGCTTCAAGCAAACCCACATAGAAATAAAGAAAGATGTTTTTTTGTAAAATGTTCTATAAAGCTTGTCAACAGATGTGCCCGTCCACAACAGTCTACAACATGTCAAGAAGACAAGAATCTGCTCATAAATGTTTGTTAAGCTTTAAAGTTTTTTCCCTAAGAGCAATATGTATCTGAACTTAGAGGGGATTAAATGAGTGTGATTTAAATAGCATGTCCATTCGACACCTCGTGGAATGACCCATTCTAATCCTCCTAAAACACGTGTCAACATTTTAATGCTGGTGTTTGGTATGTGAGCTCTGCTCTTCACAATCAATGGGTATGAGCTGTAAGATGAGAAGAACATGCCAGTAGTTCTTTGACTGCAGTTCCATAATGTTCGTACAGCACGAAGGACAGTAGAACACTGGCGATCTTTCAGGTGAAAGAATGTTTATTTCTGTTTATTTTCCTCTCTGGTTGACTGGCCACACTGCGATAGCTTCGGCCAGATCCAAAGGCAATTTAAATGGCACCCTTGTGACCATGTACATACAGACCACCATCAGTTCAACAAGCTGAGTATTTTTCGAACATCCTGCAGACAGCGAGCCACAAACCATTTTATAGGCAGCTGGAGCCTAGGCCCAAGGTCTAGCATGAGCAGCACGGACCCCAGCTGGCCCTGCTGCTTCTTCTCTTGTCTATGAAAGGCGGTGTTATTCAGCGCTGCAAGTTTCGTTGCCCACTCGTTCTCCTCTTCTCTTCTAGGTTCTCTTGGTAAAAAGCTGCCAGACAGGCTGGGTTTGGAGAAGTTATCATGAGCAGGCCAGCAGTGATTAATTCAGGCTCGCACAAACGCACTTCTGTGCTTGTTGCGCCGGCCCAGGCATTAAATCAACAGAGAGATGTACACACACTGGCACTAGGGCTTAACTCTCGACTCCTATGGCACACACACACACACATGGCATGTTCAATCTGTTTACATTTCAATGTAGACATGTTCCTGTAATCTCGCTCCAATCTCACACCTAGCAAAAACACGCACACATATTTATGTCCTCCTGTGCGAGGGTGTTAGGCTTAAGCTGCACACTAATGCACTCATATGGACTCTAAGAGCTCGTCTGGGTCACTCCTACCCTTTGGCATGGACACAAGGAGGCAGTCAGAGAGAGAAGAGAGTCAGTCTGGTGGTCATGAGAAAGATGCTCCTGTTATTCAGTTTATAAGGCTGGATTTTTACTTGCAAAAATAAGCAAATAAAAGCATACCAGCAGCAGCAATGGGGAAAAACAGATAAGCACTGAGAACTGAGGAAATCTTAGTCCACATAAAGCACAGAAACAGGGACCAAAAGAGCAAAAGAGTTGCTTTTCAGTACCCAGGTTTTTTTTCAAGAAGAACAGAATATAGATAATGCAGAAACAGAGAGAGCAAAAAAGAGAGGCAGACAGACAGACAGACACAGAGAGAGAGAGACAGAGGAGAGAGACAGAGAGAGACAGAGCGAGAGAGAGACAGAGAGTCAGAGACAGAGAGTCAGAGACAGAGACAGAGAGAGAGACAGAGCGAGAGCGAGACAGAGAGTCAGAGACAGAGACAGAGAGCGACAGAGACAGAGAGAGAGACAGAGCGAGAGCGAGAGAGAGAGAGATTTTCTCGGGTTTGTCTGTGCCAGATCACAGAACCAGATAACAGGGTCCCTGCAATGCCAACTTTAGCCACTAGAGGGCAACACCACACTGAGTTCAGTGTCAACGGTATCTCACAACGTTCCCTTTAAAAAATGAATAATAAATGATTTCAGGTAAAATCATTTTTTAAGTATTTTGCAAGCACACTTCCTTGCAAAGGGAGAAAATACTCCAGACCCAGCGCTATATACTGCTACCACGTTGTTAAAGTCAATCTCTATTTACATCAGTCAACTGAAGAAAGGAACTCAGAGGACTCTTCACCTCTCTGATCGGACAGCCTGTCCTGAGGTCAGGGGGACATTCAGAAAACCTGTCTGAGCACAGATCTTCATCTGAGACCTGCCTGAATGTGCTGGACAGCACCGATGATACGAATGAGCACATGTCGGGGGGAAAAAGAGTGTTGACATTTTACAGACTCCCCACGGGGAGCAAACAGTGCCAGAGTGAGACTAACAGCCACCTTTGCCTCATCAGGATGACCGTTCACACCGATTGAGAGTCTAGAATGTTACTCATAATCAGAAAGGATTTGTATATTTATTCTTACAAAGGGAAAGTCTTGTGTAGGTTAACATGCTCAGTGCAACAAGAAAAAACAAAAGCTATTAACACAATAGAAAAAAATACAATAAAACAGTAGTGCAACATTAGTGTAACATAACTGTGCCACACTGACATTGCTGTGTGTAAAGATTTAGTGTGCTTTGGTCCAAAATGCTTTATGAAAGTGGCTTAGTGTTATTGCAATAGAAATTTAAGCAATAAAATAGCCGCAGATGAAAAGATGAATAGGCTTTTTGAGGAATTAATTTAAAATCCCCACATTCACACAGTATTATTTGAGTCACAAATGCCTGTTACGGCACACACTGATATATAAAACACCAAAAACGTGCACAAGCCTGAGGTTAGTCATGAAACCCTTCAGCCCTGCAGTGTCCAGGCAGTTGTGTGAAGTGACAGGCAACAGCTGAGCCCAGCCAAGACCAGGCTACAAGGTGGCAACTTTTATACACACGTACTTTGACAACAAATAAGGTTGAATCTGTCGGAAATTTCCTGTCAGCCGCACCACATTTGCGAATTTTTTTCTTGTCAGTTATTTGTCCCCAAACTGCTTGAAAATGATAAATATTTGCAGGAATGCTGAAGCAAAGGGTAAATATGTAGAGTGTTATCACCTTGTTTACACCGTATTTATGTGTAATAACCTAAACCTGATGGTTTATCAGTTCTAGGTTATTTAAATGCGTTTACATTCTGAACATCTCTCTGATGGTCTGAACCTCAGGCAAGGTGCCTCGAAACAGCTTCAGAGTCTTACCTGAAACTTTAAAGGACACAGAGCTCCCGAGCCAAAATACTCCGTTTATGAATGTAAGAGAAGCTCCCGTCAGGACTGTCCACAGTAACTGAGGGTCATCGTCCCGTCCGGTACGGTTGTCCCGCTGCAGAGCTGCACGTCCAGGCTGTTCTGATCCGATCTGAGCTGCTGTAGAGGAGAACCAGCTGCTCCTGCTTTATCCCAGCAGCACTGCTTTCTCTAATGGCCTGAGTGTGGCGCCCGCTGGAATGACACGAACACTCTGCTCCGCGCCTATTGGGCTGGATTCCCATCCACAACACCCCCACCCCTCCCCTCCAGAGAGGCACGCATTCTTGGTAGTCTGGACTGGAGCAAGTCAGAAACGTGGTGTGATCATGCAAGAAAAGTGAACTTCCAGGTTTAAATTATCAGAGCATACACTATATGGACATAAGTATTGGGACATACCTCTTAATTCTGGGTTTGGGCTAGGCCCCTTACTTCCAGTGAATCCTAAGGCTTCAACAGACCAAGTCAACTTTGTGGATCCATTTTGGGGAAGACCCTTTTCTATTCCAGCATGACTGTGCCCCTGTGCACAAAGCAAGCTCCCTAAAGACATGGTTGGATGAGTTTTGGTGTGGAACAGAGCCCTGACATCAACCCCATCCAACACCTGGATTACGAGACAGACCTTCTCGTCCAACATCAGTGTCTGACCCCATGCATGCACTACAGAATTGGGCACAAATTCACAGAAACTTCAAATTATTGTGGAAAGCCTTCCAAGAAGAGCGGAAGCTGTTATCGCTGCAAGATGATGACCAGCTCCTTATTAAAGTTTATTTATTTGAAATCACTGTCATTAAAGTCCCTGTTGGTGTAAAGGTCAGGTGTCCCATAACTTTGGCCCATATAGTATATTTAAATCCTCAAAACACACCAAAAATGTGCAACAATGGAGGACTTATGTGAAAACTTCATTGTTCTGTAACTGTATCCCAAGTATATTAGTGCTAGAGATTTGGCCTTTCCCATCTCTCCCTTTCTCTGACCCTCTCCTTAATTGCATGGGCTTATCTCAACAGTGGCCAGCCTGCTGTGACCCCTTTCCCCAGCTGTGTGTGTGTATACGTGTGTGTGTGTGTGTGTGTGTGTGTGTGTGTGTGTGTGTGTGTGTGTGTGTGTGGAAACCTGATCAGGTTTTAAAGACTCTATTTGCTTTTCACACTGCTTACTGTGCTGGAGTAGCTTCAACTTAACAAATAGGATTAGTTCCAAAATTCTCTATTCACTGCAAGCCTGCATAGCATTGAAGGGCAGATACACTGAATTGACCATAATACTTTTTAAAGGGTCCATTTCATACATTTTTGAGGTCCACTTATGATGTTTGCGATCATATTTCATTTCAGAAGAAAGAAAATCCAGTGAGAGACAGTAACTAGAATTCGCCAATAATAAATCACAGATGTGATGTCAGAGTTGAGTTTAGTTTTGTCAGTTTTATTGGATATTTCTCATAACTCTTTTAGGACTGCTTTAAAGTGTGGCCCGCAAGCCAGTGTTGGCCCTGTGAAGACATTTTACTTATTTGCCCTAACTCCACCCAACACCCAATTTAAAAATAGTTCACTCAATTTTTAAATAGCGCACTTTCTGTTGTGAACTCTCTTTATCCCTTAGAATTAAACAAGCCATTTTTGTTACTATGTCTTTTCTTTAAAGAGTATTTTCTTAAAATGAAATAATATTGCTTTGCATTGGTTGACTGCCCTGTATTGTATCTGTTTCGGACAGCAGTCCAGGCTGAAACATTCCTTCAATGTAAGTAGGTGGAACTAAACTGCTGTAGATTGAATAGATGCATATACTGCCCTCCATAATTATTGGCACCCCTGGTTAAGATGTGTTCAAAGCTTTAAAATAGAGTCAAATTTTATTGCAGAAGCATACTCTCACACTGAAAATTGTAGAAAAATGTAACCTTCAACTTCAAGTGAACTGACTAAGAAATAATTATTTTTCATACAATCACCTGTTCTACAATTATTGTTTCACCCCTAACAATTCCTAGAAAATAAATGTAATTGAAATATTTCTGTCATTTCTACAGTAGTTTACAAAGTTGATCAGAGTATCTAGGAACATTTAATTAGTAATTCATC